>CM068828.1:111701505-112121505 GCA_028554795.2 Sinohyriopsis cumingii
GGTCACCGTGGATAAAATAACACCGGTGCCAGCTACTATACCCGACACCGAGTACACGACCGCGTCGATGGCGGTTATTTTACGACGGTATTTTTTTATTTTTGCACGGTATTGTTCGGAAAGCGTTTTTAAGTTCGCGGAGAATTCTTTTGCGGTATCGAATCGATATTGATGTGACGTCGGTGATACCTCTGATTCAATTACCTTGGTGGTCATTTTATTCTAAAAGAGCTAGTGTTTTTAATTACTTAGATTCGCTACAAATTCCACATACCATGTGATGTTTGCCCGGGTTAAATTTCCATCAACGGCATAAATTGTAAACTGTTCAGTTGCGTTCTTGTCTATAATTGTTGATATTGTATTGTTAAACCCGGATGAACTCGACGATAATATATTAAACTGCATCATTGAAACCAGTGTCAATCGATAAATGCCCTTAACAGTTGCGGTAGTATTTACTGTATTCTGTGTAGGAGTCCAATCGAATGATCCATGCCGAATTGTGTATACTGTGTTGATGATGTTCTCATGAGGGATTTTTATTTTTTCGAATTGCTCTGCTACTCTCGGTAGTCCGTCTTTAATCGCTTCAACATCAGTTCCGATTATTTCTATTCTCCGCAAATTCGCGTCTATATTATTCTTGTTCGCTGCAACCCTAGTAATGAGTATATCTATTTCCTGTATATGCGCGTCCACATTTTTTTTGTTCGCTGCAACCTTAGTAATGAGTGTATCTATTTCCCGTGTATGCGCGTCCACATCTTTTTTGTTCGCTGCAACCTTAGTAATGAGTGTATCTATTTCCCGTGTATGCGCGTCCACATCTTTTTTGTTCGCTGCAACCTTAGTAATGAGTGTATCTATTTCCCGTGTATGCGCGTCCACCTCTTTTTTGTTCGCTGCAACATCAGTTTTGACTGTTTCTATTCTCCATTCATGCGCGTCTATATTATTCTTGTTCGCCACAATATCAGTTTTGATCGTTCCTATTCTCTGTTCATGCACGTCTATACTTTTTTTATTCGCTACAATATCAGTTTTGATCGTTTCTATTTCCCCTGTATGCGCGTCTATATTTCTTTTGTTCGCTGCAACATCAAGTTCGATTGTTTCTATTTCCCCTGTATGCGCGTCTATATTCCTTTTGTTCGATGCAGCATCAGTTTTGATTGTTTTTATTTCCTGTCCATACACGTCTATATTTCTTTTGCTCGTTGCAACATCAGTTTTGATCGTTCCTATTTCCCCTCTATACACGTCTACACCCTTTTTGTTCGCTTCAATATCAGCTCTGATTGTCATTATGTCCTGTGTATGCGCGTCTATATTCCTTTTGTTCGCTACAATATCAGTTTTGATCGTTCCTATTTCCCCTGTATGCGAGTCTACATTATTTATGATCGTTGCAACATTAGCGCCGATTATTTCTATTTCCCGTTCATGCACGTCTACACTCCCTTTGTTCGCTGCAACATCAGTTTTGATTGTTTTTATTTCCTGTCCATACGCAGTGATATCATTTATAGTTGTTGTGATTTCATCCAGCTTGGTATTTTTTTTACCAAAGAATTTATCAAAGTTGTCATCGATCCTGTTAACATTTTTTCGTAACGTGTAAAATTGGCCCGACAGCGTTGTAAACTCCGAAATAGTATTTTTTATTGTTGCAAGATTCGGTTCGGTTACCGTCGGGGTCCCGAAAAAACTAGCGGTAGTGAGTTGTATATCGGTGACAGATTTTTTCACCTCGGTGACAGATTTTTTCACCTGCGCGTCAAGTTCGGTCACCGATCTATTCAACCTTATAAAACCGTCTTTGACTAATGTTATCGTCGACAGATGTTCACCCGGCTTGAGTCGTCCGTCGCTGGTATACAGCGCGATAGTGTCCTCGGCGGCATCGCGCCGTCGTGTTAAAACGTCATCCAGCGACACATTACTGGATTTCAATTTACCCTGGCGGTCTTGAAATACAACTATTTCACCTGGGTCAACACTTGTTAAATTCAACGTATCAGCGATTTCATCCTCGATTAGTTTTTTTATGTCATCGGTGGCGGGCGTTTCCGTGGATCCTTTCAGCGCCAAAATAGGTCGTCCCCAAATATCAATCATCGTTATTGTAAAAAAAAACAGCGTTTCTAATTAACCCGCCGGGCCTCTACGACCCCACTAGTGTATTCGTTTACAACCACATGAGGTGGTTTTCGCGATGATGAAATCGCCGCGAGTACGTTCAATACTTCACGGCCGCATATCGGCGGGTCGCTTAACTGCTGTGTTGGCAGCGTGGAATAAAAAACCCGGGCTGAACACGTCCGGATATACCGCATAAACTCGTTCGGCGGGGCTAACCCGTATGAATCAAAATAGACGATCGCACGCGGATCAATCGCGTATGCAACCCAATGAGTTCCCGCTCCGGAGGACCCATCGAGGTTAATTATGCCGGTTTCAATATTCCTTGGTGCCGCCGGTAATTGATCCCTCATAAAAACACCTCTGAAGTTTTTTTATCGCTAGCGCGTCTGCGGCGTCTATTAAATCAAAATTAGACATGGGAGTCATAGACTCCTGAGTCAATAAACGGTTCCCGGTAGTCTTAGACCCTTTCCCGAGTACCATGAATACGGGGTTCCCGGTAGTCTTAGACCCTTTCCGGCCACGGATCGTTTTTTTTTATAGCCTTTCCCGGTTGCCTTCTTCAATGCCATCCCCGCCGCGGTACCAACGGCTCCTAACGCAGCCGCCTTAGCCACTGCTGGGGCCGCCGCGGCAATCAATGCCGGAATCGCGGCTAACAACGGAAATATCCCACCGGTCTTTTCCATGTCCTTGATCGCTGCGGCCGAGAAATCTATTTGAACACCTTTTTTATTCTTCATCGCATTATTGAAATGTTTTATTTGACGCGCCGTCAACGATATCTTATGATTACCACCTGCCATCTGTGACGGCTTCAGCGTTATTGTGGTCCCGCATTGTTTAGCCGACTTTGATCGTAATTTCTTGACTTGACCATCAGTCAACTCTACACTGACGACACTATACGACATTTATTGTAAACGCGTTTGTGCTTTCAATTACATGTTTTCCACTGGTGCATCAATGATTCTCATTCGTCCACCAACACCTTCCAACAGCATTGATTTATCGCTGAGAATGACAGCAACCGCTCTGTAATTAACACCACCCGGGGCTATACGAGCTCGGAAGTGTATATCAACGACGGATTGTCTCGTTAAATCAAGATGTTCCAACGAAAAATAATAAATCGGATACAGCTTTTTAAAATCAAGTTGTGATATTTGCAAACCAGTGTCGACGTTTTGATCACGACCCATATATGACAGCAATCGATGGTACACACGTGCGATATGGTTGTCGCCGTAATTAAGCTGTATATCCTCGGATGGTTCCTGTTGTCCGTTTATTCTCAGCGAAACATCCCTGACTCCTAATTGATCAAATATCATATGGCTGTGTTCTTGATTACCCAATCGTCCCCTATTCTGTAGTGCTATAAATATATGACGCGGGGCTGAAACGCCTTGTTTTGATGCCAAGTGCCATGTAAACGTATCGGCGACGTTATCCTCTTTAGCATCAGTTGTTACCGCTAGCCAACTCAACAACGATTTCCCTCCCTGTTCCATAAATGATAACAATCGTGCTTCCGTGGTAACTGATGGAGTCAGCACCGGCATCCACAATGCCATTTTAGTTAAAACGACTTTACCGGCAGCGACGCCAGCAGCATGCCATATTGCATTGTTATCATCGCCCCTTCGCGTGAGCGCGATTGTATGCTTAGCCCCATAGATAACTTTTCTGACATTTCTGCAGAATCCAAATATGTGATGGAGTGGAATCACGCATGAAAACTGCCGGTGTGGTCTTTTTAGCATCGACATTCGTGCTGCGAATCCCATATTGTAATTATCGTTAAGACTTTTTATAACAGTGAAATCAGCGCCTGGTTTTGCTCTGCGATCTGGATTGGTTGCTTCAACCTGGTCAACTGTGATATTTTCTTTTATTAGCACGTTAACGTACTGAAAATGGTCAGCATTATCGGTGGTGTCCTTCGCAAACATCATAGATGGGCCCGCCGATCTCGTGTAATCGTCCGAGTATCTCGCTAACCCAATTATCGTCGTTGCAACATCAACCTCGCGTTCTATTGATTCAATTTCTCGCCCGTCAATAAGATATCTGGCGCTCTCAAATAACGCCATGATACCGTTGTTGACGAAACCAACTCGAACACGATCGTCATCTGCGTATGGTGCATTATCGGCAGCATTTGTCACGAGTTCTCCCTCAATTTCGATAAACGCTTCACATGGCAGAAAGTATCTACTGGTATCTTGGACTTGAAGTTCAATTCGCGATCGTAGGTCAGGTTGCGCTGCATAATAAGAATAAAATTGATAATCACGGACAGAATCATCCCTGCGCACTGGGGCATCCATATCAAACGCGGGATCAGCGGTTCGCGCAAACATTTTATTATTTATCATGTTGATGTTTTCAATTGCGATTTTCTTTGAATTCTGTTTAAGACCACTCTCCCGCTATTGTGTTCATGGGCGCGTTGGTGGATGACTGAGCCGCCAACGACTCTAGTTTTTCTTCCACGGCGTTATTTATTACTTTACTGACATTTGCAGGCATCACCGTCGTTGATGGCATCACCGGTGGTTTCTGTTTTTTTCTCCTCACCAACGACATTAGTTTGTCCTTTGCTGCAGAAAGCGCCCTTCCTGCAACGTCTCCAATAGCACTAATACCCTTATCACGAATAACATCAATAGCCTTCATTCCTAATTGTTTGGCTAACGGCGCTACTTTTGGAGCCATTCTTGTAAATAACCCCGCAATGGTGCTACCGAGACCATCTCCATAGTACGCGCGGTAAACAGGCAATCGCGAGTTTACCACGTAGACGAGTACTGGTTTATCGTGGTTGTAGTGTATGATCATCTTTATTATAAAAACACCGGTTTTTCAATTAGTGATTGTGATCACCAGTGATTGATCACCCCCTTCCCACCGCCGTGTGGAAAACCGGAATAAATTTTATCAAAATTTCCTGGGTTTTTTGCCCTCGATAAAAATCCGGTTTTTTCTTGATTTTTGGTCATTTTTTGTTGCCTATAGTCGTTTTTTCTCGATTTTTCAGCAAAAACATCGATTTTCTCTAAATGATTTCCTGGGGTTTTTGCCCTCAAAAAACGACCAAAAACGGCCAGAATTAACAAAAACGATAATTTTTTAATCATCCACGAGTTCGTCTATGAGCGTTCGATACGCACTAACGTCCATGATACCGCCCGTAAATAACCGCTTGCAAATATCAGCGGCCTCATTGATTATTTCCGGAGAGTTATTTCCGGCTCGTTTTCCTCCGATTAGTACCTCTAGCCGTGATATATCACTGAGAACACTGTTAGGACAGGTAACGCCGTAGGATTCTTTACCAACAGAGTATCCTTTTCCTTTTTTTAGTTTTACCCTTTTTTCAACTTCCTTGTGGAATGCGTCGTAATCGGGACCATCACCACGTAGTAATACATCTTTATGTTTACTCGCTAAATACACTGTTCTTGTCCAATCCTTTAACGACTTTATATTTTTCTCGTAACCGCTATTGATATGCTCCTTATCTCGTGTTTTCTTAGCAAAATTGTTGGCAGCAAAATCAATTAATTCTTCCCTCCTGCTGCTGAGGTCTCTAATTTGATCTATTGTGGACTTTCTAAGCACATTACGGGGTATATTCCCCCCTTTCTCTTTTTCTTCCGGTGTTTCTTCCGGTGTTTCTTCCGGTATTTCTTCTTCTGGTTCTCTTGCGGTAGCACCTAGTTCTTCTTCGTCGGCCATTGTAACATAAGGTTCTTGTGGTTCGGTTATAGCGAGTGGTGGTGGCCTCCGTGTTGTAGCAGCCGCTATTTTTGCAGGGAGTGTTTCTAAAGACCTTTTTGTTTGTTCGGTCTGAGCCGCTATCTTTTCAAGCGCATCGAGGACGGGTACAGTTGCCGCCGTAACATCCTTGGTCGCTTTAGTTACCGGGGCAAAGAGTTGTTCGCTTCCAACAGTAAAATCGGTTTGTAGTTGCTGCCGCGTTTGAAGTTGTTCTCGGACCCTGTCTCGTAACGGTATGAACTTTCTAAGCGCTGCTAGCCGCTCTCTGGCTAGCCGAGTAGTGAGTGATTCACCTACCATTATTGCAATTGCGAAGCAATTTCTAATTTCTCGCCGGAGTTTTCGTCTATAATCCTTCTAATGTTTTTGATCTTACTAGAAATCTCCCGGCGTCGTTCATAAACACGTCCGAGTTTTTTTCGTATTATTTCAACGGCAGTGAATAGTCCAATGAATGCATTTGCGTCATTGTGGTACAAGTTTTCATTGATCGTATGTTGTAATCGTTTTATGAAAAAGTACTCGCGGGCCAGGGTAAAACGCCCCCGTTTCGATTGTTCGTTAATAATCTCATAATCGGATAATATTTTTTCACTGTCGAGACCATCAGATAATTCAATTCCTTGATTTTTTAATTTTGAAATCTCGGCTAATATATTATTGATGTCTTCGATATTCATTATTCTTATAGAACATCTTGTTTTTAAATAAAAAAAAATGAAACCCGTGTATCGATCCCGAGGTGTTCAACAATACTGAATACTTTGTTTTCTTCCGGAATGGACAATTTATTGTCGTGGCGACTTCGTCAGCGCCATCGGCGCCGGTGACTTCGTATCTATATATGAAAATCGAATTCTATGCCCGGTCTTTTTTGAGATTGCTGTTTGATATACTCGTTCTGCTACTTTTCGTATTGAGGCGATACAAATGTCAAAGTATCTACTGGCTTCATTCATCGACTGAAATATTTTTTCCTCGTGAGTTGTTGTATCAAATGACTTTACGGGTTTTGCTTTCTTTGGGTATTTACCGGTTTGGTCTTTTTTGGTATTTTGACTCTGCGAGACGGCTTGCAAGTTTATAAGAGAATTATCAGTCTTATTATTATTAATATGATCAATCACAAGTCCATTTTCGATTAATCCGTTGAATACCTCAAATACCGCCCTATGAACATGGTACTTCTTCTTTCCGGCACCAAACATCAGATACCCCTGATTACTTACGGTACCAACCGGCTTCTTCAGTTTGCGGTTTCTAACAATGCCGTCGCGAGATGCCTCGTAACTGACGAGCACAGGATGCGGCTGAAATTCTTGGTCCATTTGTATAATAATACTATTTGTCTAATTTATTATTTGGTTTAATTATAAATCTTTCAACGTAGTCTTGGGGGGTTTTGATGACGAAGTCGGCGGTGGGGTCAATGACGGCGTTTTTAATTCGCTTGTCATAATAGCGTTTTAGTTCCCTGTATCGCTTTCCGCCACAATTGATACACAACTGCGATTTTCCTCTTACACCGACGTGACAAACCAAGCACGGGAGGGGGCCAAGAGAACCATTACGAACGCTTTGTAAATGATACCCGCAGAATTCGCCTCTACATGATTTATTGCACGGGGTTGTCGACCCAATCATCAACCATTTGCAGTGATTCATTATACTATATTCTTTCATTTAAATACTTGTTTTAATTATATGGATGAGTTCGAGAGATTAGCAGCAATTAAGCCCTGGAAAAATATTGAGTTCAATCTCGATAGAGTCCTCAAGGACGCACCAAAAGCGTTAATAAACGATAGAACCCTGTTGAGTAAAATACGCGATTGTATCGATGAATTCAAGCGTGATGGCGCATCTCATAGTTGGTCAACATTTCGAATTGATGACGTTGTTGATGCTACCATGAACGACAACCGCGCAGCAACGATAATATCACAACTTGACGGTAAAAAGTATTTCTTCAGAGTAAAATTCATTGTCCGGGTGGAATCAGGTAATTGGATCATACGTGATAAATTTGAACCAGTTCTCAGCGACAAGAAAACAGTCATTGTTAGCCGCGACTCCAAGCCGGGGCTGTTAACCGGAATTGACAGACCATACTATGAACGAGCGTATCCTGAAACAGCAGTTGTTTATGGAATATACCCGTTAAATAAGAAACCTGATATCGGAAAACTGAAACCAATGAAACAGTCAACGGGGATAAATTGTGTAGCAGAACGAGTAACAGAGCATTTTACAAATGCGTGTCGAGGAAACAAATTGACTGATTTACGACGTAGCAAAATCAACCAGTGGGAACTAACCGTAAAAGAGCGTGGAGCAACCATCAGCGACATAGCGAGATTAGAAACGTCGTTGAGATTTCCAATAACCGTTACAACGATAACCGGTGAAGTATTATACGAATCAAAGTACAAATCAAATGGGGCCCCAATCAAAATTATTGATCATAACGAACACGCATGGACGCCCGCGATCACAGTGTTTCCACGGGATAGAACGGTAAAGTATATCCCGGGGGAATTTATACAAGATGGTTTTCTCGCGGAGAGGAAACTATTTGATGCTATCGCTTATTTGTGTAAAAACGACCCTGTATCAGTGTGGTTACTTCGCAGCGCTGATACCTTTGATCAGTTTGTAAGACCAAACGGTGAATTATATCGCACTGAAGCATTTCACAACAGGATGAAAAAAACCGCCATAGAATTTGAGGAGCATGATGAACAACTGCTAACAAATTGTTTTACGATTCCATCGGTTGTAGCTCATGTTGCAGCAAGGAAAAATGCGTGGAGTCCAACGCGCAAGGAATTTCTACCGGATGTACAATCCAGTTGTTTGGAATACTATCATGGTGGACTATGGAACACTAAATACAACCGCGACGCTATGATTTCCGTTGATATGGTTGCCTGTTATCCAGCGAGTTTTCTCGGGTATGGATCCGCCGCTGAGTATTTCAAACGATTTGGACACCCCAGACATGAAATGACTCGTGTTGCTATTAATGGACCACTGCCTGATTTTGATTTAACCGGATTCGCTCGCATAGTATCATTTGAGTTCGCGGCAGGACTTCATCGCTGTTGCTATATTTGGATCGGTAGACACATGGCTGAAAAGAAGTGGTTGCCAATAGCGCTGCTACGGTATATGATTGATTGTAAAATGCTAGTTTCGTTGATTGTCAGTGACGCGATTATATCATATCGGGCGCAGACTGAAGTCTGGTTACCAGAACCAGAGCGTCTAGATAGCATAATTGACGAATCCAGAAAACACATCGATGCCGACGAGGAATATATCGTCGAATGGTCCAAAAAGATATTCAACCAACGAAACCGCGAGGCAAAAGATCTCGGTAGAAGAATAATCGGTAAGTTCACACAAGGTGGAAAAAACTGCGACTACAAACGATATTGCTCACGGCTGATTATAGATGACGCAGAATATGATTTCGTAATCAAGGACGCAGTGGCGAAAAATAGATACATGAACTGCGAAACAGCTTTCTTGTCCAATGGAACAAAGTTGGGTACAGTTGTTACCTACAGCGATGGAGACAGCCCGGCATACCCGCATTTGAGGGCGTCTATGCTGGGTTACGCCGCTATCAATTTATTCTCGATGATAAATAGATTTCCCGACACCGCGGTTAGAGTAGCCGTTGATTCGTTTTATGTTGACGTAGCGTATAAGGAAAACGTAGCCGAGTTTACTAGTCCGGACGAGAGTTGGGGTACATGGAGAATTAAAAATGAAATACGACGCGATTATTCCCCGTCAGCAGATGTCACCGTTGAGAACAATTACCTACGCGGCGATAAATTGTCAGAATGGTCTAATGCACCACCGTGTTCTGATCCAATTTGTAGACACAAGACGGTTTATTTAAGCGGCTGTGGCGGGTCAGGAAAGACGACTCGGGCAATTGAATTATTTCGAACGCGGGCAAGTATAATCGTGCTTACTCCGACCCATAGACTAGCGCGAGAGATAAAACAACGAAATGTTGACGCCGTTACTTATCAAAGCTTTTTTCGATACAGCGGCGGTGAGTGGACTCCTGATCGAATGGGGGAAAAATTTATTCCCGACATTATCATCTGGGATGAGATATGTACTGTTTCGTTAGATACTTTACAAATGTTTCTTGAGTGGTTGCTGCGCGCGAATACAGCGGTAATCATGTGTGGGGACCATGGCCAACCACCACCATTTGTCGGCGAGGGTCCACATGATTGGTTAAGGGGTTTTGTGGACTATTATGAAGAAACCGATACTGATTACCGAGCACTTGATGAACAACTGCGCGGGGTTAAAAAATTAATCAGATTACAGCCGGATAGAATTCAGTGTGAAATAATTCGCGAGGTGATTCCGGAAACGCCGTTAAATGAATTCTGGGAAACATGGAGACCAAACGATTTGATTGTAGCGAGTAGAAAGATAGTCAGAGACACACTTCAGCGGAAGTTGTTTACGTTGCATAAGGAAAAGTTTCCAACGCGTCCAGTGCCGTTATGTTATAGACCCGCGGATACACGGCGGCAGAACATTGAAGTTGAAATTCCAGGCCGGACAGAAAAACAAATTCTCGTGCTGAATGATATCGTGCTCGTTGATATCAGCGTCGTCGAGGACGCGCTACGTGCTGATAAATCCCCGTGGACGCTAGGATACGCAACAACAATACATTCCTCGCAGGGACTAACCATCACGGACACAATTGTTTGGATCGTTGATAATCGCATCGAATGGTCGAATCTAGTCTATCTTGCAGTGTCCCGAGTACGGAGGATAAATCAGCTTCGAAGAATTGTTGTTGACGAAGTCAGTGACGGAGTCACCAACGACAACGACATTATCGATGCAAGTGTCATTCATAGAAAACTCTCGGGTTACCGCCAACAGGATAAAAAAAAACAACGGCGTTTTGATATTGATGCCGAATTAATAATTGCGTTACGACAACAACAGAATAATCACTGCGCGAGTTGCAATTGTATAATGAGTTGGCGTTATTCGGATAAAGACGCTCGCCAATTTACCGTGGACAGAATCGATAACAGTCTCGGTCATGTTAAAAACAATGTGAGGTTGACCTGTCTTGAGTGGAATAGACGCAACGGCGCTAGTTAAGACCACGCGGGGGTAATTGAGTATCGTCAGGTATCACTTGTAGTTGCTCGCGTGTAAACCCCCGCTGTGGGGCAGTTGAATCCAGTCTATAGATCGGTGGTCTACCAGTTGATCGTGTTATCGTTGATATGTTATGTGTGGTAACACTCCAAATAGGATCAGTAGCTCTTTTTTTTACCGCCTTCAAGCTCTCCTGGTTCATACAGATATCTAACAGTGACATCGCCGAGAATCGGCTTGGAAACGCTATCTATTTTTGATCTTCCGGGTATATACTTTTCTTTAATCGCGTCGCTGGGCTTCATGCTGATTGCTCGGGTAATCTCGTTATTTAACGCGGCAATTACGCCTGGCAACCTTTTGACCCATTCACGAGATCGTTTTTCTTGGATGAATTCCTTCGCGTATTGATATCCAAATAACCGTTCAGCGACAGTCCGATTGAATCGTTCAACAATTGCCTGATCACGATGTAGCGCAGTATGACCTCGTCGTATCGCGACGCTATGATGTTTCAGCGTTGATAAAACAGCGCCGCGAAATTCACTACCGGGATCAACTTGTAATAGATTTGGCCAGCGCAGAGGACCTCTTCGATAAATTCTTTCAAACGCTGCGGCTACTTCAGTTGCTGACTTTGTTTTCAACGGCTCCGCTTGTTTGTATCGACTCGCAACATCAACTACGGTTAGCGCGTATTTGTAACCGTTGTCATGCGGCAGAAATAGTATATCAGCCTGATGAACTTCATTAGGTACGCTGACATCAAAGCGCGAGAAGTTGATTTGTTTAGGCGGTGGTAGATAGATTTGCCATATAGCCTGTTTGGATAACCAATTAGCCGCAGTGGTCTTTGTTACCTTTGCAGCGCTTGCAAGCTTACCAATTGCGGCCTTCCCCTTCCAGTATCCTCTCGGAGAATAATAGATGGATTCCATGTTGTTATTAATTACCAGCGCCCATCATTAATTTACCTTTCATAGCCGATTTTACCAACCATGAGGCCAATTTTTCTTTGACGGATTTATCAGGAATAGCATTTAATGCGTGAATTAATTTTACATCCGCGATATGACGCTGTTGCAGATCGCTACTTTTGTAAGCAACATCATGAGCATGACACGCCTTATCGATAGCGTTTATTGGATACTCACCGGGTTTGGGCTGATTTTGATCATCGAGTCTAATATCTAATCGTGTTCCGGGGCCACAGTAGTTATATCCTGGGAGGTGTTTTTCTCCTGGATACTTTGCCCACGGTGTTCCGGGGAGTTTTGATAACTTGGCTGCAATATCACCTCCTCGCTTTTTTTTAAAGCATCCCCGGGTCTAATAGAAATAAATCTAAATTTCTTTGTACCGCATTGTACACACTTACCAGTAAGCGCCGATCTGTTATTTCTTGTTGTAGCGGTTGTCATATCATTTGTGCCAGTACGTACTCTACACTTCACACAATATAGATCCATAATTTATGTACAGAAATATGAATATAATTGATTTTTCGGCGACTAAAACAAGAGAACCAGTTAAGCATGTTGCAGCGTTACCAAACTCGATCCGGATGATTATCATCGGACCATCTGGATCCGGCAAGACGCAATTGTTACTCAATTTAATAATGAGATGGATGAAGTGGGATAAGTTGTATTTGGTTGCTCCTAGCGTAGATGATCAACGATGCTACGAGGTGTTGAAAGATTTCAACGAGAATGCATCAGCGATCGCTAAAAAAAATGTCATCGAGTTTATTACAGATATCAATGATGCACCGGGTATTGATGATATTGATGGCGACGTTAACAATCTAGTCGTGTACGATGATGTTATGTTAGACAATCAAAAAAACCCAGCTAGGATATTTTCCAGAGGCAGGCATAAAAACACTGACGTGATATATGTCACTCAACGATACACTCAGATTCCAAAAGTAATTAGAGACAACTGTAATATTCTTGCTGTGTTCAACGGCGTTGATACACACACGCTACGAAATATTTGGCAGACATGGTGCGGCGGTGACATGGATTTTAATGTTTTTCGAAACTTTTTTAGTCATGCTCAGTCGACCCCACATGGATTCGTAACGATAAATTTACATGATCCTCGGACACGATATCGTATCGGACTTGACCAAATATTCGGTTAGTTGTAAATAATTTTCATTGTAAATAACCACTTAGCAGCAGGGGGGGCGATGACATCGACGCGGTCGTCGATGTGCTTACCGGACGCTGACGACGCTGGGATCGGCGCGCAGAAGGTATTAATTAAACCAAATGACGTCCGGACGACCCCCTCGACGACGACGTCGTTTTTTTTTTTACCAGGCGCTGACGACACCGGATCCGCTGAGTGCAGAAAGTAATAATTAAGCAAAATAACGATTGGACAAAATGTCGGATTCGCCCCCCCTGCTGCTGAGAGAGAGAGAGAGAGAGAATCCTCATAATAGAAACATCAGTATACCCGTCAAGACTGAATTTGTCATTATTTAATATCATAATGTGGTTAGTAGTCGAACACACCTTGGTATAGATGTCTTTTAAATTTGCACAAACGATATCAGTCCACTGTCAAACATGGATTTTATTACTAAAATTAGGAAGAACAATATATTGAGATATCTTTTGTCAACAATTTTAACCAGGCTTGGTAGGAATGTTTCATCAACATTTTATTCATAATAACTCAACCGACTTTTGATAATGCTTAATTGGACTGTTCGTAAGACGTCGTCTTTTAAACTTGTTATTTAATGACTACCCAAGCAATGGCATAGAACAACTATATTTATCTTTTTTGCTAGACAGCTAAACAAATTTCAATCAAATCTATCAGGAATGTTTATCAGAACATACTCGATCACCATTTTATCCGAAGTGCCCCCCCCCCCCACCACCACCACGGAAATGGTGTGCACTGCATATCAGTCAGAAGGGAAACCTATTTTAAACTACTTTTCAAAACGGATGACCCAGTTGTGATCAGACTTGGTCTGTATGCTTATCAGGACAAGGCATCAAAATATTGTTCAATTCGGCGGCTCTATCAATTTCTTACTTTCATATCAGACACATGGGCAAACGTATTCTCGTCGTCTTTAAAGTTTTTGAGAAGACGAATCAAGTTGTACATGAATATTTCTTAAGAAATGAAATATAAAAGTTATATTTAGTATGGCTGCCCTAGCACTCGCGTGTCTTTCATTACAACCTGGTAATACAATCATATAAAAATCTACGAAATATCATTATCTTCCATAACAGTGTCAAAAATCTACGAAATATCATTATCTTCCATAACAGTGTCAAGGAACGACGTTCTGTCAAAAAGTTACTTTCGTCATCCGACCAAATGTGATAGGCATATTTCTAGCATGAACACCTTACAGATGCTTACATAAGATGCAAATGTGCTCCCTAGTTTAAATGAAGTTACCCAGAGTAGAAACACAATTAATCAGAATGTCAAATACCACCAATTTGTACCAAACGTTTGGAGTAAATTTGAATTGCGGGTATCAGATTTCGTGTTTTTATTTAATTTTGGGGTTTTATCATTTGAAAGAAAACATTATATATCTATCAAAATTTTACCGAGATTCGGATTCGTGCATTTGCAAGCAAACATGACTAATCCCTACTGCAATAATTGTGTTGATCGAGTACTGATAACACTTAACCTAAATGTAGAGATCTCAATAAGATAGCGACACCCTTTTTTAGCACGCATGTGCAAGCAAAGCAGCAAAATTTCATTGCTTTAATTAAGATTGCAATTAGATTAGTCTGTATTTCTAAAGGTCCCTATCAAGACAAAGCTCCCAACAATTGAGCATTTGGCGCATGACAAAACCTAAACCAGTAAATTATTTATTTGTATTAAACTCTATCTGTTTTTCTAATATATAAACAGTTGAAACTGAGTTTATTTTTTCACATATAACATTGTGACTGACACAGTGGTCAAAGAGCAGGAAACTTGAAGGAAAACCTCCTTCCGTTGTGGGCATTCCAGATCCTAAGGAGTCATCTGTTTGTTGATCTTATTCCAGTTCGATGTGAGCTGTGTTCGATAATTGTTATCCCCTAGCATCTGAGAGTGATACATTTTTTTAATGTTTTCAAAGCACATCGCTGAGAGAAGATGCTGGTATGCGTCATAATCCCACTGTTTGTGCCAGTCGCATGTATCGATAAGTTGAAACTCCTGGATTTATCCGCCGATAAATCCTACAAGAGAGGATTCTGATCATGGTTTCAAGAATGGTATTCGGCTCAAGTGATTGCTCATTTAAATAAACAAAACCGAATGAATGTACTGCCTGATATGGTCTCCATCGATCAAAAAACAATTGCACAAAATTAAATTGTCGCAAAGTGGGATTATCTCCAGCGAACCTCGTTGGATTACATAAAGGATTAGTGGATATTTTTTATTTTTATAAATGGATATAATGTAGTTTGTGAAGTAAGGTTGGAACAAATGAGTAATTTGGCATGCATAGCTATAGCACCAGACAGAATCGTTACATTAGAGCATGCAAGTTTATGAAAGTATGCATGCGAATTAACATTAATTTTATTTGTTTATCAGCTTTCACTTACCCCGGCTGAGTCATACTAAAGACTTACACAAATGGTACTAACAGCTGCATTAAAAGGTTAGTGTTAGGACTGGTCGGCCTGGCGTCAGGATAATGTGACTGGGTGGGACATCGCGCTACATGTCTGCAGCATGATGCCCCAGTGCTAGACATCACTATAAACTGTCACACTGCAGACATCGTAGCGATATGACTGAAAAATTGTTAAAGCTACGTTAAAAATCCGAATCACACACACACACACACACACACACATTTAGCATTCGTATTACAGCAAACAGTCATTCTCGAACATCGCAAACAGATGAAGAGGGGTTGAATACAACATTTCGTTTGTGACTTTCAGCTCGTGGTCTACCTTAACTACAAAATGTTGTACCGTACGAACAATGATTAATTCAAGGTTAATGGAAACTATCCTGACATGAGTGCTTCTCAGACCAAGGTACATCTGCCTTGGTGAACGATATCACGCACACTTTGGTCTCTTGTTAATTTATTTTTATTCTTAAATACGCAGATCAACTTCTGAATCATCTTAGCTAGCCAAGGTTCCGTTAACCCTATCTAGACAGGATTATCGGAACCTTGTCCAGCGAAGATGCTTCCGAACGAATTTACGGCCAGAGGTATTCACTAATACTAGGTTCTTTGCCTAGTTTAATGCTACACATTCGAGTCAGTTGAGGAAACGATCACTATTGAATTATCTAACTTCTACACGATTAACATATACACTTAATTATTGTACGTCCTCCATTATGTTACTCGCGTCAAGCCCGCTATCCATCTATATCTAAATTCGTTCACACAATAACACGAAATCACCAACACATAACGTTTCCGCACTCTGTGGGTGGCGTGGATTTCGGAAATGGAGGAAGCCTGTCGATTAGTGGGCTCAGAAGTCAGAGTCAACGCGACTGAAAGGAGAGAATGATTTCCGCACAGTAACGTTAGTTATGCATGATGTACTTTGACCAATCTTTGTTAATGGTTTGCACGTGTGGGATGATAAAAATATACATACATTGTTTGCACGGTCATGAAAGGTCACTTGAAGTCATTAAGAAACGAACAGTTCGATACATTGCAAGTCACTGAAATTTCATCCAAATCATTGAAAATCATTTAATTTTAGAGAATTTGCTAAAAAGAATAAAAAGGTGATTGATTTTTTTCTTCTTCTCGAGTCATTTATTTTATGTTGTGTGACGATTGGAAGTTCGGTTTGATTTTCTATCATATGCTAGCAATTCTACTATTATTATAATCCATATTAAGTAATCTGATATCATGCATAGCGCCCCTTCACGTGATGTCATTAATACTCTTTAATTTCACTAAGATTAATTTACCCATTTGGTCCACCTAGTGGTTAGAGCGCCCGCCTCTGATGCGGGAGGTCGTGGGTTCAATCCTCGGCTGAGTCATACCAAAGGCTTAGAAAAATGGTACTTACAGATGCCTCGCTTGGCGTTCAGCATTAAGATGATAGTGTTAGGACTGGTCGGTCTGGTGTCAGGATAATGTGACTGGGTGGGACATCGTGATGCATGTGTGCGGCATGATGCCCCAGTGCTAGACATCACTGTAAACTGTCACAATGCAGACATCGTAGCGATATGACTGAATTTTTTTTAAAGCTACGTTAAAAAATCAAAATCACAACATCACACCCATTTGTCCTGGGCAAGACATTCTGTCATAGTCTGAACCATGAATCGATGAAGTTTTACAAATGCATGTTTAAAATATGGACTGCCAGGACATCCCAAAAGAGCTGAATCCCAAGCGAGGTTCAGATTAAATGATTCAGTTAGACAAATACTGGCTGACCAAAGTGATGACATTTTTTTAAAGCTATTACTTACATCATATTATTGGAGCTGGAAAAGTGTTAAAAGTGATGATTTTAGCTGATGTGCCTGTCTGAAATTGTTCTTTAAATTAAGTGGGGCAGACATGTAATCAGAACACGAACTGACATTTTGAAAGCTGGAAAATAAGTTACACCGCAAATGTATGTCAACTTTTTGACCAATAACTTTTCAAACACTAGATATGTAATTTTAATAGGTCTGATCACCAGCTGGAGAGGTGTAAACTTCTGGACTATTCATTTGGCGATTGTTAGCGCCAATTTAATCAACTTTTGGGATAACATCTTGAGGCTTATGAGTGGTTCACCAACCCATAAATATGTAACAATGTGGACAAATCCAAAAAGTTAACAGTTCTCCTTAAAATGCATCATTCAAAATATCTTGAGCATAGCTACATATAGCCTTATAAAAGTTTACATAAATTTAATAAATAATCTAAAAAAAAAAATTAGGAAGTAATTATACTAATTTGATCAAAATACCACTGTCTGAATAAGCAGGCTATGCATTAATGGACTTAAAATCCCAGCTCAGCATTATTGAACAGATAGGAAATCTGGCATAGTAGTCAGTAAAGTACTGATCCGAGAAAGTGAAACTTAATCAGAGCTTATGTTAGTAAAAAATCTTATTCTGGAGTCAAAGTATGCAAAAGACTTTACCCATAAGTTGTGAAAAATGTACGTAATAACCATAAGGAAGAAAAATGTACATAATAACCATAAGGAAAAAAAATGTACGTAATAACCATAAGGAAGAAAAATGTACATAATAACCATAAGGAACAGTTTCTGAACTTGTTCTAGTTAGTTAAGCTAGCAATGGATATGCCCCAGCAGGAGTGTCTCGGGACAGAGCAATATACACGGGTAGAGAACAGATTAAGCTCAGAAATAATCAGCAGATTGTTCCTTATACAACTATAGGCAATATCTTTTAAAGATTTTGATTTCAATAGGACTCTAACAGAGCGTAGCTGGCAAAAATATAGGTAAATAGCGAACTATGGCTATTTCCTCCTGTCTCTCCTTTCTGTTCTACTCCCCCCCACCTTATTTTCATAACAAGTGGGTACCCCTCTTCCCCCCCCCCCCGCCGTAGATAAAATTCAGACAGAAGCTTGAAAGAGAAAGCAGTTGAGTTGCAACTGGAGAAAAAAGTATAGAAGTTAAAGGGCAATGGGTAAGATTGGGGTCCAGTTACAGTGAGTTTCTGTTTTTAAATATCATTTCCTTTTCATATCATGTTTATTCATTTCTACATTGTTTTTGTATTTGTTACTTGTATTTAAATTAGTAACTAAAGAGAACACTTGATACCGTGACTAGTCACTGAAAACTGGTCATTGAAGAGTCATTGAATTTCAGCTCTCCTGATTTGTAAGAATCCTGTAATATAGTTTCTAGTCAAGGTCACTGACTGTAAGAAGTTTTTGTACAACAAAAATAGTTGTACCTCTCAGACCTTGACCAAACTTGCTGGCTTGCATTTGGCTTAATGGTCATGGGTCAATGGTCAAAGTTACTGTGGCTAAAAGAAGAAAGATAACTTCTTCACAGTAACACTGGTTTTGTATGACGAACATAGACCAATCGTTGTGAATGCGTTGCACCTAGCGTAAAGAATTCTCGTGGTTTTGTGGTCAAATGACCAAGGGTCAAGGGCATAGTGACCGAACGAATAAGATGATTTTTGCATACAATTTCAGTTCTGGACGATATATCTTCACCTAAGTTTGTGGATGGCTTAGTGGAGCACAGTGTTGTTGTGGGTGTCGATTTTCAGTCTGTTAGAAATACTGTGACGTTAACAGCTTGTAGAAAATATAAGAGCGTACCATAAAAAATAATATTGTACTTTTGACATTTACGTTATGTTTGAAGGGTTTTACATGTGTCACCTTTATAATTTAATTTTAATAGCAATTTACAGAAATTTGCCATTTTTTACGTTTTTTGTTGTTACTTTATCTTCTTGTATTTCACACTGACGTTTATTTTGCATGGTGTATATTCCTATGGATTTTCTAAAATTTAGTTTTAATTTTTTTAATATCTAACTTTAGTTGGCATAGTTGGCACCACATAACCACTATTGTGCTGAGGTGCCAATGAAGCGCTATTTCAAACAAATATTATTATTTGCTGAATAGGAGTGACACCTATTGATTTTGGAGCCACAGACGGCCACTGTTACTGAAAGAAAAAAGACGGCTTTTGCACAGTATGTTTAGTTCTAGGCTACGTATCTTGCAGATCTTTTGAGGACTTACAAATAGGGTATGGAAGAGGTCTATAGATTTTGGGGTAAGAAAAGGCAAAGCTCAAGGTTACTGTGGCTCAGAGAAATCGGGGTTTCCATAGTAACTTTTGTTCTTGTGGATTAATACTTGCTTTCACGGTAAGAAAAGAAAGTAGATTATTGTATGAAAAGATGCGTGGTTACGGTCATGGTAATTCCTAAAAGAAAGAACAAATCACCGTTTGGCACAATAACTTAAGTTTTAGACCACATACCTTAACCAGTGGTCCAAGTCCATGTAACCCGTTGGTCAGTCATCTCCACAGTCAACAAAGACCTACTAGTGCCTACATCGAGGAAAATTAAATACAGAACGGGAATATCATGTGCTGTTATGAAGCACGCACATGCATGCACACTGAGATAACAAGGTTTCGTCAAACCATTTCCACTAATTTAAGGACCTTATCAGGATACAGAGGTATTATATCCAGATGACAATTGTGCTAAAAGTGATACTATATATTGTTATCTGCGTCGATATTTAAATAACGAACGAGGATTGAGTTGGATGTTAACGTTGGATAAGATAAAAGCCAAATATTATTGCTGATATATTGATAACAAAGAGATGGCAGAAAACATAAAGGATTCTTTTATGTTCTTGAATAACCTCAAAAGTATGATCAATCTTTTTGCTTGCTATGGAACAACTGTTACTAGCTGAGTTGCACAAGATCGAAGCTATAAAATGTTGCAAGCTAAAACATAGTTCATACATTTCAAAACCGTTATCGGTAAAACTATAGACTGTATCCCTGCATTTGAAGCTTAGATATTTGACTAATGGAATGATGGAATTCCTAAAAAGAAATGATTGGATTTGAGACACGGAATAGATTTATGTAATCCTACTGAAGACCATACAAAGCAAGAGAAATTATACAATAAAGATTGTCATTGAATGCCAGCCAGTCAATTATAGTATTCTGTGACTACACACGGCGAACCCGTGCTGAGCTGGGTGCGTTTTTTCCCCGGCTTTTCTTTCTTAATTAGGAGGAACTTGAAGAACCTAATGAGAATGATTAAATGTTTTCGTGCCGCCTAGATGGTACCATGTCATTCAATTCGCTTCATTAATGCCTCCTTTGCATAAGTATAATGACTGGTGAATCAGATTCATATGAAAATGATTCTTTTACTTTCAGATTTGTGTCTTTACTTTGAGTTAAAGAAATTTATAATAATTTTCTTTACTCTCTTTATTACCCTACATTATAGCATTATGTCAATTGTGGCACTTCACACAAATGAGGCCACTATTACTCCTACTATTTCCTCCTCCCGACACTGCCACAACATCATCACCTTAATATATTGACTAAAAGCCGAATCAATAAATTCAAACAAATGGTTGGTCTGCAGATGAAAACCATCTAAATGTCATATACATAGTGTCATTATAATTGCTAACAAAATGCAGCTTAGATGCACATGGGTTTGTTACATGATTTCAGCAAAATCAGGAGTTCCCTGAAAATAAAAATACAATTTACGTGCAACATTTTCTTGTTTTCACTGACATGTTTGCATCCAAAAACATAAAGTTTGATAGAAAATATAGGTTTAACACAGGGATGTCGAAACGATGTTATTTAGCGAGAAATCGATCTCACGAAACAAATTATTACCAACTAATAAATTCATAATTTCCGAAGATGTTTGGTTGACCATGTTAGTACAGTACCTCAGTTTCAGCGAAAGAATGTGCATTTTTAATGGTGTACGAAAGGGGTCACTCACAGGTACCAGTGTTCCATCACGGATATACGGTAGATGACATTTCGTTATTTGAACAGCAATATTCATTATTGTCTGGACGGCGAAGAACACCAGCAAGCGCTCATACATGTTCAGCCAACTGATATAGGAATATTAACTGATCCTTTGAGGTATTCAGGAGAGGCAAAATCAGCACTGACGGAACGTTTCGGCTCCAAATTACCTTCTAGTCTTCCGATATGTTCTATATTTGTAAAAGTTAATGCCATGGGAACTATATCAAAAGTCATCATATAAGTCTGTAATTTGTTGGTAAAGGCTTTGACAATCGGCCTCAAGAATAAGTTTGGCGTGTATACAACGTTTCATTTCCCAGGGAGTCCTCCTGTGCTTGACCAGAAACAAGTACGTCTGTTGTTGGTCCTCAGGAACTTAAGATATAATTATAACACAGCAAGAATGAAACTGCAAACCATCCGACGAGCATGCCGATAGCAATCTCGTCTGCATAGCCGACGACTTTAGGACGTACAAAAACTGTTGTGCACGACATGAAACTAATACACTATACCCCATTTAAGTAGCCATAGAGACATTTCATCCAGCTTTGTATGACGAAGTAAGAGAATATTTGCAGGAAATGGTGGAGTGCGGAGATAGCAGAGGATCCCAAAATCCATTTCTTTTACATTTTGTTTTTGTCTAGGATAAAGGGACTATTCTCTCCAAAAAAATTTCAGGAGACTAAATTTTCGGACAGTAAAGTTTGCCTATCATACATCCCCGAAAACGTATGTCTAAGAATGCGTGATATGAAAACATGTGCCCACTTAAACGATATTATATATCCAAATTTGTGAAATACTCCTCAATATGAAATTAAAGTCCAATTTTGAAACAAAATGTTCTAGGAAAATAAAATCAAACTATTTTCATAATCGAAGAAAAGCCATGCTTTATCAACAGACATTAGATGTATATGGATCAGTGATACAGACGTATGTTCATATGCACAATTCTTGTGATAACTGACACGAACGTATTAAAGGAACTCGTTATACGCGTGTAACACATTCAAAATTTTTTTTGCAATAGTATTTAGCATAACTTTCACGTACCATCGTTACATTAGAGCAAAATCTTTCTAAATTTGCAAGAATACCGTAAAACTTTAATTGATTTATGGGCAACATTATATGCTTACATAACTTTGAAGATCTCCATGAAAGAATTTGTCATCATTAGCAATGAAATAAAAGGTATGCAATACCACTGAAATGAACTAGCAGAATTTATGTCATTATTACCCTTATGAGCTTCACGTCCATTCATTCCGCAAACTATTTCCGTCAATTCTGCTGAATAATTAATGGCAGCGTATTAATTCCAAAATCAAAATGAACACCGTCCATAGAAGCTGCGTGTTTGGTAATTTAGAAGAAACGGAAGATGGTGACATCTTTTTCCTATAGATAATGCGCCAAGATGTTATCAAGCGCATGCGCATATTCGTCTGTCTGGGAATTTATCTCCCACATATGTCCATGCAGAATTCCAAATATGTTTGGTCCGACCCAGATGAGTTTCGGCCAAGTCAGATATCGGTCTGAGAACCAGACTGACATATTTTTCGATGACAATATCAGTCTTCAGATTTTGATGAATACCGGTTCTAAAAAGGAAAACTGACTCAGTCATTTTTTGAAGTTGTAGCATTTCGGAGACAGCTTCGTTTATGTTGTCTATCATAAAAGCTTGAATGTTAGAGATTGTAACTTTCGGAGTTTCCCTCCGCATTTCGAAATGTTCTCTAAGCCACATGCTTGTGATCGGACCATTCTATAAAGTTAAACTCACATAGCTCATGTACGCACTCTGAGTAACTATTTGCAGCAGTAGGTGTCGTTTTGGAGAATTTGACAACACATACCTTTAAAGGGAGTTTTTTTCTCGCGCCTTGTCCATCAAAATTCTATTGAAGGTTGTTGTATGAATTAATCGATAAATGCTTAACGGCAAATTCAATAATTACGTACTTCGACCTTTGTAGACACAGTCAAGCAAGTGGGGCGATCTTGTTTAAACCGGTTTTTGTTGCGTGCTATGATGTAAGTGGGAATGCGTCTGCGGTTGGGAAGGTGTGTGTGTGTGTGTGTGTGTGTGTGTGATTTGGATTTTTAACGTAGCTTTAACATTTTTTTTCAGTCATATCGCTACGATGTCTGCAGTGTGACAGTTTATAGTGATGTCAAGCACTGGGGCATCATGCTGCAGACATGTAGCACGATGTTCCACCCATACAAATTATCCTGACACCATGCCGACCAGTCCTAACACTAACCTCTTAATGCTGAGGGTCAAGCGAGGTAGCTGTTGGTACCATTTTTGTAAGTTTTTGGTATGACTCGGCCGGGGATCGAACCCACGATCTCCCGCATCCGAGGCGGACACTCTAACCAATAGGCCACCGGAGCGTCAAGCGAGGGAGCTGTTAGTACCATTCTTTGTAAGTTTTTGGTATGACTCAGCCGGGGATCTAACCCACAATCTCCCGCATCCGAGGCGGACACTCTAACCAATAGGCCACCGGAGCGTCAAGCGAGGCAGCTGTTAGTACCATTTTTGTAAGATTTTGGTATGACTCGGCCGGGGATCGAACCCACGATCTCCGGCATCCGAGGCGGACACTCTAACCAATAGGCCACCGGAGCGTCAAGCGAGGGAGCTGTTTGTACCATTTTGTAAGTTTTTGGAATGACTCGGCCGGAGATCGAACCCACGATCTCCTGCATCCGAGGCGGACACTCTAACCAATAGGCCACCGGAGCGGTAGAAGTAGTACTACAAACAATCAGAGACTTGACAATGTCGTCATTTATAAACAAAGCCCGGGAATAAAACGGTAGGATTAAAGGCATACAAGCCCAATAAATTGGATCAATTACGTAAGTCGGTATATATCTTCTGTGTGGTATGCCATATCTGTTATTTCAATTCATTCGTTCATAATACCTACATTCTACATTCAAATGTCATAACTGTCATCAAGAAACTTCTAGACGAAAATTATCGATCGCTATGGTCTTTTACAAATGATAGCCATGTACTAAACTTGGGTCAGGACAAGATCACGTTTAGTGGAATCGTCACAGTATAGGGTAGTACGAATTTGTTTATCAATATGCGTAGCTTTCATCGTGACATCAAAGAGCGCCATTTTCAATCCGGTTTGTACTGGATGACATCTTTAGGCTTTAGGTTCATTTCGTCAAAATATGTATGCGTACTTAACATTGATTTGCCGTATGCACTTCTCGAGGCGTCTAAATAATGACCTTCCAAAGCATATGGATGTATAAGAATTCAAATGAAGTGAATACTTGCTACTTAAAGGTATGTTGAATGAAAACATAAAAAATGACACCCATTACTAAAATAGTCGGTGTTGAATGCCTATATCGCATGTGTTACCTTTATTTTAAACGTTGGACAGTTTGATATTTTGTCTCCAACTGTTACTGATCTTAGCACGTTTTCAGGCCTGTAGTCAAAAATTAAATTAGCTATTATTACATTGTGAAAGTTTCTCATTAACGAATCTCCTGCCAAAGTAATGGAGAGGAAATTAAAAAAATGATAAGCCACTGTTGACATGAAGAATTTCACCTTGTACCGCGAGTACCCATTCTGGTAGTTCTGGTAAAAATATGGAACGCCAGAGCTGTTTTAAGATGAGAATATTTATTATATGCTGTGCTTTTGTACTTATATGATGTGCAAACTTCATTATATGCTGTGCATTTGTACTTATATGATGTGCACACTTCATTATATGCTGTGCTTTTGTACTTATATGCTGTGCAAACTTCATTATATGCTGTGCATTTGTACTTATATGATGTACAAACTCCATTATATGCTGTGCTTTTGTACTTATATGATGTGCAAACTTCTTTATATGCTGTGCATTTGTACTTATATGATGTGCAAACTTCATTATATGCTGTGCATTTGTACTTATATGATGTGCAAACTTCATTATATGCTGTGCATTTGTACTTATATGATGTAAAAACTCCATTATATGCTGTGCTTTTGTACTTATATGATGTGCAAACTTCTTTATATGCTGTGCATTTGTACTTATATGATGTGCAAACTTCATTATATGCTGTGCATTTGTACTTATATGATGTGCAAACTTCATTATATGCTGTGCATTTGTACTTATATGATGTGCAAACTCCATTATATGCTGTGCTTTTGTACT
The DNA here is from genome assembly GCA_028554795.2 of Sinohyriopsis cumingii. Classification (NCBI taxonomy): domain Eukaryota; kingdom Metazoa; phylum Mollusca; class Bivalvia; order Unionida; family Unionidae; genus Sinohyriopsis; species Sinohyriopsis cumingii. The sequence goes on from CM068828.1 coordinate 111,727,391, forward strand.
TATATAATGTGCAAACTTCTTTATATGCTGTGCATTTGTACTTATATGATGTGCAAACTTCCTTATATGCTGTGCATTTGTACTTATATGCTGTGCAAACTCCATTATATGCTGTGCTTTTGTACTTATATGATGTGCAAACTTCTTTATATGCTGTGCATTTGTACTTATATGATGTGCAAACTTCCTTATATGCTGTGCATTTGTACTTATATGATGTGCAAACTTCGTTATATGCTGTGTATTTGTACTTATATGATGTGCAAACTTCATTATATGCTGTGCATTTGTACTTATATGATGTGCAAAGTCCATTATATGCTGTGCTTTTGTACTTATATGATGTGCAAACTCCATTATATGCTGTGCTTTTGTACTTATATGATGTGCAAACTTCATTATATGCTGTGCTTTTGTACTTATATGATGTGCAAACTTCATTATATGCTGTGCTTTTGTACTTATATGATGTGCAAACTTCATTATATGCTGTGCTTTTGTACTTATATGATGTGCAAACTTCTTTATATGCTGTGCATTTGTACTTATATGATGTGCAAACTTCATTATATGCTGTGCATTTGTACTTATATGATGTGCAAACTTCATTATATGCTGTGCATTTGTACTTATATGATGTGCAAACTCCATTATATGCTGTGCTTTTGTACTTATATAATGTGCAAACTTCTTTATATGCTGTGCATTTGTACTTATATGATGTGCAAACTTCCTTATATGCTGTGCATTTGTACTTATATGCTGTGCAAACTCCATTATATGCTGTGCTTTTGTACTTATATGATGTGCAAACTTCTTTATATGCTGTGCATTTGTACTTATATGATGTGCAAACTTCCTTATATGCTGTGCATTTGTACTTATATGATGTGCAAACTTCGTTATATGCTGTGTATTTGTACTTATATGATGTGCAAACTTCATTATATGCTGTGCATTTGTACTTATATGATGTGCAAAGTCCATTATATGCTGTGCTTTTGTACTTATATGATGTGCAAACTCCATTATATGCTGTGCTTTTGTACTTATATGATGTGCAAACTTCATTATATGCTGTGCTTTTGTACTTATATGATGTGCAAACTTCATTATATGCTGTGCTTTTGTACTTATATGATGTGCAAACTTCATTATATGCTGTGCATTTGTACTTACATGATGTGCAAACTTCTTTATATGCTGTGCAAACTTCATTATATGCTGTGCATTTGTACTTATATGATGTGCAAACTTCATTATATGCTGTGCATTTGTACTTATATGATGTGCAAACTTCATTATATGCTGTGCATTTGTACTTACATGATGTGCAAACTTCTTTATATGCTGTGCAAACTTCATTATATGCTGTGCTTTTGTACTTATATGATGTGCAAACTTCATTATATGCTGTGCATTTGTACTTATATGATGTGCAAACTTCATTATATGCTGTGCTTTCTTCCTTATATGATGTGCAAACTTCATTATATGCTGTGCTTTCTTCCTTATATGATGTGCAAACTTCTTTACACGAAACTTCATTATAATGAGATGGCCGATAACTGCCGCCAGAATACAACATCAAAGTAACATGAATCTGTCATCAACTTGTTATTAGCAAGTGTGAATTTCATTCATGTCAAAATTAATTGCTTTTAGACTCCCAGCTAACTGACCAGCTAGAATGCCGCTATGTTTGAAAGCTAGCTTTAAATGTGGGATTTCTATATTGTATCGTGCATAATAGATTGTAGGTGATATTTTGTACCAAAATAAGATTAGCTGACTGTTATTGTGATGTGTTTGATTGACAGGCACTCCAAATACACTGTCTGAATAGTGTTGTGTTTTTTATATATACAAGAATACTTAGCTTTATCTTGAAGACACGGAGTATGTAATATAATCAAGAATTCCAAGAGGAAGAAATGATAAGAATTCTATATTATGTGTATTCAGTATTTTGTAATATCACATATTCAGTATATCACATACCTACACATACTAATGTGAGCCTCAGTTTGATATATATATATATATATATATATATATATATATATATATATATATATATATATATATATATATATATATATATATATATATATATAATTGTAGAAATTGCATAGCTTTATACCACAGTAAAAAAAAATTCTGTTTATAGTATCAGTTAAGTTTAAGTTCAATAACAGTTCAATAGCAATAAGTTCAATAACAATGCTCTCTTCAAAATCAATTTTGACAATTTGTTTTATTTGCATATCATCAATAGGAAAATAAATATCAAGTTCGTTAATTGGATGGGGAGGTAACATTTAATATCACCGTGGTATATTATGTTACACATTTGTATTAGGGACTATAGTTCATGAATCAGGCAGCCAGTCACATCATGGCTATTGGTTTGGACGTTTTTTGTGGATTTATCACAAGTTGTCAGCACACGACAGGCTATACATGGCAGCTAGTATGGCAATCGTTTTAGACCACTAGGTCTCTCTTGTTCCCTGGTTTCGATGTCCCAGCCTTAAAGGAGATCAGAAAACCAACGCAAATATAGAATAATAATAAAAGTACTATAGCAGAAAACCTTATTCAGAAGTATCATCTGCGACCGTAATGCCAATATTTAAATATTGGCATATCTTCTAGGAGCTGAATTTCCGTGAACTCGTATGCAAAATTTCCGCACCTATTCGGTTACTTTCGGGATGTGACGTCACAGGAGCGACTCCAGCAGCCCAAGTGGGAGTTGCCAGGGTAAAAGACAATACCGTTTTGCGTTGCTTACGGGTGTAATGGAACATTAAGAAAAGTCTGTTGACATATATAAAAAATTCCTTTCCGAAAGATAAAGGCATAATGAAAGAATGGGTACATTATTACAAACGAGTCGATTTCAAAGCAACACCATACAGCACCATGTGCTCGTTACATTTCTCAAAGGAATGTTACGAGAGGGATCGACCGCTCCGGTGGCCTAGTGGTTAGAGCGTCCGCCTCGGATGCGGGAGGTCGTGGGTTCGATCCCTGGCCGAGTCATACCAAAGACTTACAAAAAAAACGGTACTAACAGCTACCTCGCTTGGCGCTCAGCATTAAGAGGTTAGTGTTAGGACTGGTCGGCCCCGTGTCAGGATAATGTGACTGGGTGGGACATCATGCTACATGTCTGCGGCATGATACCCCAGTGCTAGACATCACTATAAACTGCCACATTGCAGACATCGTAGCGATATGACTGAAAAATTGTTAAAGCTACGTTAAAAATCCAAATCACACACACACACGAGATGGATCATAAAAAATAACAGCTCAAAGATACGCAAATGCTAGGCCTAGACTAAAAGTTGGCGCTGTTCCAGACATACCTTTGAACATTTTAAATCCTGGGAAAAGTGTTAAATGTGTGAGTTACGAAAATAGGCAGAAGGACGAGTAAGTGACCACAAAATGTAACAATCGATCCACATATCTTTTATCTAAAAACAGCAGTGCTAAAAACAAATCTGATAGCCCGACACCCTGGGCCCCTTCTGGTTTTAGTTCCGGCCCATCCTATATTCAAAGTGAGGTGCCCGTCAGGCTTGTCGAAACAAAAATTGTTTGTCTGAGGAAACTTTGATTGCGCTGGTGAAATGAGTAAATGTATTTTCAAGATGTTGACATACTTGCCTCAACACGGCACAATCTAAATCAAATCACCACTGTCCTAGGTGAAATTTAGATTTGATTTTAATCAAATGGAAGCTTTGCTAAAAATAAGATTCTAAACCTGTCGTGTTTCGAGAAAATACAATTTTCAGTAATCTTATAAAAATTTAAAAATTTAAAAAAACAATGCATTGTATACATGCAGTATGCATAAACGGTAATCTGTAATAATTGGAACTGATATAAAACTATTCCTTGGGTAGTTTAAAAAGCAGCTATTTAAAAAAAAAGGGGGTCAAAGTTTCACATTAATTGTCTGACAATAGAACGGGGGGGGGGGGGGGCTATTGACCCACCCTTTGCCCCAATGTGCGACCGCCCATTTGACGTGCCTTTTCTCCCTGTGACACGCCTTATTATTCCCCCATGACAAGCCCCTTTTGCATATTCTGGTCAGTTCTGGCTAAATTGCAAAATAGCTAAAGTTTTGATTTAAGTACGCAAACGATAAAGCCGGTGTGACTAATGAACATAATCCCTATCCTTGCATTGATCTTGTGAAAAGGACTGCACTTCGGACATATTTCAAAGAAACCATGTTCGACAGTGTGTTTATGCGTAAGCACCAGCAATTGATAACCAAATAAACGATGCCTATTTTGTTTGTTACTTACGATGCCATGGACTTCATTTTAACAGTTCAATTCTGCAGTCACAAGTTACCGTACTTGTGGCAACTGTTTTTCTCACGTTTTATGCCCCACCTTATTTCCTTAGGTTTAAGTCTTAATGCATGTAACACTGTTTGCTGAATAAAATATTTGTTCAGAATTAGTTCTTTAGGGCCACATATACTGCATGGTATATTTTGTTTTATTTCTTGTAATTTAATCATGATAATTAAACTTTTCATATACGGCAGAGGAATGTCGGGTGTTAACTGGCCGAGTTTCTTTGGCGGAAATGGAGATGCGATTTTGTTTGCAGAGAAAATTTCAAAGTGATCATTAATTTAAGCTAATTGGTGACAATTTTATTCTTTTAATTTTTTTTTTAATACTATAGTACTGTTGTAGTTGTTTAAAAAATCTGAAACTTACTTGAATAATGTTTAATCTTCACGTTCTATTTACTGAAGAAGAAAAAAAGAAGAAAAAGCTTATATGATATTAATTATTTCGCCCAGTGCCGGTTTAGACGTGTGTGCGTGTGATTTGAATTTTTAACGTAGCTTTAACAATTTTTCAGTCATATCGCTACGATGTCTGCAGTGTGGCAGTTTAGACTGTGGATTGCATACGTTATATTTAAAAATGGTTTGGGGTTGGGGTTTTTTCTTCTGACAAATGAAAATTGATAGACATAATGTATAATCGGGACTTCGCTGCGCAAAATTGAGAGATATTACGAGATCGGGAGGTAGATGAGGAAATACCCCAAAATCGGGAGGTTTTTCTCCCGGCTTGAGAGTTGACAGGTATGAACTGCCCGGGCTTGTGGAATTTCATTCAGGAGTTTAGTTTATTTAAGTCACGAGCCCGGGGTCTGTGCCTAACAAATTTATTTTAGCACTTACCAGTACAGTACATAAACTATTATAACAGAGTGCAGATTCAACTTTTGAATGTGCAACCCAGATGTGGTCTCCTGTCTGCCTCGCTCAATGTTTTTGTTTGTATTCGAGGACTGGCTAGTATAGCATCACGGTACCACGTGATCTGTCGTCTTATCAAAACTCGGAAAAACTCGGCAATTTACGGAATCGTGGTATCTTCCACGCAATATAATCAATATAATCACTACCCGCTTACGATATTTAATTTATAAACATTGCAGTCGAATTAAAATTTGTAGAGAATTACATACGTAAAAGGAAAATTTTGATGTCTAGTCTCCTTTAAGTACTGGATGTTTGTAAATTTGTAGTGGCATAATCATTTAAAGTTTCTTTATCGTCAACATATAAGTACAATGTTTCTTGGTATTTGTGATATCCAGGGAGTGATATGAATAGGTAAGAATTTTAGAGTTTAGAATATAATTGTTTTGCCTTACTGAGTGAAGAGAGATGTGTTAAGATATAGGCAAGTCCACAAATGTAATATTTATATAATCATAAATGGGGTAAGAGCGAGAGGGAATTCTATCAAACCGGAAATACTACTATTTTTATTTGCATTACAGAAGGAAATAATGTTTCAAACAAAATTTATTTCAACAGCATACTTTTTTTTTACTTGTCATGCGTACACACAACTCATTATATATCACACACACACACACACACACACACACACACACACACACACACACACACAGAGGACCGGATTATCCATATTGCAAAATAGGCAACATGGCCATGGCCCCCGAGGCTCAAAGGGCCCCGTATATTATCTGATTTGACAGGCAGGACCCCTGTGGCTCAAGGGGCCCTGTAGAGTATCGTCTGATTTCACAGGCAGTATAGTTAATAGTACTGTAACCATATATATGGACAAGGCAGGATAGCTATGTGCCCCTATGTTGGCTGTGACCAGGGCCCCCAAAGGCCTTAATCCGGGCCGGTATATATAAATTACAATACAAAATAACAGATACTGATTATGCACCCATATATACTGCAGTAGCATAAAATAGTTATTACATGGTTCGTAGAGTGCTATACCTTACATTTCAACCTGTGCTCATTTCTTAGGCATTTATAAGAACTTGGCTGAGAACACTGACAGGGGTCTCCTTTCTCTTCTATTCACCTACTGGCCATCATTATTTTAGCTTGCACTTTAAATAAAGCAATGACTGTTTACACATCTGAAACAGAATGCTACTTCTGCCCACTTGGAAATAAAAATCAGAAAATACATTTAAAAACCTCATCATTTCAAATTATTTGATTCATGACGTTCATTTGAAATGAGCAACATACATGCTTAGAATTGGAAACAAATTTCTTTGTAGCCATAAGGACTAGTAGAGTGAGAAATTTACTTGTCCTGCTGATCTTGCAATATTTCACTAGTCCTTCACACAACATACTGTCAGACAGGTGTCAAGAGAACTAGCCATTGATATATATATATATATATATATATATATATATATATATATATATATATATATATATATATAATGTGTAATGTCATATTGGTGCTGAACTGCAATCAAACTAGTAAATGAATACTACTTATGCATATTTTCAAAACCTTTAATTGAGAGCAATGATTTTTTTTGTCTTCAAAAGGTTTATTATATGTGCATAATTTCCTTTCTTATCTTCAAGTTATTAAAGAAAAGATGAGCTTTTGGGATGGCATGTTGTCTGCCCATTAGTATATTTCTTATCACCACTTATCGTAATCTAATTTGGAGGATTATCATGACACTTTATGCACACATGTTCATTCTATGGTCCTCTGGTTGTAAACGAAAATGGTCTTACTCCGACGTTTAATATGGCTACCGCAGCAGGCATCTTGAAATCTTGTTATTACTGCTAGTAATGGAATTGAATGAATGATAAAAAAAAAAAATTAAAGTCTCCTATGCATCGGGTGCTTTTGCGACTGGTTAAGTCTCGAATGTCGAGATTCTGAACTGTATGAATGGTACCACTACAGTTCCGTGTTTATGTCTGAGTGTCACACTTCTTAATTGGTCTGTCTGGACGAGGCAAAAGTGGAAAGAAATTTAGGATAGACCCTCAACACCAAACAAACAATTTCCAATCTGCCAACTAATAAGAGCGTTTTATTAAATTCAATTAGCATTTCCAATAATAGTTAACACCAAATATTCCCAGCTAAAAGAATTAAGTTATTGTGAATTCAGTCCTCAATTACATTTAATCAATCTTGCTTGCATGTTACAAGTTAAATTTCTACAAGAGTATTAAACTACCAATCAAATTTGAGTTAATATATCGAACCTTGCAAGTTGCAAATCCAGCCAAAGAATTCAACCTCCAATCAGATGCAGCCTTACATATTTAGTATGTTTGAGTTAGCTCAAGATCTCATTGGATAGTTTCGTATTTTGACACCCCCCTAATTTTTAAGGTAGAAAGCATGAACCTAATTATCACAAGCCTAGCATTTATAAATTCATACATAAGCTAAATCTATAATGTTTTTTAGATTTACTTTGAGTTAGGCTTGACAACAGGTTGGCATGTTGGTGACTGCCTGTCACAATTAGATGGGCATTGGAGATCAAATGCGTAACTTGGGCTGCAAATGAGCTGCCGACTTGGCTTACGTATTTATGTTACCTGCCCATCCAATTAACGAACTTAATATTTATTTTCCTATTGATGATATGTAAATAAAACAAATTGTCAAAATTGAATTTGAAGAGAGCATTGTTATTGAACTTGTTGCTATTGAACTGTTATTGAACTTAACTGATACTATAAACAGAATTTGCTTTTACTGTGGTATAAAGCTATGCAATTTCTACAATTATATATATATATATATATATATATATATATATATATATATATATATATATATATATATATATATATCAAACTGAGGCTCACATTAGTATGTGTAGGTATGTGATATACTGAATATGTGATATTACAAAATACTGAATACACATAATATAGAATTCTTATCATTTCTTCCTCTTGGAATTCTTGATTATATTACATACTCCGTGTCTTCAAGATAAAGCTAAGTATTCTTGTATATAAAAAAATCACAACACTATTCAGACAGTGTATTTGGAGTGCCTGTCAATCAAACACATCACAATAACAGTCAGCTAATCTTATTTTGGTACAAAATATCACCTACAATCTATTATGCACGATACAATATAGAAATCCCATATTTAAAGCTAGCTTTCAAACATAGCGGCATTCTAGCTGGTCAGTTAGCTGGGAGTCTAAAAGCAATTAATTTTGACATGAATGAAATTCACACTTGCTAATAACAAGTTGATGACAGATTCATGGTACTTTGATGTTGCATTCTGGCGGCAGCTATCGGCCATCTCATTATAATGAAGTTTCATATAATGAAGCTTGCACATCATATAAGGAAGAAAGCACAGCATATAATGAAGTTTGCACATCATATAAGGAATAAAGCACAGCATATAATGAAGTTTGCACAGCATATAAAGAAGCTTGCACATCATATAAGTACAAAAGCACAGCATATAATGAAGTTTGCACAGCATATAAAGAAGTTTGTACATCATGTAAGTACAAATGCACAGCATATAATGAAGTTTGCACAGCATATAAGTACAAAAGCACAGCATATAATGACGATTGCACATCATATAAGTACAAAAGCACAGCATATAATGAAGTTTGCACATCATATAAGTACAAAAGCACAGCATATAATGAAGTTTGCACATCATATAAGTACAAAAGCACAGCATATAATGAAGTTTGCACAGCATATAAAGAAGTTTGCACATCATGTAAGTACAAATGCACAGCATATAATGAAGTTTGCACATCATATAAGTACAAAAGCACAGCGTATAATGAAGTTTGCACAGCATATAAAGAAGTTTGCACATCATGTAAGTACAAATGCACAGCATATAATGAAGTTTGCACATCATATAAGTACAAAAGCACAGCATATAATGAAGTTTGCACATCATATAAGTACAAAAGCACAGCATATAATGAAGTTTGCACAGCATATAAAGAAGTTTGCACATCATGTAAGTACAAATGCACAGCATATAATGAAGTTTGCACATCATATAAGTACAAAAGCACAGCGTATAATGAAGTTTGCACAGCATATAAAGAAGTTTGCACATCATGTAAGTACAAATGCACAGCATATAATGAAGTTTGCACATTATATAAGTACAAAAGCACAGCATATAATGAAGTTTGCACAGCATATAAAGAAGTTTGCACATCATGTAAGTACAAATGCACAGCATATAATGAAGTTTGCACATCATATAAGTACAAATGCACAGCATATAATGAAGTTTGCACAGCATATAAAGAAGTTTGCACATCATGTAAGTACAAATGCACAGCATATAATGACGTTTGCACATCATATAAGTACAAAAGCACAGCATATAATGAAGTGTGCACATCATATAAGTACAAAAGCACAGCATATAATGAAGTGTGTACATCATATAAGTACAAATGCACAGCATATAATGAAGTTTGCACAGCATATAAGTACAAAAGCACAGCATATAATGAAGTGTGCACATCATATAAGTACAAATGCACAGCATATAATGAAGTGTGCACATCATATAAGTACAAAAGCACAGCATATAATGAAGTGTGCACATCATATATGTACAAAGGCACAGCATATAATGAAGTTTGCACATCATATAAGTACAAATGCACAGCATATAAAGAAGTTTGCACATCATATAAGTACAAATGCACAGCATATAATGAAGTGTGCACATCATATAAGTACAAAAGCACAGCATATAATGAAGTTTGCACAGCATATAAGTACAAAAGCATAGCATATAATGAAGTGTGCACATCATATAAGTACAAATGCACAGCATATAATGAAGTGTGCACATCATATAAGTACAAAAGCACAGCATATAATGAAGTTTGCACAGCATATAAGTACAAATGCACAGCATATAATGAAGTGTGCACATCATATAAGTACAAAAGCACAGCATATAATGAAGTTTGCACAGCATATAAGTACAAAAGCACAGCATATAAAGAAGTTTGCACATCATGTAAGTACAAATGCACAGCATATAATGAAGTGTGCACATCATATAAGTACAAAAGCACAGCATATAATGAAGTTTGCACATCATATAAGTACAAATGCACAGCATATAAAGAAGTTTGCACATCATATAAGTACAAATGCACAGCATATAATGAAGTTTGCACATCATATAAGTACAAATGCACAGCATATAAAGAAGTTTGCACATCATATAAGTACAAAAGCACAGCATATAATAAATATTCTCATCTTAAGACAGCTATGGCGTTCCATATAAAAATGTTTTCCTGATATAATATGTCGAGCACGTGCAGCTGGCTATAGTCTTGTGTATACAATACTCGTCATTACAATACGACTTGGGGCTGTTGGGGTTGGGCGGAGCTCGAAATTGTTCCTGCGACGGCATTTTACTAACTTCAGTATGGGTTCTTCCAAGATAGACACTCATACTTGCGCACAACTCGTGTTTGTCTCTCAAGTGTTGGAGCTATTCAAAGCCTGTTTTGAAAACAAGCATGGCACATTGCTAATTGCCTTTCCGAAACTTTATCAAGTTATGTTGCAAACTCCCTTTTCACACAGCGTCTTTGAAATGACAGGTGTGCAAGTTTCGATTTCTTTGTATGTTCTAATATAGCCGCTCTCTAGTTATAAATTTATGACTTTACAAATGTCTAGTTTGTGAATTAAAAAATGTTTGAACGGATAACAATTTATAAATAACATATTACATAAACATGATAAAAAAGTGTACATATAATGTGAATACAGAATCATAGCTTTGGCCACCATTTTGAAATTAATTATCGACCGTTACAAATCACTCTGTCCAATCATAAATACACCTTAGATGAATAGTTTTTTTAAAAGTGCAGATGGTTTAAGTACGGTAGTCTGTCAGCGCTTTTTCTTTAATTTGAACAGTGCGTCAGTTGTGCATCTTAGGAACGGATGGACTTTCATACACAAACCATCAATCATGTACATATCTGTTCTGAATATGTGTCAGCTAAAAAAATGAGTTTGACACGGCATTTGAAAAGGATGGGGTCGTCAGGTTAAGACGTGTTCCTACGCCAATTTGAACCATTTATATTTCTATATCAACATGACACATATATGGTTTGGACGGATCAAATACTTCTTTATTAGGTTTCCAGATTATTTTACACATGCAGGATGAATATAATCGAACATTCTTTGGGATTTGTTCATTTAGTCAGATTAGTCAATCCAATTTCTACGGATGCCAACGAAAACACCCCTGCTACCTTACGATTGGTGGTTTTTGGTTATAGACGGTGTAAATGCGACGAATGTTGGAATTATTTTTGAATATTAAAAGTTTAATATAAATGTCTCAAACTATATAAATCATAAGGAAGTACTTCTTGTATAGCCGTATTTATATGATCTTGCAATGCTTAGTAATAGTTTTGCGATAAGAAGCAGGTCTCTTTGGTGCATACTAACGTCAATTAATAGTAAATTTGGAAAAATCGAACACCAACGTATACAATAAATGTACATCTCTCTCTCTCTTTATATATATATATATATATATATATATATATATATATATATATATATATATATATATATATATATATTCTTCCTCTAAAAAGAAATAACCTATAAAATACATGTACATCACACTCTCTCTCTTTAAATATATATATATATATATATATATATATATATACTCTTCCTCTGAAAATAAATAACCTATACAATACAGCAGAATATGGTAATCAAGAGCATTATTCGACACATTTTCAAATTAACAACCGTGGTGTTGATGTTGACCAGCACAAAACATCCTACCATAACAGCCCAGCGCCAAAAATGCCCCGAACGTTACTGCTCTCTCTTTTTTTCAAGAAACCACTGCCAGTTAACATTTTCTTTTCTTTTGGTTTTAGTTTATTTGTTTGATGGGTTATTGACTTTTACTGATATACTCATTTATGTATGATCTTAATATGTTTGTAAATATTAGGAACCGTGCATCTAATTTTGGAGGGGTTGTGGGGTCAGGGAATGCAATATTATTTTTTGAAAATATAGCTTGGAATATTCTTTACCCCTAAAGGAACACGATATATTATTCTAATTAATTGAAGTAACATAAATGTGACACATAAAACACAATATCCTAGCTTGAAAGAAACTCCCATTCCTATTTCAACTCAACCCCAGAGTCACCAAGCCGCTGAAAATTGAATGCTCGCTCCATTGGCGAATAGTTCATACATTCGTTGGCTACTGCATATTACCCTACGTTGACTACTGTATAATACCTTTCGTTGACTACATTATAATACACTACGTTGACTACATTATAATACCCTCCGTTGACTACTGTATAATACCATTTAACCATGCAAATTTATGCAATTGATCAATATCTACATTATTAACCGATATTTGTTGATGAAGGTTAAAATAACCTCAGACAGCTCGTATTAGTTGAAGAGTTAATGAATTGTGTCAGTATTGATGTCAAGACCTAGCTTTGAAACCTTAGCAATGACGTGGCATGGATGAAAAAAAACACCACATATTTCAACTTCTTTGATAGACCGCTGAAAAAATTTAATCCGATTCGACAGGAATGATTATCATAACTTATTAATCTGAGCTACTTCTTCAACAACTCAATTATGACCAGACTTTGTATGGATGCATATCAGGACCAGGTACCCTTATTTTATTAAAAGTGGCTGCTATAGGAATTGTATAGCTTTCCTATGAAGTATATGACAATCATAGTTTCAACTTTTTCATAATTTTCAACAAGTTTGTTCAATTGCTTATACGTAGTTCTGACGAAATGCCGTGTCAAAATTTTGTCTAGGACGGGCCCTCCTTGCAATGATGCGGTTTCGATAACAACCAGGTTGACAACCTAAAAGGATCATTATCTCCCATCAAGTATGGCTGTCAGTTCTAAAGTAATAGCTGTCAGAGAACAACTTTCTCTCAAGCAGTGTCATTTCATATCAGAACAAATGTAATATATATAAAGTTCTACCATAAACAGCTCGTAGATTTGTGCAAAAGACGCGAATGTCATATCTAGTTCAACGGAAGATACATACAGAGAAACACGGTTAATCCGCATATCGAATACTTCTAATTTATATCCAAAACTGTGAGTATTTCTAAATTTGTGGTTATCATTTTTCATCGTTAACTTACATTTCGTGGGTTTGTCATCTGAATGAAACAATAAAATATTGAGCGTCGATGTATAACAGGATTTACCGACGTTCATTTGCGAGCAAACAAACATAATACCTTTTACAGCAATTATGTTAATATAATCAGTTATTCATTGATAATCTTAGCATAAATACAGAAGGCTTAATAGATGATGTCAACATCCGTTTTTGCACGCATGTACAATAAAAGCAGCTTTCTTTGATTGCTTTAATTATGATTGCAATTAAACTAGTCAGTATTCATAAACGTCCTATCAAAACAAAGCTGGATCAAGCACATTATAAAGCATATATCAGTAAACTGCTTTTTTACTTACCAAGGTATATGTCGTTTTCATGTATAAATCATTCTATTGAAACTGAATGTTACGCTCACCTATAACATTGTGACTGACATTATGGTGAAAGAGTGGAAAACATCAAGTTAAACCTCCTACCGTTGTGGGCCTGCCAGATCCTATGTAGGTGTCTGTTTGTTGACCTTATTCCGCATAGATGTGTACGAGACCTGCTGACTTTTAGTGAGTATGAGGGATATAACGTTGCTTAAGTTTTCAAAGCGCATCGTTGGGAAAACCTACTGTGATGCGGCATCATCGAGCTGCGTATGGTAGTCACATGAATTGATAATTTGCAACTCCCCGATTTATCCTTCAATGAACCCTACAACGGAGAACCAAGTTCATTGTTTCAAGAGTGGCATTCGGCTCAGGTGATCGCACAGTTAAATGAACTAAACGAGAAGGCTTTGCAAATGCACTGCCTGATACGGTTTCCTTAAATGCGAGAACAACAAGTAGGTTGATTAAGTCAGTTATTCATGGCTGACACATAACATAAATCTGGAGATCTTAACAAAAAAGATGTCCACATCATGTTTTGCACGCATGTACAAGAAAAGCAGCTTAGTTTTATCAATCTAATTAAGTTAGCAGTTAGAGTTGTTAGTTTTTTTAACGGTCCTTATCAAAGCAAAGCTCCAAACAATTGAGGATTAGGCGCAAAACAAAGCTTATGGCAGCAAAGACGTTCTTGTAAGTAAAAGAGGTATTAGTCTTTTCGATATATAAACCGTTATGTTGAATTTGAGATGAACTCTATCACCTATTACGGTGTGACTGACACAGTGGTTAAAGAGAAGAAAAACTTCAAGTAAAACCTCACACCATTGACCAGATCTTAAAAGGTTTATCTGTTTGTTGACCCCATTCTCATGATATTTGAACTTTGTACGTGGGAAGCTGTCAATTGGCGTGTGCGCGGTCGATAACATTTTTTAATGTTTCAAAGAACATCGCCGGGGGAATCTTTTGTCATTAGACATGAGGACATTATTTGTGCTAGACGGATATATGAATGAGTTGCAACTCCGGTGTTTATTCGTCAAGAAGTCCTACAAGGGGAGAACTCAGATCACGCTTTTAGGAGTGGCAGTCGGCTCAGATGATTGCTCAGTTAAAGAACTTAACGGGAAGACCGTGGAAATGTCTCGTCGAATATGGTCTCCATCGATCCCCCAAAATACTCTGAATTATGTTGTCGCAAAGTAGATTATCTCCACAAAATCTCTTCGGATTTATACAAATTGATATATGTGCGTACATTGCTATAACATCAGACAGTCATTACTTTCGTACAGAGCTTTCATGATTATAAAATTGTGCTTACATGATTATGAAATTGTGCATGCAAATGTAGCTGAATTTGTATTGTTTTTCTTCTTTTATGTTACACATATCCTAATGTATGTATCTAATGTGCATATAGCATTCTTATTATAAGAATCAATGATGCTCTAGCATTACAAACGGGGAAGCGTGAAGAGGGACTCTTAATACAATATTTGTTTGTGATATTCATTTTTTCTGGTCTACATTACATACAAAATGTTGTACTTTCACCAAAGGATCTTGATTACTTAGTGGAGCACATTGTTGTCGAGTGTGTCTATTTCCCGCCCGAGATATAGTATTATTTTGAATTTAACTGCTTGATGAAACCGAGCAGCAAGGAGGCCGAACAACCTCTAATTGATTCATTCGTATTTTCGCAAAATAAGCCTTCCTACGAAAAACACAAAAATCGTAAAAAAATGCGTATCCAGCGTAAAACAACTTCGTTTACCTGTTATCGCCAATATGTTTTTTTCTTTGTTTTTCGAAGGAAAAATGCAGGATTGTTGGTGACAATTTGGAGGTGCGCCTTCCTGCTGCTATCATCCAAACATTTTATCTAACCCGATTCGATACCGTGTTCGAGGATCATGTAAATTTATTGTTATAAATCCGTGTGAGCTTGATTGAGCACGACTAAAGAAGTTTCCAAACTTATTTATATCCCTATCACCGCTACACCAAGTCTGATGTATATTTCGTAACGTGTGTGTATCAACACCATTAAAGACAGTAAGAATATTACAGTTATCCCTGATCACTTTAGGAATTTGGGTGTATCGCTGGGTTACATAAATCACATCTGTGTTTTTTGTGCCTACCTCTGGAAAATATCCTGGCAGGATTTGATTGTTTATCCAACATCACATCATCGTACACGACTAAATTATTAATAAATCCATGAATATCATCAATACTTGGTGCTTCATCAATGTCAGTTATAAATTCAACAACATCATCACCGTTTTCATTTAATGATTTTGCACTTTCATTAAATTCTTTTAATACTTCGTAGCATCGTTGATCGTCCACAGATGGAGCTACCAAATATAACTTTTCCCACTTCATTCACCTCATTATTAAATTCAACAACAACTGTCTCTTACCAGTCCGAGATGGTCCAATTATAATCATACGAACAGAATTTGGTAGCGCTGCGTGATGCTTAACTGGTTCTCGTTTTCTTGTTGCAGAAAAGTCAGTGATTTCCATTAGATATAATATAATATAAATATGGATTTATATTGTGTAAAATGTAGAGCACGTACCCCAACAAGTGATCTAACAACTGTTACAACAAAAAATAACAGATCAGCACTGACAGGCAAGTGTGAACGATGCGGTACATAAAATTTAAATTTATCTCCACTGACAAGTCAGTGCAGTCAGGTGATAAACCAAAGCCATAGTCAAAGCCAAAACCAAAGCCAAAGCCAAAACCCAAACCAAAGTAAGCGCCAAAGCCAAAGTCAAAGCCAGCGCCAAGTAAAAAAAAAGCGACACGGAGGTGGTATTGCCGCCAAGTTAATAAAACTTCCAGGAGCTCCGTGGGCTAAATACCCAGGGGAAAAAATTTCCCAGGATATAATTACTGTGGTCCTGGAACTAGACTTGATATCAGACTTGATGACCAAGATCAACCAAACCCAGGTGAGTATCCGATAAACGCTATTGATAAAGCGTGTCATGCGCATGATGTAGCTTATAAAAGTAAAAAATCTACAAGATAGGCATCTCGCGGATGTGAAATTAATTTACGCGCTAAATTCCATCACTGATAAATCTTTCAAGGAGAGGTTAGCTAGTTGGTTAATAAAATCCGCAATGAAAGGTAAATTAGCGCTAGGTGCTGCTAATTAATTATAATGGAGTCGATTTATTATTCCCCAAGAGGATACTGGAGGGGTAGCGCAGCAATTAGTAAACTTGCCAGTGCAGCAAAAGTCACACGTGATACTGCAGCAGATTGGTTATCCAAACAGGCAATATGGCAAATTTATCTACCGCGTCCTAAGAAAATTAATTTTGCACATTTCAATGTTAGTGTTCCTAATGAAGTTCATCAGGCTGATATATTATTTTTACCACATGATACCGTTAAAATCCGAAGACGTCAAATAACATATAAATACGCGTTAACTGTAGTTGATGTTGCTAGTAGATACAAGGATGCATAAACGTTAATGACTAAAACAGCATCTGAGGTTGCTTCTGCTTTTGAACGAATTTATCAACGAGGATCTGGACCACAAGATGGTCTGCGATGGCCACAGTTGTTACAAGTTGATCCTGGCAAAGAATTTCAGGGTGCAGTATCATCGCTGATGAAACAACATAACGTCACCATCAGACGAGGGCATACTGAAATTCACCGTGATCAGGCAATTGTTGAACGATTTAATCGAACACTTGCTGAGCGGTTATTTGGATATCAATACGCGGAGGAATTCATTCAGGACAAGAGATCTCGCGAATGGGTTGCAAGATTACCAAGCGTGATAACTGCATTAAATAATGAAATAACTCGAACAACCAACATGAAACATATTATTGCAATTACCAAACAAAATATACCACAGCGACGTGATTTTTCAGCACAACGAATACTGGGTAATGTCACTGTGAGATATTTATATGAACCAGGTGAACCTGAAGGTGGTAAAAAAAGAGCGACTGATCCTATCTGGAGTATTACCACACACACGATATCTAACATAACTAGATCTACTGGTAGACAAGCGACCTATAGACTGGATTCAACTGCTCCTCAACGTGGATTCACACGTGAACAATTACAAGTAATTCCCGAAGACACACAATTACCGCCCAGATCACTTAACTAGCACCCCGACGTCGATTACACTCAAGACATGTCGGCATCACATTTTGTCGTGTATGACTGCGACTACTATCTTTTCTATCTACGGTGAATTGTCTTGGATTATTACTCGAGTACCGTCACAGCATTATACAATTACAGCTCGCACAGTGATTATTCTGTTGTTGTTTCAGTGTCATGATAAATTCAAAGTCAAGGTCAAAATCGCGATTATTTTTTTATCACTTTGTTTATAACCAGCTAATTTTTTTCTTATTATATCCTTGTCAATGTCATCATTAATGGTTTCTGACGAGTCCATGAAGATTCTCCGCAGTTGAGGTATTCTTCTGACTCTGGACACGGCCAAGTAAACTAAGTTTGACTACTCGATGCGATCATCAACGATCCAAACAACTGTATCAGCAATAGTCAGTCCTTGAGATGAATGAAAGGTCATTGCGTAGCCTAGCGTCCACGGGGACTTATCAGCGCACAGTGCATCTTCAACAACATTGACATCAACTGTGACAATATCATTTAATACTAAATTCTGTTTTTATGTCTGTCCTGGTATATCAACGTCAATATTTTGTAGTCGTGTATCAGCTGGTCTATAACACAACGGCACTGGCAGCGTCGGGAACTTCTCCCGTTGCAGTGAAAACAATTTCATCTGAAGTGTGTCTGTGACTATTTTTCTACTTGCCACTATCAAGTCGTTTGGCCTCCACGTTTGCAGAAAGTCGCTCTTTGAAGTCTCTGAAATTATTTTACGCATAATTTCACATTGAATTTTATTCGGTTGTAATCTGATTAATGTTTTAAATTCCTTCAACGTTGCATCAAGAGATCTGTGATCGGTATCAATTTATTCATAATAATCAACAAAATCATTTAACCACAAATGCGGAGATGGACCAACAAAAGGTGGTGGCTGACCGTGATCGCCGCACATAACGACTGCAGTATTTTTTGTTAATAGCCAATCAAGAAATATTTTTAATATATCTAAAGACACTGTGCCTATTTCATCCCAAATAATAATCCGCGGAATGTATTTTTCTCCCATTCGGTCAGAAGTCCACGCACCACCGCTGTATTTGGAAAAGCTGTGATAAGTATAAGCATTTACTTTTCGTTGTTTCATCTCTCGCGCCAGTCTGTGTGTTGGTGTTAGCACAATCATATCTGAATTCTGTCGAAATAATTCGATCACTCGAGTTGTCTTACCAGAACTCCCGGCCCGTTCAAATAAACGGTTTTGTGTCTGGATACTGGATCATACACAAACGGCGCCAACGACAATTCTGCTAATTCTGATTTGCAATAACTATCTTTAACCGCAACAGCAGCGGATTCACAATAACAATGTAACATTTCCTATTTTATTCTCCACGAACCCCATGATTCATCATTGCTTGTAAAACGAGCCTGTAATTCTGAATATCTTTTATCGATATAAAACGAATCCGTTGCAACTCTTACTGTCAGGAATTCTATTTATCATTGATAGCAAATTTATGGAAACATAAGCCAGCATCGAAGATCTTAAATGTGTGTACTGAGGTGATTCTCCATTAATGTAACTAACAATTGTGCCCAACCGTATTCCGTCAGACAAGTAAGCGTCCTCCCGATTACAAAATATATTTCTCGCAGTGGCATGAGCAATTATAAAATCTAATTCAGCATCATCCATTATCAATCGTGGGTGATGCCTTTTATGATCATATGCACCACCTTGAGTAAATTTACCAATTATTCTTCTACCAAGATCTTTTGCTGTTTTTTTCACTGTTGCTGAGTTTAATCTTAAGAATATTAGGAACGTCATTGTTAATGACATCAGCAGAAACGTTTGGACACTCTCGCGCATATTCTTTAATGACTTCATCGAGACTGATACGCTCCGGTGTTGGTAACCAAACCGTAGACTGCGGCCGATATGATATGATCGCTTCACTGACAACCAACGATATCAATATTTTACTCTGAACCATATATCGTAATAACACTATTGGTGTCCAACGTTTCTCCGAGAAGTGTCTACCAAACCAAACATAACAAATCGGATGAAGATTTTCAGCGAATTCAAACGACACTACACGAGCAAAGAATTCAAACGACACTACACGAGCAAATCCTGTCAGATCAAAATTGGGTAATGGACCATTAATTGATACTCTTGCCATCTCATGACAAGGATGATCAAATCTTTTAAAATATCCGTTACACTTGCCCATCCCGAGAAAACTTCCCGGATAACACGCAACCATGTCAAAGGAAATTACATCCTTGTGGTCATACTTGGTATTCCACAATCCGCCATGCCCATATTCGATACAAATTAACTGAATATCTTCAAGGAATTCAGCGCGTGTTGGTCTCCATGAATTTCTTTCTCGAGCGGTGTGGGCAGCAACCGACGGAACTGTAAAACAATTAGTTAATAACAGCTCAGTGTTTTCTGAATATCTCTGTGCGAGTTTTCTCATTTCTTCATGCAGAGATTCTTTACGATATAATTCGCTGTTAGGTCTTACAAGTTGATCATACTCACCATCTTCGGAACTTTTAAACAACCACACTGACGCAGGGTCGTTTTTGGTTATCGGCTTATAGCATCAAACATTCCACCCCCAGAGTTCTCTGACGAGTAATATTTCACAACACGATTTCGTGGAAATATTGTTAATGCGTTAGTCCAAGCGTGAGCGTTATGGTCAATAATTTGAATTGGTGCTCCCTTTGACTTACTCGCTGATTCATATAAGATCTCTCCCGTTAACGTTTTTACTATCATTGGAAACTTTAATTTACTTGATAATTCAGCGACATCGTTTATTGACGCTCCTGTATCCTTAATCGATACAGCCCATTTGTTTATTTTTTCACGTCGCAAATCAGTTAAACCGTTTCCACGCTTCGCATTTTTAAAATGTTCCATTACTCGCTCAGCTACACAATTTAGCCTTGACAATCTCATCGGGGCAAGTTTATTGATTTTTGGTTTATTATTTATCGGATAGATTCCATAAATGACTGCTGTTACAGGATACGCTCGAGCGTAATATGGTCTGTCAATCCCAGTCAACATTCCTGGTTTGGAACCTTTACTTAACAGAGCGGTGTTTTCATTAGCAAGGACAGGGTGACGTTTGTCACGGATAATCCACGTATCGGAATCTGCTTGCACAATAAACTTTATTCTGAAATGATATTTCTGATTATCAAAGAGGTAATCGATAATTGTTTTCGCTCGTGCATCACTCATTGTAGCGTCCTTGACTTCGTCAGTGTCGCGTATAATTTTGAATGTAGACCATACGTGAGATGCTCCATCATTACGAAATTCTTTTTTGGCGTCCCTGATAATATCAATCAGATCAGTCAAGGTTCGTCTCCGCGAGTCAGGGGTTAGTCTGTCAAGATCGAATCTAGAAGCTTTCCAGGGCTTGATTGCAGATAATCTTTCAAACTTCTTCATATTATATTTAAGACAAACATTTAAATAAGAAATATTATATATATATATATATAAAGAATCAGAGCAAGTGGTTTAAAGTTGGATCTGTAACTGCTTGTAATAAATCCTGCAGGAAAGAATTCTGCGGGGAACAATCCCAAAGCATTCGAAAAGGGAGTTTATGAGCAATACGGTGTCTGCGATGTGGTGTTGGGGTCAGGGGTAAAACACAGTTATGTGCAAAGTGCATCGAAAAGAGATACCGTGAACTTAAAAGATATTATAACAAAAAAAAAATTAACAATGATGCGCTAAAATGTGAGCGCGATTATATAACTAAGTTTTCAGACAAATTATAAATTAGACAAATACATTATTGTATAAAATGAATCAAGAATTTGTCCCACATCCTATCATCAAGAATTACGATGCGAATCGTGATGGAATAGTCCGAAATTGCAGGTTGAAAAAACCAGTTGGTGTTGTTGATAATGTTGGTTATCTTAGATTTACTGCTGGGTGTAAAGCCTATCATAATCACAGGTTTGTATTCGAATATTTCTTTGGGAACATCAAAGATGGTCTTGTGATTGATCACATCAACGACGACAAACTCGATAACTCTCTTCAAAATTTACAGGCTATCACACCTAGTGAAAAATCTGCACGGGGGAATACTGGGAGGAGAAACAAAAAACCTAAAGCAGTTCAATCTTTAAACATAGCGACCGGCAAACTGAAAATATTTCAGTCAATGAACTCATCTGCCAAGTATTTCGGTATTAACTCCGCGGGGGTACGACGTGTGGCAGATAAAGTGACCAAATCAGCTTTTTCATACAAGTACAAAAATTGGATCTTGTTTTCTTATCTGGAGGCAGATAACGGAGATAACTCTACAGCGACTGTGTAAAAGTCAATGATACAATTATCTCTCCCTTGACTCGTGAAGTTAATTGCGCACCGCACTACCATGCAGGTAATATTATCCAGCGAGCAGAACTGTGTACAGTTTTTTTTACCGCCAATTGTAACCGTCTTATTGCATACACACTACGCCGCAGTCTATTTTCGCCGTGTTTGATAAAATCAACAATTGTCAGTACAGGTAAGTGTTATTTTCACAGTAATGTTTCAGAACTTAAATTTAGCAGTAATGTTCAGAACTTAACTGTCTGTCAATAGTTATCTGTATTGATAATTTTTAAATCCTGTATTATTAGAGAAGGCCATGGTGCAGTTGTAGAGCGGCTGATCTCGTCCCCGACTCTTTCAAATGCCAGTGGTTCGAGTTTCGTCACAGACATACTGTCGACGGTCCCAATTTATATAGGGTTTTATAATAACTGGGGGCTCCAGCAGGGCCCTCGTGTACATATCTCCTCCACGTCAAATCGTGGAGGTGTGTTTTTCACCCCTGGGATTTCATCTCGGGGGTATGTACATGAAAAATACACAGACAACCTTCTGAATACTCTAACATTTCGTTTCACTTTCGCTTAGAGAATTCGCTGGAGGTATGTTTGTGTGGAGCCCCCCAAAAATAAACAGTAGCCTTGGATGCATAAAGCTCTACGTTACATGGGTCCCACCATTCAGAAAGAATGCGGCCACGATCACGAGGATGCCGAGAATCTATAAGAAAAGATCTGTAAGACAAAAATTCTCGACTGAGATAAAATCTTCGAGATAAAATCTCGAAACAAAAGTCTGAAAGGACCTCGTGAAACACAATAGGCCAGTGGAAGACTCATGATTGATAACTGCTCATCATGGCTACTGTTTATTTTTGGTCTATTTAAATATATATATATATATATATATATATATATATATATATATATATATATATATATATATATATATATATATATATATATATATATATATATATATATATATATATATATATATATATGAATTACGAAAATATCAATAATGTGATTGTTGCTATTAAAAATTAGAAGAAAACGGAATTAATATATCTGGTGATCTTCTGATTTTGAAACACTACATGAGGCTAAATGCGCAGGGCTTTATAGTTTGCCTGCTCAGTACAGATTTACAAAGAAAATCCAGACTGAGTTATATAAATCGCTAGCTACAGTAGAAGAAGCACAAATAAATGAATTTGTTTCGTTGTCTCGTGCAGTTGAAAAAAATTAGGTTGGAATTGTCCCAAGAATATGAAGCAAAGAAAGTAATTAATACTCGCGTAAGACAACTAAAAAAATATGTCAGATTGTGAAGTCAAGTACCTAGAAATGAAATCAAGTACTTGGAAATGAAATCGAAAGTAGAATGTCACTGACAATAAAAAAAAATATTATCAATCTGATACAGATACTTGTATCAATCTGATACAGATAATTATTTTACTTGCATCAGTCTGACTTGTATCAATCTGATACAGATAATATTTCCCTTAGTCGATCTGGTTTAATGCAAGAATGTGCATAATTTAGAATCTGATCTTTATTACACGTGATCATAGAAATACGTTCTCACTGTAGTTTATCCACCTGTGATTGGGTCAATAAGAAGTCTTCGTTACCGTACACATCAATAACTGGGCCGACTAGAAACTGTGTAAATATTTTTTTGATGTAGTTTTCAAGTACTTGCTTGTCGTGTATAAAAACCGTCACATGTTGGTACATTATATAATACTCGCTTGATTAATTAGAAATCAGGGTCTGTCAGTCCACCTTGACTGTTTTCTTGTAGATATATTGTTTTTTTGCTTTTTTACTTTCGCATGTTAATTACCTTTCCGAATTGAGAAATTTTTACGATTTCACAAGTAAATTAATATGTACTGTTTCATTCCGTAAATCAAGAAGGTAACCAGACTGGTCTGTTAGTTTGAAATTTATTCTGGTCAGCCACGGATTATGACATCGTAGATAGACTGGATTGATCGGCGTGCCGTAGCTACCGTCGATTACATCACACACAAGATTGACCGCGACCACTTCGGTTATATTTACGATGCCCAGAGATATATGTCGTTCGTCTCCGGTTGGGCTATTGTTATGTCTGAGGATAGTTGGCTCCGGTAGTGTTTTTCTCCATTGTGCAAGTATGTCATCAAAGAACTCATTGATGAGATCGTTGACTGATTTTCTTAGCTCGGTTGCACTATACCCTGGAAATTTAAATGTTGGAATATCTTCTACGCGCATTTTATATACATTTGCAAAAAATGTTCTAGCAGATCCCTCTTTAGCGTCTAATATACCTTGAATAAATCGTATGTTAATATATTCCATGTCGTATACAAGCTGATTTAATATTTTTACGCGTTTGATGATTTCAGTGCTTGAACTTGTTATATCTAAAAGATGTTCTTGAAAGTGCTGCCGTAGTTGCTCTAGTTGTGTTTTATGTAATTGATTAATTTCTTTAGATTATTTAGTGGTTGATTCTACGTTAAAATTAATAATTCTATATCTTCCTTCAGGGCGTTGTTCATAAAGAGTTAACCAAAAATTGTCACCGTAAGTAGAAATATCACTACGATAAGCTGAAGATTTTATATTATCCAGATGTCTTTTGTATAACGGGGAAACTCCATGATATGATTGTTTGTCCGTGACATAGTCAGACTTTATCGGCGTTGGTGGTAACGGTGGCGTCGGCGGTGGGATTTTAGGCCATCCTAACACTGTTCTGATCGAACTCTGATATATATCTACGGCGTAGTCAGGAGAGTTTATTTCGATGGCAGAAGACAGCGTTGGTTCATGAGCTGTTATTGCTATTTTGGATTCTTTTCCTGTGATATTTTTTATTCGACGTTGTAATTCCTCATTGATTTATTCGATTTGATAAGACCCGATTGGTAACCCAATGACATTCCAGTCGGGAGTGACATCTTACTTATTTTTATTTGCAAACAAAAACGAATTATTTGCTGGTAATCCACCAAATGATTTTGATCTGATATTGGGCCAGATGTAATATACTCGTAATTTTGCTAACGCGATTTCGTTTACCGGAATCGCAGTTGGAAAATTAATACTAAATTCTGGTTTAGTCGAGATTACTGTTATCGAAGAGGTTTTCACGGGGTTTGTATTTGCGACTGTCTGATTTGTATTTGTGGCTATGTCGAGCAGAGCTCGATGAAGTAATTCCGTCATTATTTATCTTTTGTCTTTTCAAATGACTGGTGTAGTCTTCATATATCTTTGCCATTAGCACGAATTCGGAATCTGATATTGCTGTATCGTCGACACTTGATGATATCAGCAAAGATAATTTCGAGTAGGCGCTCGTGGCCGCGTTGTTTAACCTGTCATATTCGTGCAATTTTGTTAGCGCGCATGAAGATATTTTTTTAGCGATTATATTTAAAACACCTGCAATTGCCGCTGATGATGAAACGGTAACTGTTACTGCAATTATTGGTGTTAGCGCTGATAATACTACTCCAGTGGATGCAACTAACGCGGATACTGAGTATACTATAGCATCCAACACGACTACACGCCGCTTGTATTTTTTTACTTTTATTGTGCATTTGTCAATAGTATTTTTTTAACTCTGACTGCCATTCGCGTACTTGATCGTATTTATATTGCTGCGCAGTTGACTCTGACGCCATTATTTGCATTACGCGGTAACCAATTGAGGCGTTTCAGCTACAAATTCCAAACACCACCAATAAGATGTTGCGGTTAATTTCTTGTCAGCTGCTTCCAGTATAAACGTTTCTTCGGTTCCCTTGTTTAATATGATAGTCACAACCGCGGAAAACTTGTCGGTGGAATGTCGCCAGGGATACGTTGTAAATATCTCAAATTTAGCGTCACTGAACACAGACAGTCTGTACACTCCAGTGACTGTTGCGGTATATTTGATAGTGTTGTTTTGTTTAGACCATGTTGCGAATCCAGATGATACCGTGTATACTATGTTGGTAATATGCCCGGTGGTAACTCCAGTGGGTATTTTAATCAAACTGGTTTTGTTACCGATCTCAGGAATCCCACTTACGATATCTTGCTGTGTTTGTTTGATCGTGTCAATGTTGGTCTTGATATCAGTAAGTTTCATATCGACGGTGTGCGGAGTGCCAAAGAATTCCTCTCCGGTTTCATTAATTTTTCTAACGTTTCTGCGAAGATTTGCAAACGTGTTTACGTGAACGTCATACTCGGCCCGCAACATGGATAATTTATCGTCAACGGCGTCAACATAATATTTTGTCGCGGCATCTTCCGGGGATGCTGGATCTCTTGAAACGACTATTTTGTTTCCGTTCATGCTGAGTTCACCTGTCATTGTACCTCCGGTCTTTTTTACGTGTTCCCCTGCAGCTTTCTGCGTATCATCTCTTAACGCCGCGATTGATACAGCGAATCATTGATTTGTCCGCTGTCAGTGAACACAGGGATGTTACCCGGAGTAGCTCCAATAACCCTACGAATTATTTCATGCCATTTGATATCGCTGGGTTTTAGTTTTCCGTGTCGGTCCTGAAAAATAACAACCTCATCTTAGTCGATCCCGGATAACGATAAAAGATTGTCGATTTCATCCTTGGTCTCATATTTTGATAAATCTACATTGCCGCGTTTTTTTTTTGTCTTTGAGAGAAGAGATCTTCCGTTAATATCAACCATTATTCTTTAGGGATTGTTTAAATCGACCCGCGGTATACTCGTGCACGACTTTGAGGCGGTTTGGTTGATTTTGATATCACGTCAAGAACATTTAATACTTCACGGCCACATATTGGTGGATCGGTCAGTGTTTGTGTTGGTAGCGTTGAATACCAGACTGGAACCGGAATATCTTTTGTATATTTGAGAAACTCAACTGGCGGTGCTAACCCATACGAATCGAAATAGATAATTCCACGTGGATGTATCGCGTAAGCAACCCAGTAAGTTCCTGGGCCATCGCTGTTATCGAGATTAATAATTCCAGTTTCTGGATTATTCGGTTGTTGTGGTAATTGATCTCTCATAAAAACACCTCCGAATTTTTTTTATATTTAATTGTTTAGCAGCATCGAGCAAATCAAAATTTGACATTGGTGTAAAACCACTGGTTTTCAAAACCGTTTGGGATACCATGAGGGCGGAGTTCCTGGAAGTCTTAGGCCGTATCCGTTCACGGATTGTCCTTTTTTTTGTATCATCGCCCAGTTGCCTTTTTTAATTCCATTCCAGCAGCTGTTCCAACAGGTCCTAACGCGGCTGCTTTTGCGACAGCTGTGGCAGCAGCAGCCATCAGTGCTAGTATTTCTGCGAGAAGTGGAAATATACCACCGGGTTTAACCATATCCTTGATGGCTTTTGGAGCGAAATCAAGTTGAGTTCCAGTTTTCGCTTGCTTCGCTTTATTGAAATGTTTTAGTTGGGTTTTAGTCAGCGATAACTTGTTTGGGCCACCATTAGCGATTTGATCTTGTTTTAGTGTTATCGTTGACCCACATGCGCTCGCGTTTTTCGATTTTAATTTTTTCGCCTGACCAGGAGTCAGAGTGACATTAACATAATTGTATGCCATTTTTATAATTAACGCGATTGATCTAATTGTCTACATGTTTTCCACTGGTGCATCAACAACTCTCATTCGACCACTAATGCCTTCAAGTAACATTGCTTTGTCACTGAGGATGACCGCGATTGCTCTATAGGGGCCATAAACAATTGGCGGACCATCTGCAATTTTAGGTAATGCACCTACGCGAGCTCGGAAGTGTATATCAACGACAGATTGTTTGGATAAATCAAGATGCTCCAGCGAAAAGTAATAAATCGGGTACAAATTTGTAAAATCAGACTGTGATAGTTGAATTTCAATATCTATATTTATATTACGCGACAGAAACGTCAGCCAGCGATTATATGCGCGCGCCACATGATTATGTGTAAAACTTAATAATATATCCTCAGACGGTTCTTGTTGCCCGTTTATTCTCAACGAAACCTCGGTAACGTCGAGTTTGTCAAATATCATATGCGAACGTTCCTGATTGCCAGCCCGACGATTATCTTGCAGCGCAATAAAAATATGTCGTGGCGCAGAAACCCCTTGTTGTGATGCTATATGCCAAGTAAATATATCTTTGACGGAACTTTGGATAGCGTCTGTGGTTACCGTTAACCACGATAACAGTGATTTACCGCCTTGATTCATAAAAGAGAGTAATCGCGGTTCTTCTGTGACCGATGGAGTTAATACCGGTATCCACAATGAAAGTTTTGTTATATTTACCATACCAGCATCGACACCAGCTCCTCGCCGGATCGCATCATCATCATCACCTTTTCTTACGAGCACAACTGTGTGTTTAGCTCCAAAGATGACCTTTCTAACATCTCTGCAAAATCCGAAGATGTGAGAGAGTGGAATCGCGCACGAAAACTTCTTATATTTCCTGTCAACACTGTTTGACGTGTTGCAAATCCCAAGTTGTAAATCGCATAAGCACCAATAATTATTGGCTCCACATCTGCGTCAACAGCGCCACCGCCAGAGACTTTTTTTGGTTGTCTCGTAACATATTGATTATGATCGGCGTTGTCGGTAATATCTTTGACAAACATCATCGATGGTCCAGATGATCTTGTGTAATCGTCAGAATATCTTGCTAGACCAATTATTGTTGTAGCAACATCGACATCATTCTGAATCGATTCGATATTTTTTCCATCAGTCATATATATGGCGCTACTAAACAATGCCATAATTCCATTATTGACAAAACCAACTCGTGTATTGGGATCGTATGCAGTATTATCCGCCTTTACAAGTTCACCTTCTACTTCAATAAACGCCTCAGCGGGCAGGAAATATCTACTTGTATCTTGAACTTGAAGTTCGATACCCCCTCGTTGATCTGGTTTCTTTGCATCATAGGAATACAATTGATAATCACGCACTGAGTTATCTTTTTGAACCGGCGCATCTATGTTAAATGCTGGGTGGGATATGTGTTTGAACATTTTATACTATTGCGTATTTTTCCAAATGGTAATTATCGTCGTCGCACACGAAGTCCACTTCCTGCTATCAAATTTGCCGTGATATTTCTTTGTGCGTCAGATTCCTGATCTATCAACGCTGCTAGTTTCTGATTTGCAGCTTGATTTATCACCTTACTAACATCCGCGGGCATGATTTCGGTGCTTGGTAATTTCAACGGTGGTGATTTTCCTCGCATTAATCGCGCTAGTCTTTCTTTGATTGCCGGGAGTGACTTACCAGCAACATCGACGATTGCACCAGGAGCTTTTTCACCAACAACATTAATGGCTTTCATTGATAACTGTTTTGCAAGAGGACCCACTTTTGGTGCTAACCCCGCAAATAAACCCTGAACCACATCGCTGAGTCTTTCT
The DNA here is from genome assembly GCA_028554795.2 of Sinohyriopsis cumingii. Taxonomy (NCBI): domain Eukaryota; kingdom Metazoa; phylum Mollusca; class Bivalvia; order Unionida; family Unionidae; genus Sinohyriopsis; species Sinohyriopsis cumingii. Next base: position 111,757,317 of record CM068828.1, read on the forward strand.
TCGTAAGTTGCTCTATAGATTGGTAATCGTGAGTTTACTGCTCTGACCTGCACGGGTGTATAGTGTTTGTTGTATATGACCATGTTATGTTATTTACTACTGTTTAATCGCTGTAATCGTCAACGAGTTCATCAATGAGTTCTTGGTAAATACTAGCATCGATGACACCACCTTGAAATAATCGCCGACAAATATCAGCTGATTCATTAATTATTTCTGGTGAGTTATTCCCAGCTTGTTTTCCTCCTATGAGAACTTCTAACAGCGAAACGTCATTGAAAATATTATCAGGACAGGGAATAAAACCACTCCCCAAACCTTTGTCGAATGTTTTATTTTATGCTAGTCGGCTATGTTATTATCGGGGGTGTTTTTAATGATGTTGACAGATCTGCATTCACAACAGGGCTTGCAACTCTCCTTGCTTCAACATCTTTCTTAAATCGTTCAAAATCATCTTCGTATTTTACCGTGACCCGACTAATATCTTTATGTGTAGTAAACACCAACCGTTGCCACTGGTCATACCTTAACGGCGGTGAACTCGGCTCCATGTAGTTTTCATAATTATTAAATTCACCTACAAGATCAACCGCGTTATCGTAATTTTTCATCTTAATATTTTTTTCCACATCCTCGTTGAGTTTTGCTTTACCGGGTTTGTATTCCGGCGGAGCTTTGGCTCCAGGTAGAGTTTCTGACGCATCTACAAAAACCTCTCCGGGCGGTCTTGCTGCAACTTCCCTGATAGCAGTGGCCGCCTTAGCAGCTGCTTCAGCGGTCGTTCAGCTGTGGCTGCTAGCCGTCTTGTCGCAACATTTTGTTGTTGAGCAGTATGCGATAATGATGTGGTAACAGGCTTAAACAATAGTTCAGTTGATTCTGTAAAACCTTCCTTAGCTTCTTGTTGTAAGTGTAAATTATTTTTGAAATCCTCCTTTACAGGGATATATTTCTTAAGTGCTTCTTCTCGCTCTCTGGCTAGTCTAGCTGTGTAAGATTCCGAATGTACCATTATTTAGTATAACAATTTTTTTAATTCATAGCAGCAGGAAGGCGCGCCTCCAAATTGTCACCAACGGTCCCGCATTTTTCCTTCGAAAAACAAAGAAAAAAAAACCATCGGCGATAACAGGTAAACAAAGTTGTTTTACGCTGGATACGCATTTTTTAAGGATTTTTGTGTTTTTTGTAGGAAGGCTTATTTTGCAAAAATACGAGTAAATCAATTAGAGGCTGTTCGGCCTCCCTGCTGCTAACCGTACGAAGGCATTTCACCCGAGGAAATTATTGAGTTACCACCCACCTCCACAGAAATAGATATTCAACTACGAGTAACACAAGCAATACATGTTTAACTAAGAGAAACAAAAAACTAGATGTTCAATCAAGAGCAGCACACGAAATATATATTTAACTAAGAGAAGCACAAAAATGGATGTTCAACTACGAGTAGCACACGAAATATATGTTTAACTAAGAGAAACACAAGAAATCTATCTTCAGCTAAGAGTGGTACAAAAATGGATGTTCAACTAAGAACTAGCAAAAGAAATGCATCACGGCTATTAATTTTATTAGTGACTTTGGATTGTTATGACAAAATTATATTTTGTGATGAAAGCTAATTACTCCAAGCTTTCTCACTTAATCATGTTAAATAAGGTCCTATGCCACTAGATATTGTACATTAACAATGATATTAATTCTAAGGTTATGGAAGAGGTCGTAAATGCATTACAAAGCGCTTTTATAATTTGCTTGATTATCAGACTCGTCTTGTCATCAGCTTCATCTCAGAATTTAATTAGTTCAGTTGGAGAACTGTCTTACATTTGAATCCCAATGGAATAAGGGTGATTAAATATGATGTAATCAGATACAAGTATGATCTACTTCGCAGACACATTGCTTACACATGAAGGTAGCCAGACGCATACTTCATTTATGGAGATAATTTAGTCTGAAAACTGGAATGACTCAGGTACAGATAATTAGATTTTCTAAACTTTCAGTCAAATTAATCACAGAACACATCTCTCTCTGTCTCTGTCTCTCTATTTCTCTGTCTCTCGTTCTATCTCTGATTATATGTTTGTAAATGTGTCATCAGTTGCAACTAAGAGCGCATTAAAAGAGACAACGAGTCTCATAGATGGGTACTCGCTCAGAGGTAATGTTTGCGTGTGTATGCATTTGAAAACGGTTTATGCATAGCTATGAAATTTGTACCATGGTATGCTATGACTCTGTGGCCTGGATCTAAGTAAACAGATAGGTGCGAAATCATAACGTTTAGTAATATTCAACATGCAATTTATTTCCATACAACTCAAAGTGAAACTTTATAGGAACTTTCAATATTCTCAATTGAATCCAAATAATTGTAAACGTTTTATTACCAGTCCAAAAATATAGAGAGTTCCGAATGAATTCAGATTTTAAATGTGCTGATGTATAAACAAAATTGTGTTAATCCAGTCCATGAGTATGTTGATATTTCCCATGAAAGATTTAAATAACATTTCCTTTCAAATTATATCTCAACACAACTAAAAGAGATTCTCCTTGACTGATATTAAAATAGGAACTAATAATTTGGTTTCTCAGAACGTTATATAAATACCTAAGACATAATAAGATGACCAGGATGTGGGTCATACTTTCACTTTCTGATTATTATAAAGTCTCCAAAGGCTATGCCAACATGTTAAAACGTTACCATTATTTTAAATTACATCCCATAACCACGAACAAAAGTTAGCTAGCTAAACACTTGTTTACAAATGGCCATAAGCTTACGCCACAACCTACAATCATGGATAAAAAAGTTAAACACACACTCACACACACACACTATATATATATATATATATATATATATATATATATATATATATATATATATATATATATATATATATATATATATATATATCATCTTCAAATAATGCTTCAAGCATTCTATGTTTTGTGTTTGTTTCATCTCTAGAACTAAGTAAGCATTGTAAGCAGTCAATGACCCATTTGGATCAAAGATACGCAACTAGTGATGGTCAGTTATCAATAGTTCAATTTTATGCACACATGTTTATTTAATTCTTTTATATGCGGAGTCCATCATCAAGCGGAGTTAACTTACTGATCATTGTTGCCAAGGTGATATTCTGGCAAACTTGTATTAGTTTTCAGCCAATAATTCAAATGTGAGCTAAACAGCGTATGTGTTGACAGAACAGTCAATGCATGACACATACCTTCCTTACGTAAATTGGGTCCGGAATGTTCGACCTGGCATACCTTTCCGGTTTGGGTCTTAAACAATTCATAATCTGTTTCTTTCGCTCTTGATCTGACAATAAATCAATGTCATCAAATGAGTTCATGGTACAGGTTTAATTGAACAATATTCATGCATATAGTTGCGTTTTTTCTTTTTACTTTGTTGATACGAATTTCCTATTATCCTTGTTGTGCATTTCGTAAATCTTATAACAATAAGGATCTTATTTGTCTTCTCATGGGACTAATCAGGTTGGAGAAGATTTATTCTCTGAAGCCTCGAAAAGTGCCGTGAGTGAGCTGTTTGTTTATTTACCCATTGTAAAACACCATGCTTACAAAGGAAACGAAAGCAGCACAGACTACTTAAATCAGAGTTTTGTTTTATATCGGTAAACGCTCTAGCGAAGAAGGTCCACTTCGTCCAAAAAATAAACGTGTTGCAAATTAGATATCTACATACTTTGCCTTTCACCCTCTCTAAAGGTTGTAATCTTCAAATTTATTCAATCAAAATATGACAATTAACAGTACAAAACTGGTGCGAAACCAGCTTAAGCGCTCGAATTACCATTCTTTTTCACTGGCATAAAGTCACAAAAGAATAATAACATAAACAGGAATATAACTGATGGCGTCTAGTTGGAAGAAGGTACTGCAGTTTGTCAGTCGGTTTAGAATAAATGTCTGTATGAAGTGTGTTATCGCAAATGTTAGGTTTCGTTTCCAAACATATATGGTACATGTTCGAAATTTCGAAGTGAATTGATCGAATGTTGGAAAGTTGACCTACATGATGAAATCATCTAGCTTTTCCATCCCGTTGTGACCGCTCCGGTTGCCTAGTAGTTAGAGCGTCCGCCTCGGATGCGGGAGGTTGTGGGTTCGATCCCCGGCCGAATCATACCAAAGACTAACAAAAATGGTACTAACAGTAGCCTCGCTTGGCGCTCAGCATTAAGAGGTTAGTGTTACGACTGGTCGACCTGGTGTCAGGATAATGTGACTGGGTGGAACATTATGCTACACGTGTGCTGCATGCTGCCAGACATCACTTTAAACTGTCACGCTGTAGACATTGTAGCGAAATGACTGAAGAATTATAAACTAAGTTAGAAATCCAAATCACACACACACACACACACACCCCGTCGTTTCATGCCATTTCCACGTCATCAGTGAAATCTGCTTACTGGCTATGATTTATGGCTTACAGAGTCGAGAAGTTGCCTTCCTAATCGGCCCTTAAAGATATTTGCATATCAGGGGCCATCTTAGTCCCCCTGGCTGTTCCGTTTAACTAGAGATAATAATTGCCTTTAAACTGAAATTTATTTTGTTTAAGAGCTAGCTTTAGGAGTTTAACGAAGGGTTCCGTGGGTGACGTCTTCACCGGCTTTGTTTCCGAGCTTCTTTACATGCATGTATTCCTTTGTCATGGGAAATGTTGGTATACGAGATGATCCGTCTAGTGAAAGAAGTACTGCCTCGAGTGGCAACGGTTCGCTGGCTTTATTTTTCACGATATAGTCTGTTGTATCCTGAGGGTAGGAGGGTAGTGTATGGACGTGGGACCTCATATAATAATCTAGGTTTCAGAGATTATCTCGGTTGGGAAACCGTTATCAGAGATAATAGACCTCTGGGTTTCAAGGTTTGTTTATTTTGGGAGGCAGATATAATCACCTTACACTTGAATTTTCTGCGGTAAGATTTCCATGGTTTCCTGGTTTATTTATCCCTCTTGGAATATTCATTAATGCTATGCTTAACTGTTTTAGCATGTTCAAGCCTTGGGTCAAAGTTAACTACGCCTACTGGTAGTAGTAGTAGAAGTATCTGTACTGCCACTAGTAATGGTAATATGAACAAGAGTGACTATGGTGGTGAGAATTTGATGAAAAGATCTCTGGTTCAATTTCTAGCAGCGTCGTTGCGCAAAAAAAAAAAAAAAAAAGAAATATCACCAAATGCCCATTTCTCTTCGCTAGAGGGTATCCCTGACAATCAGAGTGACAAAAGCGTTGCTGGAAGGTTATGTGAGTATAGAAGGTATGATGAAAGAAGGACCAGGCTGATCGTGCCAATCACTTTATCTATTTAGTCTCTCCATCCGTTCCCTGTCGAGTTGTTCAATGCATACATTGTTATTGCTATGAATCATTATTTTGATAGCGAGGAGCTTCAAAGTTGAGAGTGTACATCCGGTTTCAGTCGAAAATAATGTATTGCAAGCAAAGCAATACCAATACTGTGAATGCGTAGTATGATGCATAGCAAAGCAATGCTGTGAATACGTAGTATGATGCATGATGATTATTATAGTATGTTATTTATATCCAGGCTTTTATTACCTTGTAAGTGAGTGATAGCCGTAAATATAGGAAAATATTTCCTGAAAGAATGAAGAAAATTATATTTTCAGAAAGACATATCAGTTTTAATGAAATGGATTATTTTACGTCCAAGAGCTAATAGCATGGTCATAGCATGTAAATATTTCCAAGTTATTGATAAACGTACCAAATGTACAGTAATACCAATCAAATCATTTTTAGATTCTAAATGAACACGATTTATATCAAGTTACAAAGCTAACTTATGTAACCCACATATATATTTATTATAGGTAAAAGATTCTGTTTGACGTTAATTTTGTTCTCAGAAATCCGGCCACTTCAGAATTTTAAAATATACATTATCTAACAAAAAAATAAATAACCTTTGAATGGGGTATGATGTAGGTGCCTGGCCAATACGCATATTAAACTCGAAATCTAGAGGTCTTTTCACCGCAGTCGACATTCTCCTTTAGGTAATTTATAAGAGGAAATAATTGACCGCATCGCAAACCTTATTTGTTGGAGATAAATCATACCATATAACATGTATGCCATATTATTTCCAACAACTACAGCTGCCCGCCTATGTTTATCAGTACTGTTGATATCATTGCAGCAACTGCTGCCTCTCACACGATATTTGTTTATGCAACAGTCAGTGATAGGTTTGATCTCGTAGTGGCCTTGATCCAGGAACGGCGTTTGGTGGTGGCAAGTGGGGCGATTGCCCCAGACCCTGCTTTTGAGGGGGCCCCGCGCTTCAGGCCTAAGGTCGTCCTTATGAGTTTGTCAAGCTATATTCTCTGGTAAATTGGAAACGCTGATACAGGCCGCACGTAATGCACACAAATCGAGAAAATTGATCTAGTCTAGACACAATCAGTGTTGACAGTAGCATACAAATCGAGATACCGATACTCTTGCCCCGCGCGGTCATGGTCGGCCCTATGCCCCGCGTACTCCTAACGCCGCCTCTGCCTTGATCATCATAGAATGTGACATTGTGTATACTAGAAAGTGCCCTCGAGTATCCAGGAAATTGACACTGTGTATAGTAGAAAGTGACCTCGAACATTCCAGAAATTGATAATGTGTATAATAGAACTGACCTCGAACATTCCATAAACTGACATTGTGTATACTAGAAAGTTACCTCGAGCATTGCAGATATTGACAATGTGTATACTAAAATGTGACTTTGATTTTCTTAGAAACTGAGCATCCTAGGAAGAGAGTGCTTATACTTTTATTATGTTCTGACTTAGAATTCAATAGGCTTTGAATGGGAAGGCTCATACGTTACACAGTTTGTCGGGAGGTCCAGTAGGGAAAAATTAAAAAAAAATAAACGGCTTTATAAATGAACATACACAGACGTAGGACAACAAATAGAGCGACACGTATTGGATTTTCTTGCCTGTGATCAGTTATTAGTTTATTACAGTTTCATATATCGAGACACCTGCTCTATAGTTACATGATTAATTTAAAAGATCCCCTTCTTTTGACAAAATGGTCAACGGATAGACGTGTACAAGCCCTAAGTGCTTTATGTACATAACGTGTACAAACCCTACGTGCATTATTTTCATGTATTCATGCTTTATTAGCGACATAAATACATATGCAACCCCTATATGCTTTGATATATGTGTTTACCTATGAACTTTAATTGGAAAGATTCGCAAACAGTTATAACACAACAACAAGAATCTACTTGCATCACCAACGATAAATGTATGACAATGCACCCAAATAAAAACGAATATACGAATATATATATATATATATATATATATATATATATATATATATATATATATATATATATATATATATATATATATATATATATTCAAAAGCGGCTCAGTCTCGATAAACCATGCGAGTAGCGCCTTTTGGAATTTTGTCTGCCTCTGGGGTTTTGGTAACGTCTGCTGTGTCTGTGCTGGCCTATGCGCGAGTGATAGTCTATCGCAGTTAGCGCAGAAGTATATATGTATGTACGTACGTACGTACGTATGTATGTATGTATGTATGTATGTATGTATGTATGTATGTATGTACGTACGTACGTACGTACGTATGTGTGTATGTATGTATGTATGTATGTATGTATGTACGTACGTACGTACGTACGTATGTGTGCATGTATGTATGTATGTATGTATGTATGTATGTATGTATGTTTGTGTATGATACATTCTCGTGTTTCCCATTAAAGTTGAAAATACGTTTCCCTTATCACACTCCGTGGAGGGAAACCGATTTTTCTTTTCCGACGGCTATTTTACTTGTAGACAAATTAAAACGTCCGATCATTGTTCAGTTTCTTTGGTAATTATTTATATTCTCTGTTGAACCGATAGTGATATGTAAATATAATTTGATTAAAATAGTATATGGCCTATTTTCAACTAAAGTACTAAAATTACCGTTGATAATAAAATAAAGAAATACAAATAATATTAATACCAATCCCCAACACCACGTTTCAACACATTTCTGTCTGCCATAATACGGACAGAATAGAACATCTGTGGTAAAATAGAACTGGCGATTCCAAGCTTTGATACTGACATAAAATTATTTTTATGTTTATGATCTGATCGTTTTGGGTCACACGTTTTCAGCTGATGCTGATTCTACAAACAACATATACATGCTTCATGGCAAAAACGGACGAATTTGATTGGCATGTAATGAACGTATTAGTTAGCTATGGTTTTGACTTTGTATGGCTCTCTCAAGGTGTTCAAAGTATTAGCGTATTCCTAAAAACCTTTTCCTCCAAGAGTGAAGGAATCCATGAGTCAAAATTAATATGATTTTATTACACAGACTCCAAAATGTAGGTATTATAAACATTTTGGGTGTTGGTTAGCATCTTTAATCCGTAAACCTCTCTCTCTCTCTCTCTGTTTAGATGTTCCAAAAATTTGCATAGAGAGTTGTAGACATAATGGCGTTACTTCTTATATTGTTTAGATAACTTTTGTTATCGTAGTGGATTTTTCGTTTGTGCAATATTATCAAAATGTAAGAAAAAATTATTTAACCAATAAGTGACATATTCATTCATCTTATCATTGTATCAATACAATACAATTTATTATTCATAAGGTTGTATTATTAATCTGCTTTTCGCTGCATGGGCAATATTGATATGTGCCCTTCAGGTGTCAGAATTTGTCGTTTGCACATATCAATGTATCATGGGCCGATGGCCTACATAGCACATCAAAGACTCTTTAATGATGAATAATTTGATTATTTGATTGTAATTGTTGCTGTATTTCATGGTCCGTTGGCATGCAAAATGTTGATCATTATCAGCAACATCAGCAACATGATAGATGTCTAAGAACTGATGTTTAACCAAAACATGTCCCTGCCTATGTCGAGAAATACGCGTATTGAGTGCGTATTTATTGACACAAAACTGGTTAAATCATCCATCTTTCTTTTCATCTGTCTGTTTATTTGTGTGTTTCTTTTTGCTTGCCTCATTTACACTCCCTTCTCCTTTTTTAGAAAAGACAAATATTTCCGTAGCTCATCACTAATGAGGTTATTTTGTCTCAAAGCACAATCCTATATGCTCATACGATGCCTTTACCGTAAGAAATAAAATTATCGATTTTGTCCTTCTTTAGAAATCGATTTATTCTTTTGCGTTTGTCATCATAATCTATTATTCTCTTTTCACAGAAGTTATAGGCCTCCATACACGTCTTTTGAGCCAAGCCCTGACTATTGTTGGTTTTATATAACATCTATCACATGGTGCTCTTCTCAAACATAGTTCGTACAAGTCAAATGACGAAAGAAGTCTTCAAGTTCATATCAGCATATAATTATGTAAAAGTAAAGCTTACAGTTTGGTGACTTTACCAAATACCTTAGAAAATGGCATATTAATGACGAGATAACTATTTTTAGAAAGAAGTAAAAATAATGTACTTCCTCCAACACACACATCCAGCTCCCATCCCCACCAAACCATAATGATCCGCCAGATGCGGGTGAAGATGAAAAATCCGTCTTCATATATATATATATATATATATATATATATATATATATATATATATATATATATATATATATATATATATATTCCCCCGATGTGGCTGCAACCGGGATAATATAACAACAATATTTCGTGACATTTCATCCTGGCACCTTAAGAGGATACGTGACAATGTACAGATGGACGTACGGATATACGGAGAGTATCGCACAATCCATTACAACTTTATTACAGGGTGAGGATGTTACGTTATACAGGAGACTGTTCAGAGCGTGAAGAATACTAAGATCTGGATCGTAAGAATTTTAAGTATGCTCTTTTCACCAGAACGTAGTACAGTGTTCTGTATCGAACCCTGGATAACCTTTCAGTGTAACGTTTTTTTTCAACTCTGTGGACAAGGATTCGATATAAAACATCAAACATATATTTAAGATAAATCTTACTTTCAATTAATGTCTCTTTTTCTACACATACGCACTGAGGAAATATGTGCAAAGACTCACATACATACATATAAATACGTACATACTTATATACATATATGAATGGATGGATTGATATAGAAAAACGCATATATGTGTGTATATATTAGCGTGCACACATACATTCTTCTCTAAGTTGAACATTTTTCTGAAACCACCCCTGCAACGTTTAATTCTTTAACGCTTGGTTCATTCCATAGTCATTTAACATGTTGTACAAAATGTATAACTCAAGCATTATTGATTTCAATATCTTAGTACGATAAAAACTACTCAAGAAAGACTCTAATCTCTTTTTCTAACGTAAATTATAATCCGCCTGTAATTTTGCACTGCTGGCTTCATTAGCTCATTTTTGTAATGTATGCCTCTTTTATGGGAGAGACATGATCGAGAGGTTATTCCGTTTATTGCCCGTCATGTACATCTAATTCACCTTGTAAAAAGCGTACATTTATTGATTAAATATTTGTTTAATATCATTTATTAGGGCTCCAAAATATTTCAGATTGAGATAAAGCGAAGGAACACGATGCCAAGAATTATGACTTTCATGCTTTTGTTTTGTGTCTGTATGTCCTTGTCTGTGAGTAGTTGTTCGTTCGGCATCAGTAAGTGAAATTACGACAAAAACATAACATTTCCAGCTCTGTATATCTTTCCAGGGATAAACACATCGTACAGAGATGTTATACGGCTTCAGGAATATATTTCCTAAGTATTCGTTAATAGCAAAAGTGAGTTGCAAGAGGTACTTCCCTCTGTTCTCATAATACGCAAGACAGTACACGACTCCACGGCGTTGCTATCGCTTTTACTGAAACATCACATAAAGCTTGACAGCCAAGTGGGCGAAGGCCATAACATTATTATTCTCTATACATGGCTTCTTAAATAAACATAATAATAAGCATTATTTGTAATTTGATTATTTCAGATGCACAAATAGCTTTGATTTGTTAGTGATATTCGCGTTTACCAAAACACCCACAGAGAAGTTATATTCTCTGCGATTTGCGTCATAAAAAAAAACGTTTCCTACCTCTTTAAATTACAATACCATGTAGTTTACCTTATGCTTCAGTATCCTAATTTGTGGCCTTAAAACTATTTCGGCATAACGTAATTAACTTTATAGAACTGTATCTTCATATTGCGAAAAACTGCAGTCAAAATGAGAGATAGATATAAAAAGCTCCTATAAAAACTGTAATCTGAAAAACACAGTCGAATCAAATTCGATCTCTTCAAAGAGAAAATTTGCTGACTGATTTATCGATGGATTATTCAGTCGATGAATTGCGTGCTGCATTGATTGGGCAATCTTGTTTAGTTAATTGCTTCAGTGGTTGCTTAATTGATTTTACTGTTAAAGCTTCTCAGACTACATTTGTAATATCAATATCTGTATTACAACAGTGGGTTCGGCAAAATAATTGCCATATGGTGCCCTATTATTAATATGAATTTCTTCAGTTTCAGCCAATAATTCAATTGTCAGCTAATGAGTGTATGTGTCGAGAGAGCAGTATACGCATACATATTTTCGTTACGTAAATAGCTGAAGAATGTTCGAGCTGACATAACATTCCAATTGGATCTTAAACGTTTTATACATTTCTTGGTCGAACAAATGTCAAGGTCATTGGGTGGGTTCATTGTGCAAATTATATGAACAATATTTTCTACAATACCTTGTCTGTACTTGTTATACATACATGCAGATTTCCTATTATCCTTATCATGTTTTTATTTAGAAGTCGTAAATCTTACTACAATAAAGCTCTTTTTTTTCTCTTGTCAAGGGGCTACGTAGAGAGGAGAAAATTTAATTTCTACCACTAAAAACCAGATGTGCTTCGAATGAACTATTATCTATTTACACGATGCTAGAAAGAAAATGAATTGTTAAAGATTACATAACACAAATTTTTCTTTTATATCGGAAACTACTATAGCGAGGAATCCTTTTGTAAACACCATTTTATTGTTCTATGAGATCAAGGTATTCATCACGTGTGAAGGTAAAAGAACGGACACATATGATTTGCTGAGAAAAGGCACATGAATTTCGTAGTCTGGCTTTTATGTTTTTTATGTTCACACTTCAGTTACGTCTCAAACAGAAGAGAACAGAACTATTGTTTTAAAGCAAAATTCATACACAGGCCGTACATATATTGAACATGAATTCAATACAATAAAAGTAGAATTATATAAGAGGCAGACATGATGTATTCACAATAAGAGAGAGAGAGAGAGAGAGAGAGAGAGAGATGATGTATTCACAATGAGAGAGAGAGAGAGAGAGAGAGAGAGATTATGATATATTCACAATGAGAGAGAGAGAGAGAGAGAGAGAGAGCAATGGGTTACAAACCAATATCGTATATGAAGGACAGGAAACTATTACAGATTTAATGAAGTAGCGTTTGAAATATTTTACCTAATACTTGTCTATTAAAGATGAAAGGAGAAATCAGCATACGTAACTACTGATACGTCTGCTCTATGGTATCTGTTAATGTGTACGTTCCTCTCTCGAGCTTTGTCTTGCATTGTACGTATGAGATGCATACGAATGTGATGTCAATTCACAGACTGGAAGAAAAGGCACATGCAAATGTTAATACTATTGTTTAAAAATAAACGATATTCCTGATATGCGGTTTAGCCGTATATTTTGGATGTCATTAAGGAGTGAAATCCTTTTTTCAACATGATGAGAATTATTACTGCACTCACGAGCTTTTGAATCTTCAATTATTTTATAATACTTTGAAAACTGCATGCGGAATCTAGCAGAAAATGTAACATACGTTTTCCACAGCCAGTATTGATTTTTGTATGGATAAAAGTAGGCCCCAGTGCTTTAAAATTTTTTATTTTACGCGACATATTTTCTTTTGCTAAACGGATGCTGAAACTAATGTTTGTTGTAAGCCAACAACATATTTTGGTTACTTTGCCAGTTCATCTTTTGTATTCGTTGTCTCCATGATTTGCCTTGGCGATTTCCCGAAATCAGAACTTTTCCATTTCTTGATTCCAATGTTGAATATGGATACATGTTTGGGTAGTTATAGAATTTGAAAATGGATACATGTTTGGGTAGTTATAGAATTTGAAAGGTGATACTAAAGATATACAATATAAAGTTATACATTTCTTATTCGCTTCTAAATGGTTTCTTCATCGTTTGAAATTTTTTATTTGATCGAAGCAGTTGCTTTCTTTAAAAAGATAATAATAGCTCTTAGTACCACTTTTAATCATTTCTGTAGAAAACGTGACATAAACAAAAATTACAAATATGGAATTATAGCTATAACCATATCGTTAGTTTAAATATAATAGTTAAGAATGAAATACAGAAACTAAAACTGTAGATAAGTGAATGAGCAGGCCAGACCTGTAAAATATTTTCGAAACAGATTATATTCACACGACCCGTTATATAGTATGTTTTTACACGTAAATCTGCGATGGGATATGTCAAGCTACACATATTTAGTAAGGAATACTTCAACACAATAATGATCTCTCGAGGGAGAATGTAGTATTCTAACATCACTGCTGCATGACTGCTTAGATATAGTATTGCCTTCACTAACTGATGTTATTAATACCTCTCTCTCATCCGGGGAATTCCCATCATTTTTCAAAACTGCCATTGTGAAGCCTCTGCTGAAGAAACCATAACGATTTAAAGAACTACCGCCCAGTTTCTAATCTTCCATTCATATCAAAAATCTTAGAAAAGGTTGTTCTATCCCAACTTGTATCGCATCTAAATTCAAACAGTCTTTTTAGCAATTTACAATCTGCATATCGCCCTTGCCACAGTACTGAAACTACTCTTCTAAAAGTAGTTAATGACATTCTCTCTGCGTTTGATAGTGGAAAGATTACAGTCCTCACCCTCCTTGATTTGTCTGCAGCATTTGACACACTATACCATGATATATTACTTCACGGTCTCCAGCATGTATTTGGCATTCATGATACAGCCTTACTGTGGTTCAAGTCCTACTTGGTCACCAGGACCCAAATTGTATCTGCAAATGGAATACACTCCAGCCCAGTTGATCTATGTTGTGGTATTCCACAGGGATCTGTTCTTGGACCTGTTCTCTTCATTATGTACACTCAGCCGCTCTCAAGTGTCATAGATCATCATCATCATGAATTGCCCACTGAACTTAGACACAAAGACACAGTGATCACTTTCAAGAGGGCTCTAAAAACTCACTTATTTCGATTGATTGATTGATTTTTAACGGCCCATCAGCACAATTAGGCTATTTAGCGCCAAGCAAAATTTTATATGTATAATCTTTTACAAATTATAAAAAGTCTCATATCAACCAGCGATATAAACACCAAATAGTTGGAATTAAAACCATAAAGATGGTAACGGTGAAAAATAAAGCTTCCCGATCAACGGGGGATGGAAATGGTGTATGTTAATGAAAAATGATGAAAATGTATTAAAAAAGGGACAGTATATATATTGCAAAAAACTGCACAAGGTGATAGCATACAAGTTAGAGTTTAGAGTAAATGTTCACTGCTTTCAGGAACTCTATAATACGAGTGATATTTATAGTATCAGAAAGTTCCTTCATATTATACACATTGTAATACTGATCGCGCGTAGGTTGCAGGTGAAAACACTCTATAATAATGTGCTTAACAGTGAATGGTTCATTGAAAGAAACGTACTCTGGTGGGTCTTCACGATTTAGTATGTGGGAGTGGGTGACATACTTATGACCAATTCGGATTCTTGCAAGGACTATGTCCTCCCTACGCATGGTTCTGTAGGAAGGAATCCATTCTCCTAGAGTTGGATTAATTGCATGAAGTTTGTTATTTACTGCATCATTCCATGATGCCTGCCACTTCTGACATAAGGACTTTCTGACACTAGGTTTAAAATCAGTATACGGTATTTTAAAAACAGATGGTTCTTGAGTAAGGGCCATTTTAGCAGCGCGATCTGCTTGTTCGTCACCTTTAGAACCAATATGGTTACGTAACCAACATTATATTATATTGTGGGAGACACTCAGCTTGGTATTTTTAACGAGTATGCTTTTCATTAATGGATTATCCAGTTTTCTGTTGTGTAGTGACTGAAGTACTGATAGTGAGTCGGAGAAGATGATGCTGTTTAAAATACGTTTCATTTCTATATATTGCAGGGCAAGGTCTATTGCTCTGATTTCGGCTGAAAAAATGATGTTCCATTTGGTTAGCGAACATGCGTTGTGTGATTTCCGTCGGTATAAATTCTTGTGTAGTTTTTAAATTCGGTGAGGAGTTCTTAATAACAGTTGTGGAAGACGAAGGGTTTGTCTCAGATTTTTTCCATCGTGTAGCCTGAAAAGTACTTCTGGTTGTTTAAGTAGCCAGGGTGGTGTTTCGGAGATGGACGTTTTCTGAATTTTAGAAAGATCAATATTTGTACTGTCAAGGCTGGATGATATTCTAATGCCAAAGGTAGGTATGACGTTTGGTTTATTTTCGTATAAGGTTTTGTATTTGGGTTGAAAAACAGCCGAAAAAGCAGGATTCAGAGGGTTTGATTTTAATTTGAGAGCATACTGTGCGGAAAGCATTTCTCTACGATGCGATAACGGTGGTTCGTTCACTTCAGCTAATAGGCTTTCACACGGGGATATTTTAAATGCTCCCAGAGCCAGTCTTATTCCCTGATGATGAATTGGATCAAGCATTTTAAGATATGATTTTCTGGCTGAACCATACACAACGCAACCATAGTCCAGTTTGGAGCGAATAAACGTTCTATATAAATTCAGGATGACTTTTCTATCAGCACTCCAGTCAGTGTGCGCTACTACTTTAAGTATGGTAAGTGCTTTTAAGCATTTGGTTTTCAAGTTCTTTAGGTGTGGAATAAAAGTCAGTTTTCTATCAAAGAGTATACCTAAAAATTTTGTTTCCTCAACAGCTGGAATAGGTGTTCCGTCCAGCGTGAGCTTAGGTTCATCGTGGCGTCGTCGTAACTGACAGAAATGCATGCATACCGTTTTTGACGTAGATGTTTTTCAATTGTATGCATGTGCTTTGATCGATACCATATGAGAAAATCATCAACATATAGCGGGCAATCCACTCCAGGAGTCAAACACTTGGTGATGCTATTAATTTTAAGAATGAAAAGTGTCACTGATAAAATACTGCCCTGGGGCACACCCATCTCTTGCTCGTGCAGATCTGAGAGAGTAGAACCCACTCGTACCTTGAATTCTCTGTCTGAGAGAAAGTTGGATATGAAAGAGGGCAGATGGCCTTTTAGACCTTGATCGTGCAAGTCATTTAGTATCCCGTACTTCCATGTCGTGTCATAGGCCCTTTCTAAATCAAAGAAGACCGCTACTAAGTGTTCTTTCTTGATAAATGCATCGCGAATGAATGTTTATAGTCTAACCAGATGATCGTTGGTGCTCCGGCCATATCGAAAGCCACTTTGGAAAGGAGATATTAAATTGTTAGTTTCCAAGTACCAGACAAGCAAAGCATTGATCATTCGTTCCATTGTTTTGTACATACGGCTTGTGAGTGCAATTGGTCGATAGCTGTTAGGATCTGCGCTATCTTTACTGGTTTTGGGAACTGGTATTACTGTTGCCTCTTTCCAAATATTTGGTACATTACCAGTAATCCATAAATTATTGAAAATTTCCAGAAGGACTGTTAATGAAGGTTCTGGGAGGTGTTTGAAAAACTGGTAATGTATTTCGTCAGGCCCTATGGATGTATCGTGGGCCTTATTCAGAGATTCGATCTGCTCAAACAGTGTAAACGGTTGATTATAACGTTATGAGTTATTCGATGTAAATTTCAACCGTATCTTTTGTGAGTTTTTAATCTTCTGAAGGCTTCTGAATAATTAGAGGATGATGAATGTTTGGAGAAGCTATCAGCAAGTATATTAACAATGTCATGTTTGCAATTGATATTCCTGTTGTTTAGTTTGAGATGTCGAAAGGAATTGTATTTTCCCTTTCCATTTATTTTGCGGATCGTGTCCCAAACGTTCTTTATTGAGGAACGAGAATTTAGAGTTGAAACATATTTTTTACATGATGCTCTTGTACTTTCTTTAATCGTGCGGCGGACTTTGGCCCGAACAATACGGTACTTAGTTAAATTTTCGGGCGTTGGACGATTATTAACATTTTTCAGTGCTTCTCGGCGTTGTCTAATGGCCTCTTTACATTCTTTAGTGAACCACGGTTTTGAGGGTTTTTTACTGTTTGGTGAGGGCTTGGGAATGGATTCTTCTGCAATGTCGATTAAAACAGAAGTAAAATATTCAAAAGGGTTATTGTCGTTTAAAACAGTATCCCTGTTAAGTCTAGTTGTACAAAGTGTTTCAAATCTGGCCCAGTCGGCCTTCGTTAAATTCCAAAGTCCTAATAATGTTTCCTACCTGAAATATTCTCTGCATGTTTTTTATTTTTTAATGTTTTTTCTTCTAATTTCATGGTATTTGTTTTTGTAATAATATTATTATATGTTTTTTTTTTTTATCTTATAGGTGTTGTCTAATGTTGTAAAGCGCTTAGAGCTTCTAAAGATTAGGCGCTATGCAAAGTCCTCATTATTATTATTATTATTATCAACTTCTCTTAGAGTGAGTTGAACCTATAAATAACTCATTATTATTGAAAAATAGAATATTAATGACATTCGGTTAGATGGAGGTGGAAATAGTGTACTTGACCGTAAAAGGCTCGTCAATAACGATATTTCCATAAATGAAAGATTCTTCAATATTATCTTAGTTTCAGTGTGCGATAATATATGAGTAGGTCAATATAAAATAAATTATAGAGACACATTAGTAGGACTGCTTGATCTTGCAACGAGGACAATACCTTTATT
Source organism: Sinohyriopsis cumingii (assembly GCA_028554795.2). NCBI lineage: Eukaryota > Metazoa > Mollusca > Bivalvia > Unionida > Unionidae > Sinohyriopsis > Sinohyriopsis cumingii. The sequence continues at coordinate 111,775,376 of CM068828.1, forward strand.
AATCGAAACCGTGCAGGAATAAAAAAAGTCTTTAGACAAGGCATCAATTTTGATATGCATATTCTATTTTGAAGAGGTACGCAACCTTTTTTTTCTGTATTTTTTTAGTCATTGTTGTTTTGTTTCATCTCTTTTAATTACTAGAAACTATAGCTGCAAACAATATTTGACCGTGACAGCATATAACCCTACAAAAGGGAAGAATATTAGTCCGATAATGTGTGTTCGATTGGAGCTGGAGTTATCTCATACGCCTTGCAATGACTAAAATGACTGATATTTCTCGGATTAAAATGGTTACTTTTTACTTTGAATTTATGCTGACACAGTAGAATGGGTTTCAGTATCGTTTGAACATATATAATACTGGTTTAATATGATTACAAGTGCTAAATCTTGCTCCGATTCCTGAGGGTTGGAGTTACCATTTGTGTTGTAAAATACACGCTGCCACTGTAGAATCGTTTTCCGTCTGTCTAGAAGATATTTGCATGAAAATTCAGTTGATTAAACAACGCTTAACCTTTCTCAGGTTTGAAAATGCTAATATTATCCTTCCTTTTGAAACTTTTCTGACATTTCATAAATATTTCCATTGTCTGAGAAGAATGAATAAGTTATTGTTCGAAATTAATACTTCAAGATCCGCAGTGATGTAGGTGTCACTGTATATTAACTATGAGTGGCGTCTCTATAAAGGTATGTTTCTAACGCACCTATCAGAGAGACAACTCTGCCTGAGAGAGATGATATCAGAGCTAATTCGTTTGTTCGCTTTAACACAATCCTTACGCGTTTGGTTATGTCATTCCCTTTCAAGCCGTACCAAGATCTCCCACCCAGCTGTGACCCAGGGCCAGGAGGAAAACCCCCATTACTATTATCTTCTGTCATATTGATATGGCACAATGTGGAACCTTTGATAAACTGTATGCAAAATTGCCGCCGAAATTTCAAGTTTTTATATCTGACCTTTCACCCAGGGCCCTAATGGGAGTGGGGAATGAAATGTTTGAATTTCCCCAAAACAGTTTAGGAGGCTATAGAGCTACAGAAAACGGTTGGACTGAGATACAGATCGATCGAGGTTTTCGGAATATCCTTGCGGCTAAAAGTCTGGAGATGAATAGCAAGATTCCTATCCAGGTGAAATAAAAGAATAAAAATATTTTAGAATCAGATGCTAAACGTACACTGAATTCGTATGAAACGAGAACTGCAAAGAAAATAAACAGATTCTTGGTTTGGAGTTTTAGTGTGGTTGCTTTGTTTTTATTTTTGCCGTTGTCACTTGTAATCGTATTTTCTTGCCTGAATTTGGCAAATATTGGCTTAGACACACGTTTTTAAAACTCACTGATGGCCTCTGGGTAGGAGTGGTGTAACCAATTTTAAGCTAGTGGACAAATGAACAATGGACCGAAGGACATAACATACACGGAAAGCAACAAAATCGGATTAGTAGGAAATGAAAGTGATACATATCTTTAATACAATTTGCACAATTTAATTAATCATTATACTAAAAGCAGTGCAGGAAGTTAAAAAGAGTTTAATTACACAAATACTAAGAATACTCACGTAATATGCATATGAAATCAATCGTTATTTACAGTATGAGAAATGAGCGGTGGTGGGTGAGAACAGGGAGAGATTATATGGGACTGTAAAACAACACATTCGAGTTCAACTCTTTGAAATAAATAAACGATACGAATCATTTGAGTATTACAGACGGAGATGATATTTAAGGAACATCGTACTTTTAGAACATGTTTAGTAAAGTCTTACACGTATTATTCCTCTAAAAGCAATTCCATTCGTATGACTATAAAGATACGGTATGAGAGTAACAAAGCAAACCTCGAAGTGACTTTATTATGTAAGACTGTATAGCTATATTGTGTTAGATTTATGTTCTGCCATATTATATATATGGTCTCAGTCATAAAATTATTCGCATGTATATTAACCTTCACATGGCGCAAATCATGCATCATGTAAGTCATCATTGCTAACATTACTTGTAATAATAATAATAATAATAATAATTAATAATAATAATAATAATAATACCAAAAATAGTAATGAAAAGCATAATATTGTTAGTATTGTTATCCCTCAGTATATTAATTAATCATTGTATTTTACAACGACACAATCCTTTAAGCCGCCACCACTGATACAACGAAATTCACATTCAGAGGCATCCACAGTCGTGGTAGTGACTATGCGGATGGGAATTTGACGCAAACGCCCCTAGTTTAAGAGTGACCAATGGATGACGTCATTCACTATTTAGTTATGTTAAGGTTCTTCGTCCAGTATTTGTCAATATAATATTTCGTCTTACGCGACTGACTAAACTTTAACACGCGATAAACATTTCTTAATATCAGACCATGAGCAACTGCTTATTTCAAATTTTTATATTGCAAAATATTTGTCCGTTTGTCAAGAACATTAGGAACAACTGATTTACCACTAGTGCTAGACTAATAATTCACGTTGTTGATCTGATATGAAATTATAGTCGATCAGCATTGACTCAGGGCAAAATGTATACTCGTAATGTGTGTCATTTAGCTTCACAGGGTAGTCAAGATCAACTTCAATAAAATAACCAATATTATAAGGCACAGTTTTATCGGTTTTTTGAAATCTTCCATACGGCATCGGTTCAGACATTGCACATCAAAGAGGTTATTGACGTCCAAAAACACTATGAATTAAACAGCAGTGTTTTATCATAGTTGCTCATGTACTTGTTATTAGCTTTAGCATCTTGTTTTGTTTTAACGCTTATTCCTGCTCTGATTCTACGTTCTAGGAAACAAAACATCTGTCAGAAATTCCAGTTTTATTTTGATGTTCTTGAGTAATGCGTGGCATGATAATCCCGGTGCTGAATAGTACATTGCTGGGTCAGGTCCGTAGTTATCAGCGCTGACAGCTCTAAATTGTTCAAAGATATCTGCGAGCAACAGAACGTCTGCTATAAAAAATAAGTCATGATAATCACCGAAGATTTTACAATCAAATTCATTCCAAATTTGCTGACCGTCGTCATCGCTGGCACTTTCAAAATTTAATCTGGAATAAAACTTGTCCCGGTCAGGTAAACTTGTTTCATTAAATCTATCTCAGTTGTCAAAATATTCTTATGGAAATCTACCTTTCCTTGTAAGTAAGTAAACTTGAGGTTTCACCGAAATGAAAAGTTAATTATCAACGTTCTAGATACTTTCACAAGCTCGTCTAACGATGCCTCCATAAACTGTAAGCTGTCGATTAATCCCAACTTGCCAAGTGTCACTCATTTACATTTTCTTGTATTGTTCGGGATACATTTCACCTTATCGTTGTTATTCATTTTCAGACTCTTAATTATATGTTTGTTTATATGTTTGTTACTGAATGCTTCTACGGTAATATGATAATCGAAAATTACGAGAAACAACATGAATGAAATATGGTGCGGTATATTTAAGATTGCATTTGTCTTGAGCTGGAACACGATATTTACCTGTAATATGACAATGATCTTTCACTCACGCACTCTTGGTCAAATTCAGACGTAAATGCATGCGTAAACGCCCCCCCTCCCCCCCCGCAGATGTGAAATGTTTTTCTGAAGCACCTTCAGCTTCCTGTCTTACGGTTAAAGGTTTCGTTTGTGTTGCTCTAACGAGCAAAATCATGATGGAATCAACCTCGATAATGAAATTTTTCAACAACCGCAGAGCAGGATGTTCTCCACGATAAAGTGTAACTGGCTTTGATAAACGTTTATCAATAGCACATATGACTTTATACGCTACTCCACAAGGAAAATGCTCAGGAGGTATAGTCGACTCAGAATCGTAGTAGATTATAAAAGGGGAACTTTGATCTTGTGTTTGTAGTTCGTAAACTGTAATATATCTTCATGTTTACCTGCAGAGATGTTCGTTGTTCGTTAGAACAAAATTCTAGATGAGAATCTAATACCAGATGATACTGGCAGTCGTGCAAGCATCTGACACAAAAATAATTATTTTCTTTAAGTTTGTTATACTGCCCACCGCCTAATCCGTGTTTAATCCACACATAGTGGTTTTTATAGAACAGCAAGTTTATTGTTCCTGATTTGGCGCAATCGCTGATATATCTTGGATAAATCGATTGTGTAACACCCTCTGCTCCAAACACAGTAATATTCTCTGGTAAAAGTAAAATGTAAAATGTTTTGTTTCTCAAATTTTGGAATTTGATACTCAGAAACAAGAGATACAATACCTAAAAAGTTTAGATTGTTAGAATGACACATTTAATTTGATACTCTATCGGCGTGCTTATCTACCGGAAACAACACTGATAATAACGCCCATTGAAACATTTGATATCGTGTTTCTTGAAACTGATTTGAAGTTTTTAATTTTAGCTGGCAGATTGGCATATGAGCTACATTGCAGTGGATTGTATTTCATATTATGAAATAAAATTTCTGTTATTTTATCGAATCTTCATCCAGATACAGATATTGTGTATTCTTGTATTCTTTTCTGTATCTCTTGAAATATATCATCTGACAATGACATGAAATTTATTCCAATGAAAACTCGGCGGGATAGCAATGTAATTTAAGGATCAGCACTTCTTCGAATTGCTGTTGACATGATTGCATCTGATCAGATTGCCGATCCGATGATATACTTATCTTTGAAAAAAAAAATGAAGCTGAACTATGATCTTCACACCCTTGTGTGTTGTAAGCTCAGATTGTATAGTTGACCGTAGTAGATTAAAGTGATTTGTAGATGTTAACTCTGTTAGGAACAGTTGATTATCAAATGTCTAGCAATAATCGAATTAGAGATTCGAAACACACAATAGTATATGATGGAAAATTTATACAAGCGACCTATCATAATCAACAGTCTTCCAAGGTGCCAGGAAAAATTTCGGTGTCATCCAAATTATGACTTGTTTGCCGGCAATGAACTTGGAGTCATTATTAATCTTAAATCTAAAGCTTCGTTCAGGATTATAACACCAGCTTGTTATAAGATAAAAGTAAAGTTCAGCGATGATGCAAAATACATTGGCATGTTTTTACATAAATTTATCTGGATACTGTTCAATGATTATATTCTAGCTGAAATACAAGTTTACCATGCCAATGATCAATACACCAACAATAACATTGCACATTTGTCTTTGAGAGAGGAGTTTAAACAGCATCCGATCTACAATTCATATGATTCTAACAGTGGAGGTGTTGTCAGAAAGAGCCGAATATCACAACATTAGTTTTATAGCGATGATAGAGATGATTATTTTCGGATAATCTTATGCGGAGCTACTACTAATACAATTATATATAAATCACTCAGGTTTGTGTTTGAAGTGTTCATGGTTTGATTCCGGGTGGCTTTAGCTATCAATCATAAAAACGGAATTAAAAAAGATAACCGTCTAGAAAATTTGATTTCGTGTCACAGCAGGAAAATACAAGATGCGTTATGAAAATACAAATCGTGTCATGAAAATACAAGACGCGTCATGAATATACAAGACGCGGCAGATGAGGTGATTTTAATTTAAAGAACCCGCTAGAAATTTTATAACAACAAACTCTACAACATGAGAAGAAAACCTAATTCATTCAATCTCATCAGCGAACAATCATTTCAATATTAGCCCAGCATTAATCAAATATGGCGCTGATGGTATTAACAAATCAGCTTTTACAACAACTTTTGATAGAATATTCTTTCGTTACGAATCATTTGTTATTTAGTATAGCAGCAACATCATTGTTTGTCAAGCAGCAGTGGACATATTTGTTTAGAGTTTCTGTGGTATTCAATCCAAGTGTCCCATATTTCAACATGCGATTAACTTCGACGTTGTTAATCAAAATAAAGTTTTTTTTTCCCTCGATTTACTTCGAAGTGGGCCATTACATTAACATCACCATGAAACATGTTTCTTCTAGCCTCTTCCAGTTGATATATGTGTTTACAACATTAGTACGAGTAACAAACCGTTCCATTAGTTGATATTTAACACAACATTATAGTGCTTTCCACTCCATTGATTAAAGATCAGTCTGTAAGATATCTCTAAGATTGTCTCTTGAAGCAACAATTGGTCTATATCATGAAAGTGTTCATGTCATATCTGAGAAAGATCATTTTATCTTTCTAAATTTCCAATACCTGGAAATCTGTTAACAGTACATCAAATTCCTAATAAGGATCATACCCACCGATAAGATTTACGTGCTTGAGATCCATTTTACCATTGTTCATGAAAACCTGAACCGCGTTAAACAGCAGGTTAATATTAAAATTTTTAGCTCTAACAATACTCCTTATTTCGTCTGGCATTTGTATTACTCGTATAGATAAAAGGTTTATGAATAATGTCGCTGATGAAATACATGTTTCAACATGATCTTTGAGCTGATCTAGAAAAAAATAGAAGAGTGTAATCGACTGACAACATCGCATCAACATGTAGAACAATCACAAGCTGATTTTGAAACATATTTGTTTCCTGTACCTGATGATCAACTTGTTGATGAATCAGGTATTATACCACAACAGGAACAAATTTATGTTGTAGCACAGTCACACTATAATGTCAAATATCATCTTTCCACAAAGATAATTTTTTTTTTATTTTACTGTTACAGAACATCACATATTTTGGGAACTGCTAAAGCCATTTATACGTATTCGACAACTCGAAATTTATGGTTGTCAAAACAATATAAAATTTCATTTTTTACTAAGATTTTAAACTTGATGACCGAAGGCAGTATCTGAAATTGTAATGTAGACCTATACAACATAGATCTGTTGTGCTAAAATACGAGATTATATACGGCGATTTAATGCAATCGCTAACAATTTAGTCAGAGATGTTTGATTTCACTATCACAGTAACCGCGCTATATGACCAAACTTCGTTTACCACATTTTTATCACTCGTTCGATGACAAATATGTCTAGCGTTGTAAGTTAAAGTTCTTGATCATAAAAACTTACAATGAAATCATCTTTTGTAAGATCTTTTCGATTATATGTTACCGGTATTGTTGTTAAGATCTTGCCGATGACAAATATTTTGTCCGACCCGTTCGGGGTATAACCTTTTTCAAATGTTTTTTGTGCTAATGAAATTTTGAGATGATTACACACGTTAAATTTATGTCTGTGATACATGTTCTCTTTTGCAAGAATCCGATTTTTATAGCCTCATTTGGTGACATCCTGTTGTTCTGTGTTTAGTTTTATTGTAATCTGATATTATTGCTTGATGACCATCAACATATCTTTTGGTGGTTTTTGCTGTAAGCTGCTTGTAGATCTTTCTTTTAAAGTACGATTTACGTGTTCCACACCAACACTCTTTCCTTCGTTACAGGTAACATCTGTTTTATGTTATTTTGTTTCAGAAACTGCTCGCTTTGCTTGATAAAAACTCTGATCCATGGTCGGTCTAAATCTTATTTGGTTTTCAATTAGCAAATATCTTTCAGTTGATGCCACTAAAACACTTGTGTGTTCATTAGTACTTTCAAGACTGGACTATTATAGCTAAATTGTGTATGGTTCATCTCAATATCTGCTCCAGAAACTTCAATAAGTTCACAACACAGCTGCTTGGATCATACTTAGAGTACCACGATCAGAGCATAACTCCCGCTGCTCTTTACCCTACTCTGGCTATCCATTCGATCCAGAATCAAACACAAAATTTGTTCTCTGTACTAGGTTTCACTCTCGGATTGTAGTCCAACATACCTATCCGATCTCACTCATTATTCCCACTATGAAAACAAAGTCATACGGACAGCGTTCTTTTGCATACCAGGGCCCAGGAACGTGGAGTGAATTGCCCACTAAACTTAGACACAAAGACACAGTGATCACATTCAAGATGGCTCTCAAAACGCACTTATTTCGACTGCAAGAACAAACTTAAAGACCTAATAATGTTTCCTACCTTCAATATTCTCAGCATGTTTGTTTAATGTTTTCTAATTTCATGGTGTTTGTTTTTGTAATCATATCATTATATATATTTTTTAAAAATCTTATAGGTGTTGTCTAATGTTGTAAAGCGCTTAGAGCTTCTAAAGATTAGGCACTATACAAAGTCCTCATTATTATTATTATTATTATTATTATTATTATTATTATTATTTTCGCTTTGAAACAGAGATAATATCTTGTAACACATTTATTACAGTAGATCCAGTTTAATAATGAACAGGATTGCTAAACGCGTATTTACTAAAAACGAAAATAATGTTAAACAAGTATGTTTTGTTTTCGTTGTACTATACAATGTTTTGCATATCTGCAATATCTATTGCCCAGATATAATCGACTGCGTTTGCGACGATATGTCGCTGAAGAAATATATTTTTTATAGGTTTGTGAAGCTCATGAGCCAGAACGCTTTGCATGCCACTGATATCTAAATATCTGATGCAAGTTTGTCAGGCTGCCAAATGCCAAGTTTATATTTTGCTCCAATGATACCTTCAATAAGCTTTCAATCAATTCTTTCTCGTATTCAGCTATGTTTCGTCTCTCGTAAATTGATAAGTATTACCCGATCGCAACCTAGTTTGTTGTCGATGTAATCGCGATAACAAATATCATGCCGCATCGCAATTGCATTAATGGGATTGTAAGGTTCTAGTTCTGGTAAACGGATCATCATGTTCGCCGAGTTGCTGATCAAGTGGACTCCATGGACTGGTATATTTTGTATCCTGGCAATGTCCAACCTCCCTTTGGTTTTGATCATTTGAAAATAAAAATGTGTATATCCAATGACTGAAGACAGATCGGAAATTACAATGCTGACAATAAGTAACTATTTTATTTTGCTCAAGGCATATATCTTTGTTCACATCTTAGCAATTACAGTTTATTTATTTTTAGTCTATTACTAAAATAACTTTATCGTCGGATGTTATTGTCTATGTACTACCACTCTAGGTTTGCGTTGCACAAGCAACTTTGTCGTTGTGTAATAAGCATTTTGTTTTGGAACGGAACGCATTTTGAAATTTATTTTTAATGAAATCGCTTTTTGTTTAGCTAACTTCCGTGCTATTGTTTGTATTTGTCCTTGTGACTGATTAATATCATGCAAAACACATTTCATTATTGATTTGACCAGATAATAGTATATTGATTTACACCACGCTTACATTTGGACAGTTATTCTACGTGGTACAGCGTCAAGTGTTAAATATATGTCAGATGTTACAACTGCACCAGCGTAATTCTGATTAGCTGGTACAGCTCCTGGAGGCTCTCTTAACAGCCATGTTACCTCGATGTCAGCTGTTGATACAATAGCCCGTTCGTTGTGCTCCTTAACATCAAAATTAAATATAGGTAATGAACTCGAAATTCTTCTACTGATATCTGAGATCCACTGCCATTGTCCTGATATTTCTGTATCGCCTCCATCAGAAACATATATACACGAGATACATTTGTATCAGCATTGTCAGCAAAATTACATTCAATCGCACGTTCAGGATATTGCTTAGAAGTGATTCTAACAACCATTCGTCTTACTTCAATGTTATCGAAAGCTAAATTGTTTTGCAGCTTATTAATACTTTGATCTTGTGTTGAAACACAAGCACTCATGACTCAGTAACTGTTCGCTGGGCGCTGTTGTTATCCGCAATGTGTTATTAGCTGTATTTGGTACAGCTGTTTGATAAACTTGTGCTGTTCGAGATATATTTTTATCCTCTATGCTGCTCAAGCTCTGTTAATATTGAGACTGATACGATAACTCATGCCTTCCACAGCGCAAACTTAAAAATCATAACATTCAAATTATCATCAATATAATTAAGGTTATGAACACCAACAACACCAACACCGTTTCTCATCAAACAAGCTCTTTGGTCAGCTCTGTCAAGTATAAGAGTTTTATACCGCAAAATACCTTGTTATAATCGTGACAAAAAACAAAAATTGTGCTCAGCTGTAACATCATCGTAATTTGATTTGATCCGTCTGTGGACGCTCTTTGTTTAGAGTAACTTTTATGATAATTTTTGTTTTCCAATGTACTATTGTTCATCTTGTACCTCCATTAGCGGCGGCAGCGGTTGGAGGAATTCAAAATAAAGTACAAACTTTTTTTAGTAAAGTCGTTACATTTGCATATATTGTCGCAACGATTCCCAGGGATTCAGAGTTAGTAATACGAACATCTCTTATTAAAGTTAAATCAATGGCAACATCATCTCCAGCATTGATTACAGCAAGCTAAGTGAACTCATTTGAAGTAACATTTCCGTTTCCAGTATCAGATGTGTTGGAACAGATCTCAAGTAAACGTTTAACATTGCCGCTGGTAGGTGCATATAAATATCTTCAACTGTTTGATTAGCGAGTTCATATCTGGACCTTTTGAAGAAACTCCAACCATCATTCACGAGTGCAACTTGAGAAACAATATGAAAATCAGCATTATTCTTTGTTTTGATACTACCTCATACTTCAAGTACTGCATTGTTTGCCAGCAATAATACATCTTCGCTCGAATACTAACTACTCAGGTGCCCATCTTGTTAGGCTCATTAGAGTTCCCGTCGAGATATTCAATATACTTGAACTTCGTTGTAGTTTCGTCTACGGTTATCTCGTCGGAAAGGTCAATATACATTTGTATAGATAATTTTACTGTAATCGACAGACAAACTCGTGCTATTTTTTACAATCACATAGAACGCAGCATGATCAAGTTTTGATCCAACTCGTTTTGTGAGTTCTCTAAAAAACCTCTTCGCCGGCCGGAGACAAAAATATTATTTTCGATGCTACCATGGCGCGTGCTGTTTAACAACGCTTTTAAGATAGATCCGAACCATTTGTCACTCCACCTTTAATTGTATCAGCGATCTTTTGTCTGACAGATATTCCTGCTGAAGATGCGTCTCCTGTTGTAAACGCCTTTGACACTCTAACGCAATCGTCGATACTTTGTAGGCTATCTCGGGTATATTTTATATTTTGTTTAAAAGATATTTCCAGAAAGACCACCTGCGATTTTTGTGTGATACATTGTTTTTGCTTCATCTTATTTATACAAATTACACGATACAAATTACTTTTGGTGAGCTAGCAGGTGCAAATAGTAAGTCCTTATTTCGTTGTTAAGATCAATCAGACGACCTGATTTATCAGTAAGTGTCATCGTGATGGATTATGTTTGATTTTCAACACTAATCGGATAGTATATTATTTGTTTCGGATTAACTTACATCAGCAAACCAGGTGAAACATCAGGAATAAACGAATACATTGTCTGTCCTTGGCTACCTTATGCTGTTTATGACCCATTTGCTATATAACTGTTCATCAGGATTGTGATTACATCTGTGGTATCGACGGTTGATTCACTGTCATAATATACTGATGCAACGAATCCGCTTTGCTGATCGGATGCATACTGTTGTTTATTAAATCCTTACAACGGTCAAATTGTGTTTCGTCTGCCAAGATCTACAAACAACTTGAGTGTTTAACGGTATTCTTGCTCGTAACATGTTATAAGCCGGAATGATCATGATATTGTCAGATAATATACCACTGCTGAAAGCGGTACTATGATATTTACTGTTTTAATGATATCTATAACGTTGTAGGTGATTGTGGTATCTTAACAGATTTCCATTCGATGATGCCACTGGTTTTCACATCGAACGTAAAATCGTCATTGACGTTAGTTTTAACATTTGCCATATAGTGCCAGACAGTAGCAGATACTAATCCGATATCGTACTGATCAATTCCATTTCAATTACAAGGTGATGAAAAAACAAAAACGTTTGCGATGTCCGATGTTGTCTGGGACGAATTAAATAACAGCGTCATCAACGACAGTGTTTTTGTTATTTTTAGATAAAACTATAAATATGGTGTTTGTGTAACACATACTACTGTGTAACACATACTACTCGTCAGTCGTTAAAGATTCATTTGATCTTAGATGATAAAGTATTTCAACTATTTCATTGTCAGTTTCTGTGCTGGTGTTTCCAGCTTCCTTCGATGAAGGTAGCATAGTCAGTCGGTCAATAATATCAGTGGCCGAGTTAAAGATCTTTAATCCTTTACCTGATGTTTCTTTCAAAGCATCATATTCAGAATCTCTTTCAAATTGTTTATCATATTTTATACTTTCCTGCCCGTCTTTTGTCGCTATTTTAAACTCCTCATCTTCTAATTCTTTTGTCACTGTTAAAATGTTTGTTGTTGCAGCTGTAAAACCTTTTTCAGATCTTAAAACTCTTTCAAACACCTCCAAATATATCTTAGCATTAACACCTTGTCGAACTAACTTATAATAATTTTCAGCAGTATCAATTCCCGTTGCAGAATCTAAACCATTTCTATCCTCATCTGCTTTTTAAATTACATTATTACAATTTTTAAAAATAGAATCGTCTTCATCTGCAGTCCATGAACTGTCTTTCGTGTTCTTCCAAACTTGACCTATATTTTGTCAAACTCGAAGATAAGATATTCTGAAACGCTAATTTTTCTGTAAATAGCGTTTTCATAATTTTCTATTATTTTTCTTGTTTACTTCCCCAAGGATCTTGATCTCAGTGTTCTCATGTCTGCTTTTTAAATAACATAAACCGTTTCTCTCATTGTTTGTAAAACCCCAGCTTGTCGTGCATGAGAATCACAAATTCGCGCAAAAACTTCTTCAGCAATTTTCTTTTGTGCCTCCTATTGACATGGGCGACAACAAGACAATGTCAACTGCGTTTCCAACAACACCATCTAATCTGACAAGCAAGAATTACGTCGCTGGTATTATTACTGGTTATGCTACACTACGAGTAACAAAGTCCTGTGATAAAATTACAGGCAAGTTAAACATGGGATCGAAAAAGATAACAACAGCATTTTATCCTGTATCTCCTTTTGATCAGACAAACAAATCTTAGTCAATGTTTTGTTGCAAAGCGTCAACACAATATCCTGGAAATAATCCAAAGATTGAATTTTCGTTTAACAGCACTAGATCTGGAGGCCCTGAGTTGACAACATATGGATAATCAAGCAATATTTTAATAAAAAGTCTCCCCCTGCGGGTCCGGGGTTGTAGAATTGGCCCTACGTGCCTCGCTACGTGTCGTAAAAGGCGACTAAGTAGAGAGCAACCTGTTTGAAGTGGGTTGCGTCCCGTGTCGGGGGAGGAAAGGATCCTGGTAGTTCAGCAATCGGGATGTAATTTTACTGACCCTAGAAAATGGCGACTTCAAGGGTCAATCAAAGGTAATTTTATCAACTGAGTATGGCATCTGTGTATCCCTGGCACTTGAAAAGTTTCCCCTTGTTGGGCTCCTTGGTGGGCGGGGAGCACGGGTGCTGAATTTTAATTAAGCCAGATGGATATTTCCAAAAAATCAAAACAAACGTACGAAACCTTTATCTGACTCTGATGACGAACCATGTAGTGTGGATTCATTTCCACGCTTCATGGTTATACAATCTAAAGATGCCACAATATCGCTTGCCTCACTCTCTCCGTTTGTGATCGAGAAAACTAATAACAGGATTGATTGGTACACCAAAGAGCGTAAAAAAGATCAAATCGGTTTGCCTTCTTGTTGAGTGTGAGCGACGAGATCAGACAGACAATATCAAGAAAATGAAAACTTTCTTTGATATTCCAGTGACCTTATTCGCTCACACCACACTCAATACGTCCAAAGGCGTGATTCGCTGTCGTGACTTGGCTGGAGTCACCGACGCATATATCATTGAAGGAATGAAAATTGAAGGTGTCACTGCAGTCAGTCGATACGTATCAAACGTAATAATGACCTACAGGACACCAAACCATTATAATCACCTTCAACAAAACAACTGTATCCAAAGTTTTAAAGGTTGGCTTTTTACAAGTGAAGGTCGAGATTTACATCCCAAACCCTCCTTTGGTGCTATAAGTGTCAGAGATACGGCCATCATGAAGACCGTTGCTCAAAAAGCGAAATATGTGCCCGATGCGGAGACAATTCTCATCATATATACTAATATGCATGCAATACACGAGTTTTATCTCACAGATAGAAAACTATGTTTTGGTGCAACCGTCCCTCTGAGACATATCACAGGTGGCTGATAATGATCAAAGCTTTGCATGTCAACGGACCATGGAATGCAAGAAGCAATAGTTACTGTATCAATTATTAAAGATTCTTTGATTGTGTAGCTACGCCAGCCACCCATAATACATTATTAATACACACGACGGCAAAATAGAGCAACTACTGCGCCCGCATACACGAGTATATATATGTTTTGTTTTGTTCTATTGTTTGGTGGGGGAGGTGCTATGTGTGTGAGAAGGGTATGGAGGGGAAGTTAGTAATGGTACTTGTATGGCTTACGTTTTGGCAGTTGATTAAATTAGTTCTAATTCCGTCTCTCTTGTTTCTCTCTCCTTATAATTTTTAGTCTTAACTAGTAAGATTCGTTGAACAGCTCTTTGTTTGTTTGGTGAATGTCTTTGTCACAAAATATTTTACTTACATAATAATCTGTTTTGAATGTATTAACATTGGTGAAATATCATTCAACAATGTCATTTTAGTGTTTGTATACTGGATATTTTACCTCCTCCCATGGAACAAGGGGCAAGGGGCAAAAAACTGTACTCATCTCGATGAATACCATCCAGTAATCTTACGAACAAAGCTTGTTAATTTCAATGCATTTGTTTAGGTGTATATAGAGCAATATATAACAGACAGACCAACCGACAGATAAACAGAGGATATCAAAATGCCCCTAACACTAAAGCTAAAATACATCTAGAAACTGGAGAACCCGTTGCTTAAATCCGCTAGTAAACCTAAACCGACGAGAAAGGCAAACAAACACAGTTTTATTATCCTGCCTATCTCTTGAACGTAATTTTTTGTCAGAATATACACACTGTTAGATTATTCTAGTCATTAAAACTCACCGACAACACGGAATAATCAGAATGAATGTCAAGAACATGTTGGAGAGTATGACAAGAGGTGAGCGGCGATTACCGCACTGTTCCAAAGTTGATGAACCTTTGAGACACTCACCAGTATTACATCCATTTTAAAACTAGAGGTCACTATGTTTAAATACATTTTGCTGGGTTTTGTCATGGTGAGATTGCCACGGAAATTGGTGAAAAAAGTTTGAACATCATATTTTATAAATTTGTCACTAGCTTTCTATTATTTGCACCATAAATTAAAGCTATATCAAAACTAGGTTTAAAGCAATTTTGTATTTTTCTTGTCTCCAAATACTCAAACGTAATTTCGAAACTGAAATCAATTATTTAAATGACTAACGGTATGTGTAGTGATGTTTTCGTTTGCGGCCGTTAGTTGATTTGATGTATTAAGCTTGTGTTATCTGAGAATAGTGTATAAAGTCACGTTCGTCAATAACTACACTTGCTTTAAGCGCACCAACTTAAAATATGAAATATTGCTTGCTGTTCATCATTTTCTAATGCCTAAGCTTTGACTTGAATTTTTGCAATAATGTGCAAATCTCAAAACCATACGACACTGCGGAAAAACTCCGGATTTATGGTAGTGACTTCTTCCGACAACCCGAGTGGCCGAGTGGTCTAAAGAGCTCACCGTTCCGGATCACTGCCATCTCACCTCTGTCTGCGTGGGTTCGAGTCCAGGGCTCGGCTAGCGTGGGTACGTGGGAAAGCCTGCCAGTAGCTTCTCGTGGGTGGGTGGTTCTTCCCTGGGTTTTCCAGGGTTCTTCCTCCACCAGTTTTCTTGGCCGCCATGTATAGCCTATCATGTGCTGAAAAATGGCGTTAAACCCTACAACAACAACAATCTTCCGACAACCACTTGCAAAAACTAGTCAAAGCGTTTGAAGACATTAGAGTCTCGAAGACAAGAAGACTAGCTAAGATAAACTGTTACTTCTTAATTGTCTTTGATACGCTGGATAATTTGGAAAACATTACTTATAGTAAACTTAATGACCTAAACTGTATTTAAATGGGACGCGTTCAATTTAGTCAAACGTTTCGTCTTTACTTCAGCTATAAACAATGTTTATATGAAAATGATGTAGTTCGACATAAACAAAATTGGTTCTTTCTGCCACCATTTTCTTCTGACCGGCACTGATCCAAATACCTGTGATATTGAATGTATTTATAAATCCATGTGCCCATCTCACTAAACAAGATCAAGTTATGTTCGTGAGATTTCATTTGGAAATAAAATGCAATCGTCGCGCTTGATTAACCACGATGATTTCATTCAAAGCATGATTGATTTACCGAAAATGTAACACCCACTAGCGTGGTTTTTATAATTGTTTAGTTATTGTGGTAATTAACAGGAGACTGATCCATAAATACTGCTTGGAAAACATTGAAATGGATATAAATAAGTGCTCTAAAACTCAGCTTCAAAAGACGGCTAGATATATGTCGGCGATTTCAAGGTGACTAAATGTTATTAAGCAGACTTGTCGGTGGAAACAACATATGAACAGGATATCATGTAATCATGTTTGACCATTTCAGTGATGACTTCAATTTTACCTTGCTTTCAAACTGGATATATACTTTAATCTGCATGATCATTTCAACTTTAAGGGGAAAGATAAAGAAACTATTGAAGCCGACTTTAAAAGGAGGGGTTGGTGATAAATAATCTTTTTCTTATTAACCAGGCTATCTTGAAGCCATTTTCTACCTAACCATTTTTGGATCAAACTCAAATTTCCCAAGGGGAAGTTCAATTTTAAGGCCAGCTTGCCATGGGCAAGATGACTCTAATAAAGTTTGTAAATCCTTGAGGATGGTGAGAATTGTCTTGTACAGTAGAATTAAACTGGTACGTTGACATAAATGTAGCCCTAAATTGTAATGAGTAATTGGCGAAGGAATAAAGTGACATCCAAACTATATCTCCACTTTGACCCCTCGTGTGTAGTTGCAATATTGTGAATATGCAATGTGTTCATGTTCCAGATTTCTTTATGGTTTTGTTTTCTTTCTTGGACGTTGAATAATCCATTTCAATGAAAACTATCTTTTTCGATCCAAGGAATGGTATTCTTGCTGAATCTTTTCTTTACCATTACCATGAAATGGTTTATCATATATAGGATGTGAAGAATTTTCTCTATCATCATGCACCATAGTAGAGGTTAGCAGTATGGTCCTGGTGACCTTCGTAACTCTCAAGTGAGTGGTAATAGTCATGGTCGAGAATGTACTCTCTCCACTTTTGCAGACACCCGCTCTATAACAGTCCATACCAATTAACAAACTCAAAACTCATCAGTGGTTGGTGCAAGAGAATTACAAGAGAAAAAGTGTCCCTTCTATGATTTCACTGTTCGTAATCACTCCCCCTCCCCATGCACTAATATTCATAAAACTCGCCATTTGGTTACACGTAGACGATCCGTTGTAAATCAATCGAAGCAATTTCATATATAAGGTGGTAGCAGCTGCTTCTGAGAAATCAATTTAATGAACAAAAGTGAACATAAAAAAGCGGTAGGAGATAATGGACTGCCATTCATGTAAATTACATGCAAAAACATAATCTTAAACATGGTCTTTAATCTGTCTGTCTGTTATTTGTTTCATTTCACCCTCACTTTTCTTTTAGAAAGCAGAAAATTATATCGATGTCTTCATGATTTATGAGACTATCCTTTCTTATGTTTATCGAAGATGCATTTGTTGTAAAATTACCGAGTTTTCCTTCTTTTTAAACAATGATGTATTCTTAGCGTTTGCAATCTATCACTCTACTTGTAGGGAGGTGATCTGCTTCATGATATGTCACCAAAGGGCTGCCTTCGTTTCGCGTTTCGGTTTTTAATCAAATCTATCATATGTTGACTTTCTCGAACGGAAATCGTAGTCATGGAAAATTTTGCTGAGGAAAGGACATTAAGTGACACGTCTATGAGTCCGTTATATATTATTAGGTAAGGTGTATGTAAAAGAGACTATTACAGTTTGTTGAATTAATAAAATACATAACAAACTGTCCACTTGATGCTGCGATATACATATTTAAAAAGAAGCCATATTTCTTCACGCAAGATTGTTTTCAGGAAAAAAATCATTGGGTGTTTGCCTCCGCAGAACAAAATAAACAATTTAACCGATATTCTATGGTCATTGCTCCTTCTCAGTCTCATCGGGGTAATGGCCATGTAAAAATACAACTGCAGGCAGGTACTAACAAAACATTTGCGAAACTCTTTACGGCACGCTTTTGATTCACCCTCTTCCATTCCATTGTGTTGCAATTATGCAATTAGTCCTAAAGTAATTGTGTTAAAAATGTTGCAATACCATAATATTTTGTGCTCTGAATTTTAAAGGATATAAAAACAAATGTCCCATCTAATACACCGATGATACGTGAGGATGTAATTCGAATACGGTCTTAATCTACTATTTTTTGCAGCAACTTAAATACTAGAGTATCTTCAACTTCGATATCTCTCTCTCTCTCTCTCTCTCTCTCTCTCTCTCTCTCTCTATATATATATATATATAGAGAGAGAGAGAGAGAGAGAGAGAGATTTATGTTGTTTTTGATGCTGTTGTGGGGTTGAATGCCATTTTTCAGCACACGATAGGCTATTCATGGCGGCCAGTATTAATGGTGGAGGAAGAACCCGGGAAAACCTCCGAAAGAACCACCGACCCACGTTGGTGATAGATAATCTTTTTTTATTAACCGGGCTATCTTGAAACCATTTTCTACCTAACCATTTTTGGGTCAAGCTCAAATTTCCCAAGGGGAAGGTCAATTTCAACGCCAGCTTGCCATGGGCAAGATGACTCCAATAGAGTTTGTAAATCCTTGAGGATGGTGAGAATTGTCTTGTACAGTAGAATTAAACTGGTACGTTGACATAAATGTAGCCCTAAATTGTAATGAGTGATTGGCGAAGGAGTAAAGTGACATCCAAACTATATCTCCACTTTGACCCCTCGTGTGTAGTTGCAATATTGTAAATATGCATTGTGTTCATGTTCCAGATTTCTTTATGGTTTTGTTTTCTTTCTTGGACGTTGAATAATCCATTTCAATGAAAACTATCTTTTTCGATCCAAGGAATGGTATTCTTGCTGAATCTTTTCTTTACCATTACCATGAAATGGTTTATCATATATAGGAAGTGAAGAATTTTCTCTATCATCATGCACCATAGTAGAGGATAGCAGTATGGTCCTGGTAGCCTTGGTAACTCTCAAGTGAGTGGTAATAGTCATGGTCGAGAATGTACACTCTCCACTTTTGCAGACACCCACTCTATAACAGTCCATACCAATTAAAAAATTCAAAACTCATCAGTGGATGGTGCAAGAGAATCACAAAAGAAAAAGTGTCCCTTCTATGATCTCACCGTTCATAATCACTCCCACTCCCCAAGTACTAATATTTATAAAACTCGCCATTTGGTTACACGTAGAAGATCCTTTGTAAATCAATCGAAGAAATTTCATATATAAGGTGGTAGCAGCTGCTTCTGAGAAATCAATTTAATGAACAAAAGTGAACATAAAAAAGCGGTCGGAGATAATGGACTTCCATTCATGTAAATTGCATACAAAACATAATCTTAAACATGGTCTTTAATCTGTCTGTCAGTTATCTGTTTCGTTTTCACCTTCACTTTTCTTTTAGAAAGCAGAAAATTATATCGATGTCTTCATGAGTTATGAGACTATCCTTTCTTTTGTTTATCGAAGACGCATTTGTTGTAAAATTATCGAGTTTTCCTTCTTTTTAAACAATGATTTACTCTTAGCATTTGCAATCTATCACTCTCCTTGTAGGGAGGTGACCTGCTTCATATGTCACCAAAGGGCTGCCTTCGTTTCGCGTTTCGGTTTTTAATCAAATCTATCATATGTTGACTTTCCCGAACGCAAATCGTAGTCATGGAAAATTTTGCTGAGGAAAAGACATTACATGCCACGTATATAAGTCCATTATATATTATTAGGTAAGGCTTATGTAAAAGAGACTATTACAGTTTGGTGAATTAATTAAATACCTAACAAAGTGTTCACTTGATGCTGCGATATACATATTTAAAAAGAAGCCATATTTCTTCACGCAAGATTGTTTTCAGGAAAAAATCATTGGGTGTTTCCATCCTTAGAACAAAATAAATAATTTAGCCGATATTCTATGGTCACGTTCATTTTATGTTCGTTGACTATGCTAATAAACAATTTATATGCTTTTAGTTTGTTTCATTTGTTCTGATCTATTGTTCCTTCTCAGTCTCATCGGGGTAATGGCCATGTAAAAATACAACTGCAGGCAGGTACTAACAAAACATTTGCGAGACTCTTTACGGCACGCTTTTGACTCACCCTCTTCCATTCCATTGTGTTGCAATTATGCAATTAGTCCTAAAGTAAATGTTTTAAAAATGTTGCAATACCATAATATTTTGCGCTCTGAATTTTAAAGGATATAAAAACAAATGTCCCATCTAATGCACCGATGATACATGAGGATGTAATTCGAATACGGTGTTAATCTACTATTTTTTGCAGCAGCTTAAATACTAGAGTATCTTCAAATTCAATATATATATATATATATATATATATATATATATATATATATATATATATATATATATATATATATATATATATATATATGTTGTTTTTGATGCTGTTGTGGGGTTGAATGCCATTTTTCAGCACACGATAGGCTATTCATGGCGGCCAGTATTAATGGTGGAGGAAGAACCCGGGAAAACCTCCGAAAGAACCACCGACCCACGTTGGTGATAGATAATCTTTTTTTATTAATCGGGCTATCTTGAAACCATTTTCTACCTAACCATTTTTGGGTCAAGCTCAAATTTCCCAAGGGGAAGTTCAATTTCAAGGCCAGCTTGACATGGGCAAGATGACTCCGATAGAGTTTGTAAATCCTTGAGGATGGTTAGAATTTTCTTGTACAGTAGAATTAAACTGGTACGTTGACATAAATGTAGCCCTAAATTGTGATGAGTGATTGACGAAAGAGTAAAGTGACATCCAAACTATATCTCCACTTTGACCCCTCGTGTGTAGTTGCAATATTGTGAATATGCGTTGTGTTCATGTTCCAGATTTCTTCATGGTTTTGTTTTCTTTCTTGGACGTTGAATAATCCATTTCAATGAAAACTATCTTTTTCGATCCAAGGAATGGTATTCTTGCTGAATCTTTTCTTTACCATTACCATGAAATGGTTTATCATATATAGGATGTGAAGAATTTTCTCTATCATCATGCACCATAGTAGAGGATAGCAGTATGGTCCTAGTGACCTTCGTAACTCTCAAGTGAGTGGTAATAGTCATGGTCGAGAATGTTCTCTCTCCACTTTTGCAGACACCCGCGCTATAACAGTCCATACCAATTAACAAACTCAAAACTCATCAGTGGATGGTGCAAGAGAATCACAAGAGAAAAAGTGTCCCTTCTATAATCTCACCGTTCATAATCACTCCCACTCCCCAAGTACTAATATTTATAAAACTCGCCATTTGGTTACACGTAGAAGATCCTTTGTAAATCAATCGAAGAAATTTCATATATAAGGTGGTAGCAGCTGCTTCTGAGAAATCAGTTTAATGAACAAAAGTGAACATAAAAAAGCGGTAGGAGATAACGGACTGCCATTCATGTAAATTACATGCAAAAACATAATCTTAAACATGGCCTTTAATCTGTCTGTCAGTTATCTGTTTCGTTTTCACCTTCACTTTTCTTTTAGAAAGCAGAAAATTATATCGATGTCTTCATGAGTTATGAGACTATCCTTTCTTATGTTTATCGAAGATGCATTTGTTGTAAAATTATCGAGTTTTCCTTCTTTTTAAACAATGATTTATTCTTAGCATTTGCAATCTATCACTCTGCTTGTAGGGAGGTGCTCTGCTTCATGATATGTCACTAAAGGGCTGCCTTCGTTTCGCGTTTCGGTTTTTAATAAAATCTATCATATGTTGACTTTCCCGAAGGGAAATCGTAGTCATGGAAAATTTTGCTGAGAAAAAGACATTACGTGCCACGTATATAAGTCCATTATATATTATTAGGTAAAGTTTATGTAAAAGAGACTATTACAGTTTGGTGAATTAATTAAATACCTAACAAAGTGTTCACTTGATGCTGCGATATACATATTTAAAAAGAAGCCATATTTCTTCACGCAAGATTGTTTTCAGGAAAAAATCATTGGGTGTTTCCCTTCGTAGAACAAAATAAACAATTTAGCCGATATTCTATGGTCACGTTCATTTTATGTTCGTTGACTATGCTAATAAACAATTTATATGCTTTTAGTTTGTTTCATTTGTTCTGATCTATTGTTCCTTCTCAGTCTCATCGGGGTAATGGCCATGTAAAAATACAACTGCAGGCAGGTACTAACAAAACATTTGCGAGACTCTTTACGGCACGCTTTTGATTCACCCTCTTCCATTCCATTGTGTTGCAATTATGCAATTAGTCCTAAAGTAACCGTGTTAAAAATGTTGCATTACCACAATATTTTACGCTCTGAATTTTAAAGGATATATAAACAAATGTCCCATCTAATACACCGATGATATGTGAGGATGCAATTCGAACACCGTCTTAATCTATTATTTTTTGCAGCAACTTAAATACTAGAGTATCTGCAAATTCTATATGTATAAATATATATATATATATATATATATATATATATATATATATATATATATATATATATATATATATATATATATATATAATATGTATGTTGTTGTTGTTGATGTTGTTGTGGGGTTGAATGCCATTTTTCAGCACACGATAGGCTATTCATGGCGGCCAGTATTAATGGTGGAGGAAGAACCCGGGAAAACCTCCGAAAGAACCACCGACCCACGTTGGTGATAGATAATCTTTTTCTTATTAACCGGGCTATCTTGAAACCATTTTCTACCTAACCATTTTTGGGTCAAGCTCAAATTTCCCAAGGGGGAGTTCAATTTTAAGGCCCTCTTGACATGGGCAAGATGACTCCGATAGAGTTTGTAAATCTTTGAGGATGGTGAGAATTGTCTTGTACAGTAGAATTAAACTGGTACGTTGACATAAATGTAACCCTAAATTGTGATGAGTGATTGACGAAAGAGTAAAGTGACATCCAAACTATATCTCCACTTTGATCCCTCGTGTGTAGTTGCAATATTGTAAATATGCATTGTGTTCATGTTCCAGATTTCTTTATGGTTTTGTTTTCTTTCTTGGACGTTGAATAATCCATTTCAATGAAAACTATCTTTTTCGATCCAAGGAATGGTATTCTTGCTGAATCTTTTCTTTACCATTACCATGAAATGGTTCATCATATATAGGATGTGAAGAGTTTTCTCTATCATCATGCACCATAGTAGAGGTTAGCAGTATGGTCCTGGTAGCCTTGGTAACTCTCAAGTGAGTGGTAATAGTCATGGTCGAGAATGTACTCTCTCCACTTTTGCAGACACCCACTCTATAACAGTCCATACCAATTAACAAACTCAAAACGCATCAGTGGATGGTGCAAGAGAATCACAAGAGAAAAAGTATCCCTTCTATGATCTCACCGTTCATAATCACTCCCACTCCCCATGCACTAATATTTATAAAACTCGCCATTTGGATACACGTAGAAGATCCTTTGTAAATCAATCGAAGAAATTTCATATATAAGGTGGTAGCAGCTGCTTCTGAGAAATCAGTTTAATGAACAAAAGTGAACATAAAAAAGCGGTAGGAGATAATGGACTTCCATTCATGTAAATTACATACAAAACATAATCTTAAATATGGTCTTTAATCTGTCTGTCAGTTATCTGTTTCGTTTTCACCTTCACTTTTCTTTTAGAAAGCAGAAAATTATATCGATGTCTTCATGAGTTATGAGACTATCCTTTCTTATGTTTATCGAAGATGCATTTGTTGTAAAATTATCGAGTTTTCCTTCTTTTTAAACAATGATTTATTCTTAGCATTTGCAATCTATCACTCTGCTTGTAGGGAGGTGCTCTGATTCATGATATGTAACCAAAGAGCTGCCTTCGTTTCGCGTTTCGGTTTTTAATCAAATCTATCATATGTTGACTTTCTCGAACGGAAATCGTAGTCATGGAAAATTTTGCTGAAGAAAAGACATTACGTGCCACGTATATAAGTCCATTATATATTTTTAGGTAAGGTTTATGTAAAAGAGACTATTACAGTTTGGTGAATTAATTAAATACCTAACAAAGTGTTTACTTCATGCTGCGATATACATATTTTACATATTTAAAAAGAAGCCATATTTCTTCACGCAGGATCTTTTTCAGGAAAGAATCATTGGGTGTTTCCCTTCGTAGAACAAAATAAACAATTTAGCCGATATTCTATGGTCACGTTCATTTTATGTTCGTTGACTATGCTAATAAACAATTTATGTGCGTTTAGTTTGTTTCATTTGTTCTGATCTATTGTTCCTTCTCAGTCTCATCGGGGTAATGGCCATGTAAAAATACAACTGCAGGCAGGTACTAACAAAACATTTGCGAGACTCTTTACGGCACGCTTTTGATTCACCCTCTTCCATTCCATTGTGTTGCAATTATGCAATTAGTCCTAAAGTAACTGTGTTAAAAATGTTGCAATACCATAATATTTTGCGCTCTGAATTTTAAAGGATATAAAAACAAATGTCCCATCTAATGCACCAATGATATGTGAGGATGTAATTGGAATACCGTCTTAATCTACTATTTTTTGCAGCAACTTAAATAGTAGAGTATCTTCAACTTCAATATATATATATATATATATATATATATATATATATATATATATATATATATATATATATATATATATATATATATATGTTGTTGATGTTGTGGGGTTTAATGCCATTTTTCAGCACACGATAGGCAATACATGGCGGCCAGTATTAATGGTGGAGGAAGAACCCGGGAAAACCTCGGAAAGAACCACCGACCCACGAGAAGCTACTGGCAAGCTTTCTCAGATACCCACATTGGCTGAATTCGAGACTCCGACCGGCGCAGACTGAGGTGAGATGGCAGTGATCCGTAACGGAGAGCGCTTTAGACCACTCAGCCAATATATATATATATATATATATATATATATATATATATATATATATATATATATATATATATATATATATATGTATATATATATCGTAGTTTCTGTTATGTTGTTGCCGAATGCTACAGGCAATAATTTGTCGTATAATGATAATTTAGTGATGCGGCAAGAACACTACTGTCATAATCGTTATATTTTTTGTATGTTATAATGTGTTAATAAATGTCTGCGGTGTTTAATATTGGTTGTGGAATCTAAGCTTCTTGTGTTCGCCCTGACCTTGCTTTTTTGCCTCAGTTTGTGGCTGTAGGGTTTCTGTTTTGGTTTCCCGTCACAGTAGAGGCTGGTGCCTAATTTTCATCATCAGTCAAATCCATCATGTGCAGTATAGGTCCTAGGTCAACAGTAGAGAAATTGTCAATAGTAGGTTACCGTATATCTGCGGTTGACAAGCATAATTTATTAGTACTGCCCTCTTCACATTAACACCTGCTGTACTAAACTCAAATATAAGCGCATTAACATTACTCGAAATACTGAATCTGTGTGGGGCCTGTATTCTTATTGGCAGTAGACCACCGCAGATGTTCTCTACACAAAATTCCGTGTTGTTTGCGACCCGAAAAGCAAAGCACAGTAATTTACTTGCAGACAAATAGTAATGTCATCCGAATATACCTGTTGATTGCAGCTGGATTATTAACTAATTTGTCTCTGCCGGAACCAATCCATGTATCTGTATGCTGTTTATTGGCCGCATCGGTAGGCTGATTCGATTCGCTAAGCCTGTACTCTTATTGTTGCTGAATCTTAAAGGAGCATGAGTAGAATCTAATTGCCAATGATACCTGAAGCTAAATTTCTGCCGGAAGAAAGCACGAGGTCTTGGGTAAAACGTTTGTTCGCCTCAGCTTTGGCAGAAGAATGTTTGTCCGCGTATTCTTGTTGGATGCATCTCTGTACACTGTTGGTTCGTCAACGTTAGTTGCAGATATTCAGAAAACATTCGTATCATCAGAACGTACGTGTGTGCTTGTAAGCGAATTAATTTAGAGAACTCACACTTTGATCAAAACATTCGTAGCTTCTAAAAAGTCGAATCTTTTTTTCATTGCAAACACATCGTATAATCCCATTTGTCCGTGTAGAGGAGCCAAAAGGCATGAGAAAATAAGAGGAGCATCAGCAGTCATTACGTGCTCAAATTCTTGCAGAGAAGATTGGTGATGAGTTTTAAGACCAATTGTTTATCAGAGATTTAGAAGCACAGAAAGATGCTATACTTAAAAGTCATGTGACCCAGGAAAACTCTCCAATACAACCTTCTGAGATATCGTATCCCTACGTTTGTGCGCTAGAACAGCTGTCCAGTGAACGAAAGAGTATTTCTAGATGAGGCTATCGACCATATGTCTGATTACGAGCACGTACTATGCGGACCGCCTGAAAAGTGAATAATTAGAAGAGTAGAATTCTTAAAAACAGAAATAACTAACATTAACAGAACTTGTAGAAAAGACAACGCGACATTCTTGAGATCAGGATCTTAGGCAACAATAAAAGCTCAGGCCCTTAAAAGCATTACAGCCTATTACATGCTAATCACTAAGGACGTCTTCAACAACAGAAACAGAAAGAAAAAGGGATAAAAGGCAAAGGAATAAAATATTATATATAATAAATATTCATCAGATCTTGTCGCACGACTGCAGCTGCTAGCGGATGAAACGATAATAATGATAACAGAGCGAGGTCATGTTGGCCAAAACATACATATTGAACCAAATTATTCTACATTGAAGACAAGAATAAAACTCAATCCAGGCAAACTATTTGATTTTGCTATCAACAGCAGTCCAATACATCTGCTTAGACTTAGTTGACAAATTCTGGAACATAAGACGGCGTGATTTTCCAGTGAAACTTCAGCGAAGGAAACTACTTCATTGATAATACACGAAGTTGCATTGCTGATCACATACCATAAAAAACAACATGATATCAGATAAAGAGCGCGTAACACTTTACTCGCATTTGCGATTACAACACGAAGTTGTGTATTTGACTTTGTATAATGAAAGCTAACACGAATGAAGATCAAAAAGATTACAGAGGAATTATTTCGTCGGTAGTTTGGTATAAAGTTGCAATGTTGGCAGTCGTAGCAATAAAAATTGGTCCTGTTAATTCAAGTCAGCAGCAGGGAAATACATCATTTAGAACATATCACTTACTGAAGCAAAATACCATTGACAGAAATTGAGCCTACTAAAGACGCTGAGCTCGTAATGACCACTGAAGCAGAGAAAAAAGACTATTATATAAGCGCGGTCAATAAATTAGAAATCAGCTCTATGTGAGGTTAGCGCCAATATCACTCCTCAAACTGTGAAATATTACAGTCTCATAAGGTTTGAAGAGAATTTTGGGTAATATACATGTTTACTACCGAAAATGACAATCTCTATGACGAGTCTCCTATTGACTTATCTACTACATAATAAGTGTAAGTGGAGTACTTTAAAAGTTTAACGAATCAAATAGAGAAGATTGGTATAAGAATTTTTGATACCAGATATGAAGACATTTACTTGCTTCGTCATTAAACATTTCTTGAAGTTTGATGATATTTGCTAGCAACAAATGTACCTCTAATTATGTGGACAGACGTAGGTCTGCCAATTAACGGCTGCAGTTTGGTCAAGACGGAGTGATACCTACAAATTAATCAAACAGTCGAGGATATCAGCAACTATCCGCCTGCGGGAAGCACGTGTTATGCAGCAGTTAACTCTAAATTTAAGACTGGAAAAGGTAATGACTGACATTGCCCAGTAAACAAGCTGATACTAATGCTGGTAGGGCAAACGCTGTTTAACAATCAACAGCTGCGAGATAATACAGAATCCCTAATAGAGGAAGCTATCAAAATTACAAATACGTGGCGACGTAACTATAAAACTGGTTTTGCAGAGGGTTGCACTCTTACAGATGATAATAATAAAGTCTCCTGCATGATGTTGCCTCTGAATTCTATATTTGGTTACTGTCGGCTTTTTATAAAATAGTCTGCGGGGTCAGGCAAACTTTGGTTTTGGAGCATATATGCAGCTAGGATCAAACAACCCGTTGTGACTATTGAACAATGATTGATTGATTGATTGATTGTTTTTTAACGGCGCATCAGCACTTTTAGGCTATTTAGCGCCAAACAAAGTGTAATTTGTATAATCTTTTAAAACTTATAAAAGGTCCTATATCGACCAGCGATATAAAAGAACAAATGGATGAAATTAAAAACGGTAAGATGGTAACGGTGCAAAATAAAGCTTCCCGATCAACGGGAGATGTAAAAAAGGTGAATAGGTATTAAAATGGGACCGTATATATATTGCATAAAACTGCACAAGGTGATAGCATAAAAGTCAGAGGTTAGAGTAAATATTTACGGCTTTCAAGTACTCTATAATACGAGTGATGTTTATATTATCAAAAAGTTCTTTCATGTAACGCACAATGTAATAACGATCGCGCGTAGGTTGTAAGTCAAAGCACTCTATCATAAAGTGCTTGACAGTGAATGGTTCATTGCAAGAAACGCACTCTGGTGGGTCTTCACCTTTTAGTATGTGGGTGTGGGTGATATAAGTATGACCAATTCGGATTCTTGCAATGACTACCTCCTCCCTACGAATGGTTCTGTAGGAAGGAGTCCATTCTCCTAGAGTTGGTTTGATTGCGTGAAGTTTGTTATTTACAGCATCATTCCATGATGCCTGCCACTTCTGACGCAAGAACTTTCTGATACAAGGTTTAAAATCAGTATATGGTATTTTAAAATTAGATGGTTCTTGAGAAAGGGCCATTCTAGCAGCGCGATCTGCTTTTTCGTTACCTTTAATACCAATGTGGCTAGGTAACCAACAGTATATTATATTGTGGGAGACACTCAGCTCGGTATTTTTTACAAGTATGTTTTTCAATAATGGGTTCTCCAGTTTTCTATTGTGTAGTGACTGGAGTACTGAGAGCGAGTCGGACAAGATGATACTGTTTGAAATACGGTTCTTTTCTATATGTTGCAGAGCAAGGTCTATTGCTCTGATTTCGGCTGTAAAAATTGATGCTCCATTTGGTAAGCGAACTTGCGTTGTGTGATTTCCACAAACAAAGGCTGCAGCAGCCTTTTCCTCATCCTTTGATCCATCAGTGTAAATTCTGGTGTAGTTTTTAAATTCGGTGAGGAGTTCATGGTAAGAGTTGTGGAAGATAGAAGGGTTTGTTTCGGATTTTTTTCCATCGTGTAGCGTAAAACGTACTTTTGGTTGTTTAATTAGCCAGGGTGGTGTTTCAGAGATGGATGTTTTCTGAATTTTAGAAAGATCTATATTTGTAGTGTCAAGGCTGGATGATATTCTAATGCCAAAGGAAGGTATGGCGTTTGGTTTATTTTCATATAAAGTTTTGTATTTGGGTTGAAAAACAGCCGAAAAAGCAGGATTCAGAGGGTTTGATTTTAATTTGAGAGCATACTGTGCGGAAAGCATTTCTCTACGATGCGATAATGGTGGTTCATTCGCCTCAGCTAGAAGGCTTTCACACGGGGATGTTTTAAATGCTCCCAGAGCCAGTCTTATTCCCTGATGATGAATTGGATCAAGCATTTTAAGATACGATTTTCTGGCAGAACCATACACAACGCAACCATAGTCTAGTTTGGAGCGAATAAACGCTCTGTTTGTTTGTTTGTTTTGTTTGTTTATTTTTTTTTAACGGCGCATCAGCACTTTTAGGCTATTTAACGCCAAACAAAGTGTTATTTGTATAATCTTTTAAAACTTATAAAAGGTCCTATATGGACCAGCGATATAAAAGAACAAATGGTTGAAATTAAAAACGGTAAGATGGTAACGGTGCAAAATAAAGCTTCCCGATCAACGGGAGATGTAAAAAAGATGAATAGGTATTAAAATGGGACGGTATATATATTGCATAAAACTGCACAAGGTGATAGCATAAAAGTCAGAGGTTAGAGTAAATATTTACGGCTTTCAAGAACTCGATAATACGAGTGATATTTATATTATCAAAAAGTTCTTTCATGTCATGCACAACGTAATAACGATCGCGCGTAGGTTGTAGGTCAAAGCACTCTATCATAAAGTGCTTGACAGTGAATGGTTCATTGCAAGAAACGCACTCTGGTGGGTCTTCACCTTTTAGTATGTGGGTGTGGGTGATATAAGTATGACCAATTCGGATTCTTGCAATGACTACCTCCTCCCTACGAATGGTTCTATAGGAAGGAGTCCATTCTCCTAGAGTTGGCTTGATTGCATGAAGTTTGTTATTTACAGCATTATTCCATGATGCCTGCCACTTCTGACGTAAGAACTTTCTGATACAAGGTTTAAAATCAGTATATGGTATTTTAAAATCAGATAGTTCTTGAGAAAGGGCCATTTTAGCAGCGCGATCTGCTTTTTCGTTACCTTTAATACCAATGTGGCTAGGTAACCAACAGTATATTATATTGTGGGAGACACTCAGCTCGGTATTTTTTACAAGTATGTTTTTCAATAATGGGTTCTCCAGTTTTCTATTGTGTAGCGACTGGAGTACTGATAGAGAGTCGGAGAAGATGATACTGTTTAAAATACGGTTCTTTTCTATATGTTGCAGAGCAAGGTCTATTGCTCTGATTTCGGCTCAAAAAAATGATGTTCCATTTGGTAAGCGAACTTGCGTTGTGTGATTTCCACAAACAAAGGCTGCAGCAGCCTTTTCCTCATCCTTTGATCCATCAGTGTAAATTCTGGTGTAGTTTTTAAATTCGGTGAGAAGTTCATGGTAAGAGTTGTGGAAGATAGAAGGGTTTGTTTCGGATTTTTTTCCATCGTGTAGCGTAAAAAGTACTTTTGGTTGTTTAATTAGCCAGGGTGGTGTTTCAGAGATGGATGTTTTCTGAATTTTAGAAAGATCTATATTTGTAGTGTCAAGGCTGGATGATATTCTAATGCCAAAGGAAGGTATGGCGTTTGGTTTATTTTCATATAAAGTTTTGTATTTGGATTGAAAAACAGCCGAAAAAGCAGGATTCAGAGGGTTTGATTTTAATTTGAGAGCATACTGTGCGGAAAGCATTTCTCTACGATGCGATAACGGTGGTTCATTCGCCTCAGCTAGAAGGCTTTCACACGGGGACGTTTTAAATGCTCCCAGAGCCAGTCTTATTCCCTGATGATGAATTGGATCAAGCATTTTAAGATACGACTTTCTGGCTGAACCATACACAACGCAACCATAGTCCAGTTTGGAGCGAATAAACGTTCTGTATAAATTTAGGATGACTTTTCTATCAGCACCCCAGTCAGTGTGCGCTACTACTTTAAGTAGGTTAAGTGCTTTTAAGCATTTAGCTTTTAAGTTCTTTAGGTGTGGAATAAAGGTCAGTTTTCTGTCAAAGATTATACCTAAAATTTGGTTTCCTCAACAATTGGAATAGGTGTTCCATCCAGTGTGAGGTTCGGTTCATCGTGATGTTTTCGTAACTGACAGAAATGCATGCATACCGTCTTTGATTTCGAGAATTTGAAACCGTTTGCATTGGCCCAATTTTGAATTTTGTTTATATTTTGCTGCAGTTGTCTTTGAATTGTATGCATGTGCTTTGACCGATAACATATTAGAAAATCATCAACGTATAAGGAACAATCCACACCAGGAGTCAAACACTTGGTGATGCTATTAATTTTGATGTTAAAGAGCGTCACAGATAAAATACTGCCCTGGGGCACACCCATCTCTTGCTCGTGCAGATCGGAGAGGGTAGAGCCCACTCGTACTTTGAATTCTCTGTCGGAGAGAAAGTTGGATATGTAAGAGGGCAGACGGCCTTTTAGACCTAGATCGTTCAGGTCATTTAGTATCCCGTACTTCCATGTCGTGTCATAGGCCTTTTCTAAATCAAAGAAAACCGCTACTAAATGTTCTTTCTTAAAAAATGCATCGCGAATAAATGTTTCCAGTCTAACCAGATGAGCATTGGTGCTCCGGCCATATCGAAAGCCACTTTGGAAAGGAGATATTAAATTGTTAGTTTCCAAATACCAGACAAGCCGAGAATTGATCATTCGTTCCATTGTTTTGCACACACAGCTTGTGAGTGCAATTGGTCGATAGCTGTTGGGGTCTTCGCTATCTTTACCGGGTTTGGGGACTGGTATTACAGTTGCTTCTTTCCAGATTTTTGGTACATTACCAGTAATCCATAAATCATTGAAGAGTCTCAAAAGAGATGTTAATGATGATTCTGGAAGGTGTTTCAAAAACTGGTAATGTATCTCGTCAGGCCCAGCGAATGTATCATGGGCCTTATCTAAAGCCTCCCTAAGCTCAGATAGTGAGAACAATTGATTATAACTTTCCGAGTTGTTGGATGTGAATTTTAAACGTGACTTTTCTTTTTGAGTTTTAAGTTTTCGGAAGGCTTCTGAATAATTAGATGATGAGGAATTTTTCGAGAAACTGTCAGCAAGAATATTTGCAATGTCACGTTTTGAACTAAAGTTGTTATTGTTCAGTGTCAGATGTCGGAGAGGGTTTTGCTTTCTCTTTCCATTTATTTTGCGTATAGTGTCCCAAACTTTTTTAACAGAGGAACGAGAGTTTAAAGAAGAAACATACTTCTTCCATGATGCTCTTTTACTTTCTTTGATTATGCGGCGAGCTTTGGCCCGGGTAATGCGATATATATTTAAGTTTTCGGGCGTCGGTTGATTATTAAATTTCCTTAATGCTTCTCGGCGTAGTTTAATGGCTTCCTTACATTCCTTAGTGACCCAAGGTTTTTGGGTTCTTTTACAATGTGGCGAGGACTTGGGAACGGATTCTTCTGCAATCTCTATTAAGATAGATGTAAAATGCTGAATGGTGTCGTCAACATTGAAAACTGTATCCTCATTCAGCCTAGTTTTACAGAGTGTTTCGAACTTGGCCCAGTCGGCCTTCTTTAAATTCCATTGTGGAATTACTTCATCGACTGTAGAGTTAAGATTTACAAGAAAGATTGGGAAGTGATCGCTGCTGTGAAGGTCATCAGCGACCTTCCATTCATAGTCCAAAAGCAGAGAAGGAGAACAAATTGTCAAATCGATGCTTGTGTATGTACCCGTGCCTGGGTGTAAATATGTAGGTGTTTTGGTATTATATAGACACAGATCGTGTCTAGAAATAAAGTCTTCAACTTTGTGACATCTGTCACTTATATGATTTGATCCCCATAAAATGTTATGGACATTAAAATCCCCGAGTAAAACAAAGGGCGGGGGAAGCTGTTGAACAAGATTGTCGAGTTCGTTTGGTACTAGGTTAGTGTTTGGTGGTAAATAAATAGAGCAAAATGTAATCACTCGATGTAGAGTGACGCTTACAGCAATGACTTGTAAATTGGTATTTAAATGAATGAAGCTATGAGGAGCTCTGTTGTTTACAATAACAGAAACTCCTCCTGATGCCCTATCAACATTTGGAGAGCAGGTGTTAAACAGGGAGTAGTTTTTAAATGTGATATTGTCCGTATCT
The DNA here is from genome assembly GCA_028554795.2 of Sinohyriopsis cumingii. Taxonomy (NCBI): domain Eukaryota; kingdom Metazoa; phylum Mollusca; class Bivalvia; order Unionida; family Unionidae; genus Sinohyriopsis; species Sinohyriopsis cumingii. The sequence goes on from CM068828.1 coordinate 111,809,174, forward strand.
TTCAAGAATGTTTCTTGAAGGCATAGTACCGCAGGATCATGTTCGTTTAAAAGCAGGAGAATATCATTGTAATTTGCTTTAAGTCCTCGACAATTCCATTGTATGATAGTGTTTTTCATTATAAATTTAAATTAAAGATTGTGGAGCTAGGTTAGACCTTTCGCAGAGAGAATTTGTTTTGTTATTTCTCTGGAGGAAGTACGGGGGTGAATTTTTTGTTTGTAGGTCTGGAGTTCCCTTGGGCGCATGGAGCAGATTCTTCTGCATCCATGCTCTCGATGTCTCCAAACCTGTTATAAAGTTTGATGGGGTCATCTGACCCCTTTTGTTGCCTGTTTCCGTGAGATTTTTTATTCTTTGGTGATTTAGGTTGTTGGGTATTATTAAATGTAGTCTGAGTAGATGCCTTTTTTTTCTGTGCTTGGTAATGGGGGGTGTTTGAATTTGGTGTTGAATCGGGTGCTTCTGTTTGTGTTTGAGCGTCCTTCGTTGTTTTAGGATTGCTCTTCAATACAGTGGAGAAGGATGGGCCAGGATGGGCTGTTTTTGCCTGTACAATTTTTCTGGCTTCTGGATAGGGAATATTATTTGTGTATTTTACCCTCTGAATTTCCTTCTCCTGTTTCCAGGTATCGCAATCCTTGGAATTTGCGTGGTGCTCTTTTCCGCAGTTGACACAATGTGGAGTTGCTCTACAATCAGTTTCCTGATGAGCATTGTCTCCGCATCGGCCACATATTTGGCTCTTGGTGCAGCGGTCTTCGTGATGGCCGTATTTTTGACATTTATAACACCGAAGGGGGTTAGCAATGTAAATCTCTACCTTTACTTGCAAAAAGCCAACTTTTACCACTTTGGGTACAGTTGGCCTGTTGAAGGTGAGTACAATGGTGTTGGTGTCCTGCAGATTGTTATTACGTTTAATACGTATTCGTCGGACTGCAGTGACACCTTCACCTTTCATTCCTTCGATGATGTCAGCGTCGGTGACTCCAGCCAAGTCACGGCAGCGAATCACGCCTTTGGACGTATTCAGTGTGGTGTGAGCGAATGAGGTTACTGGGATATCAAAGAACGTTTTCATTTTCCTGATATTGTCTGATTGACCTCGTCGCTCACACTCAATAAGAAGACAACCCGATTTCAACTTTTTAACACTTTTGGGTGTGCCAATCGATCCTGTGATAGTCTTTTCGATGACAAATGGAGATAGTGCGGCAAGCGGGTTCGTGGCATCTCTTGACTGTATGACCATGAAGCGTGGAAATGACTCCACACTACATGGTTCATCGTCAGACTCTGATAAGGGTTTCGATCTTTCATTTTGATTTTTTTTGGAATTATCCATGATGGCTAGATTAAAAATTCAGCACCCGTGCTCCCCACCCACCAAGGAGTCCAACAAGGGGACACTTTTCAAGTGCCAGGGATACACAAATGCCATACTCAGTTGATAAAATTACCTTTGATTGACCTTGAAGTCGCCAGTTTCTAAGGTCGGTAAAATTACCCCCCGATTGACCCGTTAAGCCACCGCCTTCTAGGAAGCCTTCTAAGACTTGGAAAAGGGAAATATAAAGGAATAGAATATAGGGGCAACGGTGGTATCAAGAGAGATACAAGGAGAAAGAGAAAGAAGGTGAGAAAGTTAATAAAGACCTCCTAGGGCTCGGCGTGACCAGCCGATTTGTCGGAACCGGGCCCATCCCGACCACCCGTCTAAGAGAAGTAGAGGCCAAAGTAGTGTATTGCAGGGAAAGCCTCTGCTCAACTACCAGGATCCTTTCCTCCCCCGACACGGGACGCAACCCACGGCAAACAGGTTGCCTCTACTTAGTCGCCTTTTACGACACGTAGCGAGGCACGTCGGGCCAATTCTACAACCCGGACCCGCAGGGGAGACTATTGAACAAAAAACGTTAATATGAGCAAGTGCAGGTTTACAGAGGTACCACACATCTATTTGTGCAGTTATTCGTAATAAAAAGAACAACTACTTTGCCTGGTATATGTAATAAACTAATAATTCTACAGCATATCGGAGTGACATGAAGACCTTACCATTCAGCAAATTATTATGCCTATTCTATGAAATCTGCCGATAGATGTTTGACACTTGATGCTCTCAGTTGAAAGATAACAGTGGTCTAGTAACATAAGATGATTTCCTTAAACAAATCTGAATATATAATATAATGAACGGCGTCTCCATTGAGCGTTACTTTGACTCGAGAGCAGCAGCAGTCAATCGAGAGGAGAAAACACATACATCAGGCACATCAATCAAACTGGGTTGCAGTCAAATACAGGAGGGAAAACACATTCTGAAGCGGACAGAAAACAGCATATACAACACAAAACATTTAGGATAACGGGCATGGGGCAAAGGTTATACTTGTCTGCCACGCATGAGATATAAATCGCCACTCAAAATGCACTAGTTTGCCGATAAAGGAGAAGAATCAAAAGTATGTTTGCTTAGACATTTGTGTAAACAGTCTACATAGAAATGCGTATCAAGAATTATTACTCTCTCTCTGTCTCTCTCTGTGAAAGTTAACCGGTGTTTTGGTAGTTCGTATTTTGATCCCCTCTCCCACCAATTGTTGGGAAGAAGGCATGAGCTAAATATGTAAAGTGTACATCTACTCTGAGTTAGGTTTGATAATGGGTTGGCTTGTTGGGTGAATTCCTTTTGCAGTTAGACTAGCAACTGAGATCAATTGAATTCAAATACATAACTTGGGGTGCAAATGAATACATATTTATGTGTGCCTACTACAGGAGTAAATATATAACACTACAGACAGTTGAGGGTGATGAGAACTTTGCTTAGTATAGTATTAGTAAAGATTAATCATGCATAAGGCGCATACTGAATCTGAAAAAAGCAAAGGACAGAAAACGAGAGGTGAGCAAACTAAAGACCAGCAGGTTTTCCAAAGACCAATAGACTCCAAAATTAACGAAAGTTAACTGTTTACTTTATTTTAATTGTTTAAATTTGTGTGCCTTGTCTTAGAATTTGGAAGACCAGATTACATGAACTATTATGTAAATGTCCACTTACATTTTATGAGAACTATTTCGTTTGTCTAAACTAATTTAGTTATACTTTGATAGATAAAGCGGCAATATAAATAATATTGTCAAAGTGCAAACTTCTGTTTTAAATATAAATTGCTAATACAAGCCAATACATACTGAAATTACATAAAATCCATGTGTGACGGTTCGAATAAACAATTTACATTGTCTATAAAGGAAATCTATTGCATGCAACTAATAATATTCGTTCTCTTAGCTGGAATTTCAATACTTGAACCCACCATGTGGCATTTTATTTCACGCGCAATTACATTGGCAAAGTTGAAAGGTGGGGATGAGGGGGCGGGAACACAGATGAAGATAGGGTTCATCAAATAACTTTATTTCACAAATGATTGTCTTGATTAAAGGTAAGTGTGCTGGCCTCATTGATTTTGTCGCCAAGATAATTGTGTCATCGTAAAGTTGTGGAATGCCAGTACACATGTGCTTAAAGCAGAGCCATTAGTAATTTTCAACTATATGAAAGATTTTAATTGGTAATACTAAAAGTTATTTTTAACATATATCTGTTTAGTTCATTTTAATTAGTATCGCTAATTTGTTGCTTTATTTTTTATTTTGAACACAAAAACGAACTGACAATGTTGTAGAGATTATGAATTAGACGCAATACATTATATCATCCTTTCAAGGTGATGACCTTTGCGTACTTGTTTTAAACGTAGCTTTATATGTTTTAATCATATCGCTACGATGTCTGCAGTGTAGCAGTTTATAGTGATGTCTAAAGTTTGGGCATCATGCCAAATACAGGTAGTGTCATGTTCCACCCAGTCACATTATCTTGGCATCAGGTCGGCCAGTCATAATACTAACCACTTAATACTGAGCTCCAAGCGATGCCGCTACTAGTACCATTATTAGAAGTCACTGGTATGAATCGGCCGGAATTGAACCCGCGATCTTCCGCATCCGAGACGAACGCTCTAACCATTAGGCCATTTCGTTGCTTTTCGGAATGAACCTAATCAGCATTTGGTTTGTTGAATCAAATATATTATTTGTCTGATTCAATTAAGATACATATTGTTCAAAAGACTTACTCTGAATTTGATACTACCAATAATTTAGAAAAAAGAAACTAAACAGTGGTTATGTGTTTTCATGCTTTGATTTCAAACATAAGTTATATTCATATTATTTCCAAAAACAGGACACAAAAGGGAACATAATCATTTGAGTTACATTTATTGTGGTTAATAAACAGAAGATAGTTTCACTCAATGAATAGGTAACAAACACGTAGGCTTGAACCAAGAAAGAAAGGGTACATTTTAAGCAAATTGTTAACAAAAAGCCGCGAAGAAAACGGCAATAAATAATTTTATGTTTAACACCAAGTGTTGATAAATTTATCTTTTGTTTCTAACTTTATTTATTCCGTAACGATTTAGATTTCGTTTAGAACACCAAAATAAATAAGTAACTTTCTCTATTAAACGTGTTGTTTCGCTCGATAATGATCAAAGGCACAAATTGTCCCAATATTGGTAGATACACATCTATTCTTAACAGCCAGGTAGTTATTCATTATTATGCATATAAATTCTCAAGATTAAAATCTCAGCTTGAAAAGTGTTAAAGCGCTAGCCGTTGCGTCGATTTTGTACGCATGATATATGCCTTCAAGGTATTTCAATGTGTTTCATCCGTATCAATTATGAGATAAACGGTGGCTTTTATACTGAAACAACGAATGTTCTAGATTCAAGTTTTACAACGAATTTCATGGAAAATGACACTCGTCCTGTTATTGTAACTTAGCTATATATATATATATATATATATATATATATATATATATATATATATATAGAGAGAGAGAGAGAGAGAGAGAGAGAGAGAGAGAGAGAGAAATAGAGAGAGAGAGAGAGAGAGAGAGGGAGGGAGAGAGAGAGAGAGGACATTTGGATTATAATTTTAAGATACACCAAGAATGTTGACAAATTAGAACATTTGTGACTATTGGCACATCAGCTCATTCAAAACTGAGAGTCGTTAGGAATGCTCCATACCTTTTAGACAATTAGAAAAGTTTGGATTTAATTCACAATACTGCAAGTACTTTTCAAATTTGCAATTTTATATTCTAGAGAAATACATTACTAATACTTGTACTAAACGTGTTGGATTTGACTACTTTCGTTTGTTTTGTTTCAGACCATAGCACCGTAGCAACAACGCATGTATGAAAGGTTATAATTGGTAATTTGTTTTAGCGAGTTTTCCACACAATTGCGAGATAATGAATATTATAATTATCTCAGTTGAGATCTTTTTAAAATAATTATCATTAACACAGCAATGCAGCTTTGATTGCTTCGCGTCTCGTAGCGATCTGAATTTTATGATGTTGACAACTCTGCGTGATCTATCAACTAAAAATTGTCATTCGGCGATATTGATATAATCAATTATCATTATCTTTTATATACGATATTACCTGCAACAAAAATGGCTTTTGGAAACGATAGTGTAATTGCATAAGATTTTGTGATTAGATTGCTGATTATAATTACTTATTAGCGTATATTAGCAAACTAATAACATGTTTTACATTGATGATTGGGTAAACTTACATGACAAATAACCAAAGTTACCATTCAGTTGTGGATATTACGGATAACGTTGTGAAATATTGCATTGCTATATTATGAAAGATCTGCGGGAAAATGCTACATGTACCGCAGTTTTCTGCTGCAGAAATAAAACGTCTTTTGGAACTTTTTTTGATGAAAATATTGTAGCAACTCTTGTAATAGAGACATGATTGTTGATATATTAAAATTAAATCAACTTGCTAGTAGTACCGAAGATCTGTTCGTAGCTGAAACTTTCGGTAGTTTTAGTACTAACGTAAGTTGATTTCGGATTTCGATGCTAAACGTATATTTGTGACATCATCTTTATCCGCTGTAAAGAATTGTGTAAGAATAGTCTTATCGTTTGATATCCAAAGCCTCTGAGTTTAACGGTGATCTTTTGCAGTTAGGCGTGACAGGTCCTGAACACTGTTTAACCAGGGAACGGAGACTCTGAACTGGGTTGCTGAGGCATGTTGGTAGAACATTGGACGCAAGCATATATCTATTTGTTCAGAAGCTGCTAGATTTGCTTTGACGTTACCCATTCGTTTGGTTCTATTTATGAGATGGAGATTTCTTTTCGTATTAAACAAAGGTGGAATATTACATACTGAAACATCAAGATGGCATATAACTTAGAACCGATCTGTCGAAAATTAGTGTGACACCAATACATATTGTATATTTTCATTTTCAAAGCTATAAAGAATGCAGGCGAAGATGGGCTACGTTTATGTGCGAGTTCAAGTTTTTCAAAATAGCCAGGACTCTGCTATTCGAACGTTCCGTATTCCAGGAGGTTCGGAGTCTGATTAAGAATGTGAATTAAGCCAGTCTGTTTTTTCCGACTAAGAGGAGGGTGGTAGAGGCAAAATAAATGAACTGACCTTTATTACATTCTCCGTACTGCACTCAAATAGAAACGAAGGTTATATTATATAGCGTCTTTTTGACAATTGAGAATTTTAATTAAAATAATTCATATTGTTTTCAAAACATGATTGTCAACAATGAATTACATAACAGAAGCACATATGCAGTTGAATCAAGGTCGACACTTACATTGCTAAAATCAGACGTACATCGTACGGAATTGTCCAGCTAATAAACCTGAACAATCACAAGTAGTAAAAACCGGTTTTAGTTAGACGAACATAACAAAATACATTCATTCTAGACAAACTGGAGAAGAAAAAACAATGTTTCAATTTGCATTCATGATATTCCTCTAAATTTCAGCTTTATGTAGGCCCAAAGGGCATTTGCTTTTGAATGACCGAGCGCGCGACGATGTTCGAAGTTCACTTGGAGGGCTTTGTGCGTATAATATTGTTAGTGTGTATTAATGAATGCTTTGGAATCCAGCATAAATATAATTATTTGTTTCTTGTAGACGGTTCATTTTATTATTCAGCCTTCGGTAGAAAAGCAAAATGAGTATGTAACAAAAAGATAATTACATTTGTATGGGAAAATATGAACGTGTTTTTCTGGGTCATAAACTCGTGCAGTACCGCTCAGAAAAAACAATGAACCAGAGTTTTGATTTCGAGAATTTGAAACCGTTTTCATGTTCTTTAGGTGTGGAATAAAAGTCAGTTTTCTGTCAAAGAGTATACTTAAAAATTGTGTTTCCTCAACAGCTGGAATAGGTGTTCCGTCCAGCGTGAGCTTAGGTTCATCGTAACTGACAGAAATGCATGCATACCGTTTTTGACGTCGAGAATTTGAAGCCGTTCGTACTGGCCCAATTTTGTATCTTGTTCATATTTTGCTGTAGTTGTCTTTCAATTGTATGCATGTGCTTTGATGGATAACATATGAGAAAATCATCAACATATAGCGAGCAATCCACTCCAGGAGTCAAACACTTGGTGATGCTATTAATTTTAATATTGAAAAGTGTCATTGATAAAATACTGTCCTGTGGCACACCCATTTCTTGCTCGTGCAGATCTGAGAGAGTAGAGCCCACTCGTACCTTGAATTCTCTGTCTGAGAGAAAGTGTGATATGAAAGAGGGCAGACGGCCTTTTAGACCTAGATCGTGCAAGTCATTTAGTATCCCGTACTTCCATGTCGTGTCATAGGCCTTTTCTAAATCAAAGAAAACCGCTACTAAATGTTCTTTCTTTCTTTCTTGATTAATTGATTGAGTTTTAAAGGCGCATCAGCCCTGTTAGGCTATTTAGCGCCCGACAAAATGTTATATGTATAATCTTTAAAAAATTATAAAAAGTCTCATATCGACCAGCGATATAAACAACAAATAGTTGAAATGAAAACGGTAAGATGGTAACGGTGCAAAATAAACTTCCCGATCAACGGGGGATGTAAATGTTGTATGTTAATGAAAAATGATGAAAATGTATTAAAAAGGGATGGTATATACATTGCATAAAACTGCACAAGGTGATAGCATGAGTTAGAGCTTAGAGTAAATATTCACTGCTTTCAGGAACTCTATAATACGAGTGATGTTTATAGTATCAAAAAGTTCCTTCATGTCAAGCACATTGTAATACTGATGGCGCGTAGGTTTCAGGTCAAAACACTCTATCATAAAGTGCTTAACAGTGAATGATTCATTGCAAGAAACGCACTATGGTGGGTCTTCACCTTTTAGTATGTGGGAGTGGGTGATATAAGTATGACCAATTCGGATTCTTGCAATGGCTACCTCCTCCCTACGCATGGTTCTGTAGGAAGAAGTCCATTCTCCTAGAGTTGGCTTGATTGCATGAAGTTTGTTATTCAGTGCATCATTCCATGATGCCTGCCACTTCTGACATAAGGACTTTCTGACACTAGGTTTAAAACCAGTATACGGTATTTTAAAAACAGATGGTTCTTGAGTAAGGGCCATTTTAGCAGCGCGATCAGCTTTTTCGTTACCTTTAATACCAATATGGCTAGGTAACCAACGGTATATTATATCGTGGGAGACACTCATCTTTGTATTTTTGACAAGTATGTTTTCAATAATGGATTCTCCAGTTTTCTATTGTGTAGTGACTGAAGTACTGATAGTGAGTCAGAGAACACGATACTGTTTACAATACGTTTGCTTTCTATATGTTGCAGAGCAAGGTCTATTGCTCTGATTTCGGCTCAAAAAAATGATGTTCCATTTGGTAAGCGAACTTGCGTTGTGTGACTTCCACAAACGAAGGCTGCCACCAGCCTTTTCCTCATCCGTTTATCCGTCGGTATAAATTCTTGTATAGTTTTTAAATCCGGTGAGGAGTTCTTGATAACAATTGTGGAAGACGGAAGGGTTTGTCTCAGATTTTTTTCCATCGTGTAGCGTAAAAAGTACTTTTGGTTGTTTAAGTAGCCAGGATGGTGTTTCGGAGATGGATGTTTTCTGAATTTTAGAAAGATCAATTTTTGTACTGTCAAGGCTGAATGATATTCTAATTCCGAAGGAAGGTATGGCATTTGGTTTATTTTCGTATAAGATTTTGTATTTGGGTTGAAAAACAGCCGAAAGAGCAGGATTCAGAGGGTCTGATTTTAATTTGAAAGCATGCTGTGCAGAAAGCATTTCTCTACGATGCGATAACGGTGGTTCATTCTATCAGCACCCCAGTCAGTGTGCGTTACTACTTTAAGTAGGTTAAGTTAGCTTTCAAGTTCTTTAGGTGTGGAATAAAAGTCAGTTTTCTGTCAAAGATTATACCTAAAACGTTTGTTTCCTCAACAACTGGAATAGGTGGTCCGTCCAGCGTGAGGTTGGGTTCATCGTGATGTCTTCGTAACTGACAGAAATGCATGCATACCGTTTTTGATTTCAAGAATTTGAAGCCGTTTGCACTGGCCCAACTTTGAATCTTATTTATATTTTGCTGTAGTTGACTTTCAATTGCATGTATGTGCTTTGATCGATAACATATTAGAAAATCATCAACGTATAACAAGCAATCCACACCTGGAGCCAAACACTTGGTGATGCTATTATTTTGATGTTGAAAAGCGTCACAGATAAAATACTGCCCTGTGGCACACCAATCTCTTTCTCGTGCAGATCTGAGAGGGTAGAGCCTACTCGTACTTTGAATTCTCTGTCTGAGAGAAAGTGTGATATGAAAGAGGGCAGACGGCCTTTTAGACCTAGATCGTTCAGGTCATTTAGTATCCCGTACTTCCATGTCGTGTCATAGGCCTTTTCTAAATCAAAGAAAACCGCTACTAAATGTTCTTTCTTGATAAATGCATCGCGAATAAATGTTTCTAGTCTAACCAAATGATCATTGGTGCTACGACCATATCGAAAGCCACTTTGTAAAGGAGGTATTACATCGTTAGTTTCCAAGTACCATGCATGCCGAGAATGGATCATTCGTTCCATTGTTTTGCACACACAGCTACTGAGTGCAATAGGTCGGTAGCTGTTGGGATCTTCGCTATCTTTACCTGGTTTGGGAACTGGTATTACAGTTACTTCTTTCCAAATTTTTGTTACATTACCAGTAATCCATAAATCATTGACGAGTTTCAAAAGAGATGCTAATGATGATTCTGGAAGTTGTTTCAAAAACTGGTAATGTATTTTGTCAGGCCCAGCGGATGTATCATGGGCCTTGTCTAAAGCCTCCATAAGCTCCAATAGTGAGAACAGTTGGTTATAACTTTCCGAGTTGTTGGATGTGAATTTTAAACGTGACTTTTCCTTTTGAGTTTTAACTCTTCGGAAGGTTTCTGAATAATTAGATGATGAGGAATTTTTGGAGAATCTGTCAGCAGGAGCGTTTGCAATGTCACGTTTTGAACTAAAATTGTTATTGTTCAGTTTCAGATGTCGGAGAGGATTTTGTTTTCTCTTTCCGTTTATTTTGCGTATAGTGTCCCAGACTTTTTTAATAGAGGAACGAGAGTTTAAAGAAGAAACATATTTCTTCCATGATGCTCTTTTACTTTCTTTGATTATGCGCGAGGTTTGGCCCGGGCAAAACGATATATATTTAAGTTTTCGGGCGTCGGATGATTATTAAATTTATTCACTGCTTCTCGGCGTTGTCTAATGGCTTCCTTACATTCCTTAGTGAACCAAGGTTTTAGGGTTCTTTTACAGTTCAGCGAGGACTAGGGAATGGATTCTTCTGCAATCTCTATTAAAATAGAAGTAAAATGCTGAATAGGGTCATTAATGTTGAAAACTGTATCGTCATTGAGCCTAGTTTGACAGAGTGTTTTAAACGTAGCCCAGTCGGCCTTCTTAATGTTCCATTCTGGAGTTGCGTCATTAATTGTAAATTTAGTATTTTCAAGGGAGATTGGAAAATGATCACTGCTGTGAAGGTCACCAGCGACCTTCCATTCATAGTCCAAAAGTAGCGAAGGAGAACAAATTGTCAACTTGATGCACATGTATATACCCGTTCCTGGGTGTAAATATGTCGGTGTTTTCGTGTTAAATAGACACAGATCGTGTCTAGAAATAAAGTCTTCAACTTTGTGACATCTGTCACTTATATCATTTGAACCCCATAAAATGTTATGGGCATTAAATCCCCGAGTAAAACGAATGGCGCGGGAATCTGTTGAACAAGATTGTCTAATTCGTTTGGTACTAGGTTAGTGTTTGGTGGTAAGTAAATGGAGCACAAAGTAATCACTCGATGTAGAGAGACGCTTACCGCAATGGCTTTCAAATTTGTGTTTAAAGGGATGACACTATGAGGGGCTCTGTTGTTCACAATAACAGAAACTCCTCCTGAGGCACTGTCAACGTTTTGGGAGTAGGTGTTAAACAGGGAGTAGTTTTTAAATGTGATGTTGTACGTATCTTTCAAGAATGTTTCTTGAAGGCATAATACTGCTGGATCATTTTCGTTTAAAAGTAGGAGGATATCATTGTAATTTGCTTTAAGTCCTCGACAGTTCCATTTTATGATGGTGTTCTTCGTTATCCTTTTAAATTGAAGATTGTGGACCTAGGTTAGACTTTTCGCGGAGGAAATTTGTGTGGTTATTTCTCTGGAGGAAGTACGGAGGTGAATATTTTGTTTGTAGGTCTGGAGCTACCTTGAGCGCATGAACCAGTTTCTTCTGCAACCATGCTCTCAATGTCTCCAAACCTGTTATAGAGTGTGATGGGGTCATCTGACCCCTTTTGTTGTCTGTTTCCGTGAGACTTTTTACTTTTTGGTGATTTCGGTGGTTGGGTATTATTAAATGTAGTCTGAGTAGATGCCGTGTTTTTCTGTGCTTGGTAATGGGGGGTGTTTGAGCTTGGTGCTGAATCGGGTGTTTCTGTTTGTGTTTGAGCGTCTTTTATTGTTTTCGGATTGTTCTTGACTACAGTGGAGAAGGAGGGGACAGGATGGGCTATTTTGGCCTGAACGAGTTTGCTGGCTTCTGGATAGGGTATGTTAGATGCATATTTTACCCTCTGTATCTCCTTCTCCTGTTTCCAGGTATCACAATCCTTGGAACTGGCGTGGTGCTCCTTTCCACAGATGACACAATGCGGAGTTGCTCTACAATCAGATTCCTGATGAGAATTGTCTCCGCATCGGCCACATATTTGGCTTTTTGAGCAGCGGTCTTCGTGATAGCCGTTTTTCTGACACTTATAGCATCGAAGGGGGTTTGGGATGTAAATCTCGACCTTTACTTGCAAAAAAGCCACTTTTACCACTTTGGGTACAGTTGACCTGTTGAAGGTGAGTACAATGGTGTTGGTGTCCTGCAGATTGTTACTACGTTTAATACGTATTCTTCGGACTGCAGTGACACCTTCATTTTTCATCCCTTCAATGATATCTGCGTCGTTGACTCCAGCCAAGTCACGACAGCGAATTACGCGTTTGGACGTATTGAGTGTGGTGTGAGCGAATGTCGTCACTGGGATATCAAAGAAAGTTTTCATTTTCTTGATATTGTCTGTCTGACCTCGTCGCTCACACTCAACAAGAAGACAACCCGATTTCATCTTTTTAACACTTTTAGGTGTGCAGTGTATTGCATGGAAAGCCTCTGCTCAACGACCAGGATCCTTTCCTCCCCCGACACGGGACGCAACCCACGGCAAACAGGTTGCCTCTACTTAGTCGCCTTTTACGACACGTAGCGAGGCACGTCGGGCCAATTCTACAACCCTGGACCAGCAGGGGGAGTTGATCTTAATCATGCTCAACTGAATTATGTTTCCTTCTTGATTTTTATTTTTCATCAGTAAATGTTAGAGAAAAATAATTTCATTCTTTTCTCTAAAACGCAAGACATGATATCAACCAGAAACATTGCTTTCAAAGATTGACATATATTTTTTATTTGATACACATAACGCAGTGGTGATTTTTTCGTAACCGATATAAAGCCACAAGCATGAACGAATGAACGATTAATATCGCAATTGATATTAAAATTGTAGATATGCATCAAGGACAACGATGTAAAACATTTATATGTCATCAACATGAAACCGTAAAGAAATCTACACATTCTTCCGAAAAAATCTAATTGTAAATCAGTATTTGTTTTTTGTTAATTCTTTTTCTTCGCTGCCTTGTATCAAAATCAATATACTTCTCTACAATGAGTTAGTAATAAAATATTTGTTAATGATAAAGCAAAGAAGTAACGTTAACGCTATTCCCCACTAAAGAGTACCAATTCAGTTTTTGTTCATATTTCATTCGATAAACAATGTAATAGGTTGGAATTTGTATCATCATGTATGAACATACAACTTGGGTCAATATATCCTATGAAGATTACAGCCATCCGTCTTTTGTCCTTCAATGGAACTCATTCACACTTTCATATCCGAAATGCTGCACGTATACACTAGAACTCTTTGCTTCATCCATTGAAACGTTGAACACATATAAAATACTCAGCAACAAAGTACCAGCCTAAATATTATAAAATATACTCACCCCCATCAAACGTCTAATACACGTGACAGGTGAATTCCATTCCCAAGGTTAAGAACATAGCATGCAAAACGGCATTAATTTTTAAATCGCCTTAATCTTCGTAGGGACAGTGTTAGCGTGCAGAATGCTTATAAAATATTGATATTTTCTAAACTTTGTTTTCAGAAACAATTTGAAAGTGTTGCGTTTACTACTGTAATCGAAATTTTGTTTTACAAAGAATATACTAAGAATAAAGCCATGTCGGTTAGCCCCTAAACAGTTGTCTTTCGCAATATTACTTGGTAACGTATGTTAAATGTAGTAGCTTATTCATGTGCTTCTTTTAGCATTTCTCAATTATAAGACTCCATCTTACAAACCAACGCTGTTAATTTTGACGATGTTGTTGCCGTTACAACGATATTTAACGCATGTATTGCTATTTATATTTAATTTACATTGATTTTTTAAAATAATCATTTGTTTTTATATTATTTCATTGCATGCTATTGTGATGCAACATTGTATGGGGGGCGTGACCTTGTCCACAATTGAGCACATTTCTGCTTGAACCGAATTGATTTTTCTAAATACAAATTCTGTATAGACAACTAATACATAGCTAAATTATTCTGTATGGGTATGGGCATAAAATCAGAAGTATTCATAAACGTCAATATGTTTATTTGGGTCTTGGTCTAGTTTTATGAATTTCCGTTGTGTATTTTACATTATCCAGGGTAAGGGTTTTATTTTGCAAATATCAGGATTATTATAAAAGGTTATTTTCATTAGTTAATCATTTTGATTTTCGAAAATGCTTTAAGAACTAGCACTTTGAAGCTGCATTATATAATGCGTCCAGTATTTCATTTTTGGGCTGGACACTTTATTTCTTCAAATTGTTGAATTCAAATGATTGCTCAGATACAGGTCTTGTATAAAGATATTTACTGGAGTTTATTTAAACATGGAATTATCATACTGAGATTCAAGAAGAGACTGTTTATACATCAACTCTCTATAAGCTACCACAAACACATCATCGCCGTCATTGGTTGGACTTAACCTGTGCGTCTGCTGAATTTTATTCAGTACATAAGGTTATTAAGACTTGTGTCTGTAATTCGTTGATCTAGAGAGGCTAGTTTAAGAAAAGAGACCAATCGCCATCCTATAAACATAGACCAGCTATGTATGACCAATGTTTTAGGAAGAATTATACGGAAACTTCTGGACACTGTTTTGCACCAAAATGACTTCACATGAAACGTCTAGATTTCTTTCTTGTTGATTTACATGTCGTCAAATGTCTTCACAATTTGTTTAACTCTTGAATGCTTTGAAATAACACGTTTCATGTCTTATATGCCAGTAATGCTTTTGATAGAGAATGGATTAAAGTGGTAGCTTAGAAACTTCAAAAGTACTGAGTCGTTGGTAAACTTCAGCCATATAAGGAAAACTGCTTAACAGGTTGTTACCAGAGAGTCATCGATCTGAAGACATAGTCAACAAAATGTCAACTACTTGATTTAGTTCTCCAAACGTTCTGCATTAGGATATTAATATATGTAAGTTACATTGACGATATCAAAATCAATTTTCAACTCACCTATGAAGTTAACTGCGGATAACGGTTCTCTTGTTACGTTTTCTTAAGATCTTCTACAGGTACAAAGTGTTATGAACAATGATCTTGGATATATTATTCCACAGGTATGGGACTGGATTATTCGTTTTAATCTTTACAAACTGACATTTTATTCATTGCAAACATGGAACTTTGTCCCTTCTGAAATTCTCTGTTAATAATATCGGGTTGTTCCTTGATAAAATGTATGAACACCTATGTCTAACATCATCTAATTAAAAATTATTGCTAGTTTGATTATTCTACACATTAAAACATGCATTTATGTTGCGCATGGGGAAATACTATTTTAATAGAATAGATATAAGTAAACCATGTACACTATTATACCGCAGCTTGAGGGCATACACAAAGATTGATAATAGCTCAAAACAAAATTCGAAAATACTAAAAATGCCCTCAAAATAGAAACTACACGAATCGATAGTTGCCAACTCATTTGTTGCTTTAGATTTTTACTAATTGGAAACTTGATGGATCTCCCTTGCATCCCTTACATAAGTAATAAAGATAGAAAGTAAGGGGTAATGTGTAATGTGTTTGACTGTGATATACTAAGTTTCTTGCTTAAGATTAGAGAGGCGTGATGAAGAATCTACTCATGTCAAGACCTTGACCTTTGTTTATTTTTCTCAAAATACACACAATAATGTGTTTGTCATTTTGCACATACATCCATTTAGAGATTCCTTCGCAAAGTTAAAGTGTATTTCTCTTTAAAGGTGGTGTGATCTAGAGGTAAATATTCTTCTAATTTAGTTCTTTGCATGCATAATTTACATCGAGCTAACTTATGATACGGTAGATGAAGATGAACTTAATGCAAAGATCTTTCTCGAACTTGTTTCTTTGAATCATATATAATTTAACTGCACTTTTAACACAATATTATTGTTGTTTCGATAGTTTCTGATTAACCCCTAAATAATTTGTTAAGTCACATAAACCACAGACCATTACATACAAAACTACAAAGACACTTTTACAATCAACATGTTTCTTATGTTGATACAATCTATATACTGCAGTTCTTTAATGACCAGCGAAAACAACGAAAATAAACTATTTAATTGCGAATGATACATTTTATACTCTAAACTTAAAACATACCCATAAAAGTCAAAGATAGTCTCTTTATGTGTTTTATAATGTATATAGACTCTTTCTTTTAATTGACATTGCCTGGCCTCGAAAGCAGTATATCTTTTTAAAGTCGTGTTAAACAGATTTAGTACGACTATTTTACAGATGATTTGGTAATAGAGTGCAAGCGACGCTAAATTCTATTTAGTTCTAGCTGCTGTATTTACGTTTCATTTGCCTTTTAAGTACTTTTTCCATAACTTGGCGCTTAATTAAAGTATCAAAATGTTTCCACGTCTGCTTGTGTTATTGCAGCATATGCAAAGTTTAGCAAATACTAAAACATATTAAATGAAAAATGCAGAAGTGTTTTATTATTCACATTATTTGGTAATGTCAACTGCCCTCTCCTCCAATCAAGAATTAGAAAACAATAAATACATGTACAGTGAATCTCATATAAAGATTAGCAAAAAAATGTTACACCGTTCAAAGTCCTGTTTTTTTGTTGTAGTCGTGATATAAACCTCCCGCAGCATCTTTGTAAAAAAATTTGTTACTGTTGTCCTTTATACCGTCTATATTAATTTCATAGTGTTGGTCTTCTCCCAGATTATATAAGCATATCACGCTTGTGTTCATCAGTATTAGATCTGATATGCTAAGACATCGTTGTGTTTCAAGAATGTATTGAGATAATACATGATTTATGTTATGTTGCTCAACAATGTAAATTTGTTTTCATACGCTCGCCTCGAATAAAGAGTTGTGGTAATCGTCTTATCCCTTCGTCTCCAATCCAGCCTGGTACATAATATCGTTAGCACGGCTTGTCTCTCATGTTTTGACAGAGAGCATTAAACTTGGCAAATGTTGCACCTAACACTTGGACATGCATATATCAAAATATCATTTGGTTGCAAAAATTTATGCTAAATGTGTCGTCCTTTTTAATGCTAATAGAACACAATCTCTTTTGCACAACTAGACCTTCAATTTGTGAAAGATTGCTAAGGAAGATGACAAATGGTATTCACATCACATGGACATGAAGATTTCAAGATATCGTTGGTTGTATTAAGGTTTGCTAAACGTATTGCCCATACTGCCCAGTATCCTTATGGTATATGACACAATCTCGTTAGCCCAAGTAGTCCAGCGGTGTTTTGATTAATTGCCGAGATATTATGGAAGTATTATGGCTATCAGATGGAGATGCTCATTTAGCCAGTTTGTTTTGTAGTGTAAAGCTGTTTATGACGCAATCCCATTAGTATTGATGGATTACAGTAAAATGTTGTAAATATTATGGTCATGATCTGAATATTCATATATAGCCAAATCCCGGTGTTTTGCGACTTTTGTTAGAGTTACGCACACCTTTATTTTGGACTCTGTCATAGTGCACAGCATAATCGTGTGAATATATTTAGCCTAACAGGTTTCACTGAATCACTTTAAAACATTGTACATACTGTCCATTGTTTAGAGATGCGAATATCGACAAGTCACGTGCCTTGATTTGGTCTTGTTACTTAATGCTTGTATGGGCTGCATCTGAATGTAACGAAAGGTATAATGTTCTGAATGCAACTTGTCCTGCGGTTCCTTTTAGGAATTGTAATGAAACTTTGAACATTAAAACCATGATCTGACGATGCACGTATGGATAAGTCTTTTGCTTGCCTTGTTTTTAAAAGAGTAGTTGCCTTTCTACAAGTGACATCTGTCTACTATTAAATACGTTCGACAAAAGATAATTAAGCGTTTTCAAAGAATTTGTCAAACTATGCCCGAAAATAATGTGACCGAATTTGACATAGTACATTTTAAATAAAGAGCCTTCAAAAACACTACGCGAACCAGCCATGCAGAATGGTGACTGTTACTAAAATAATTATATATTCGAATGATTCTTAAAAAATAAACAGGATTTAATTAAAGTTCAGATAAACACATATTCATAAATTATTTCAATTTGTAAAAGCGATGCTCGTTCATAATCAAATATAAACGCAATTACTAAAAAGCATTTGAATTCCATCAATAAACACCTGAACAAAATATGACCACATTTTATAGATCGATTTCCGAGAGACGACACTTCAAGTTTTTATAAATGATGCCAATCCAAACTAATACATAACTTTTCAAAGACTTCTTGCAAAACCGGTTTGACAGACAGCATTCTGTTATTTAGATCATTTGATTTTTTTCGTTAAATTATGTTGCTAAGGGAACTGAGATGATGACAGCCACTAAAATTACCAACTCTTAGGAGGCACATTAAAAATGGTAATTAAGTCTACATAAATTGATAAATATTTATAGAAAGCTTCCTTGCATAAAAACCTTTTGAGCATTTTCAAATAATGTCGATCTGACATCAATTATTGGAACAGCCACTAAAACTATATAAACCTTTAGATTAGATAACTTCTTCTCACAATCCGCTCCAGAGAATTTACTTTAGTTCGACAAAAACAGTAAGGTATAAAGACCTTGAATGCTGACATAAAATAATGAAGAGTGGCAGTTTGGTATTACTCTTTTCCTAAATAGTATAAAGCCATTAAAGGACCTCATCACTAACACGGCTTAGCAATAGTTGTCCAAAAAGTGACATAAACCATCCTGATGTAAAGACTTTTGCGCTCTATACAGAAGATAATTTGTTATTCACATAAATAATGAGATTAAAATCAGTGGAAAGCTTCTAACAAACAATCAAATGCATATATAAAATAAAAGATTGCAAATAAATCAGATTACGTTGCCAACAGCTCTTTTATTTGAAGCTTTGGTAAAGGTGGGTGATCTGAAGTCCATTTGAGCTTCCTGTAATTTTATTTTATCACCAGAAATAATAAATCTTATGAGTACATTCTCCATTCTCTCATTAATTCAATATAAATGTTGTTGTTGTTGTTGTTGTTGTGGGGTTTAACTCCATATTTCAGCACACGATAGGCTATGCATGGCGGCCAATATTAATGGTGGAGGAAGAACCCGGGAAAACCCCGAGAAGAACCACCGACCCACGAGAAGCTACCGGCAAGCTTTCTCACATACCCACGTTAGCCGAATCCTGGACTAGAACCCACGCAGACAGAGGTGAGATGGCTGTGATCCGTAACGGAGAGCGCTTTAGACCACTCGGCCACTCGGGGCCCCTAATATAAATGTTAGGATCAAAATAAAGACATATTTATGTTGTTCTCATTGTTTAATGAGTGAAGTCATGGGCAATAACACTGTATAATTTTGCTCTGTTAATCTATTATTTTTTCTATTTCATTCCCTAATAACTTTGCGTTGTGTTCTAATAGGAATAGCTGAGATTCTAGCATTAATATAAGACATATAATTTGTTTCTAAATATAATAAAGTAAATCAAAATAATATTTAAGAACATTTCGTAGCTACAGAAATATGCTCTCTTGAAACAGAATCGGTAGTTGCGACTCTGTAGTGGCCGACAATAAATCCACACTCTAAACTGCAGCTGTCGATTTGGACAGGTCTATATTGTACACTCAGACCTTGGCAAGTCATTGGAAATACTGTCACAGACGTAAACACATTTAAATGGCAGCAATAAACATTCACTTTTACCCTGTAACACATAAGAATCCATTCTAACTTCCATCAAGACCATCAACTCAATAAACTCTATTGTATTACAATCAAATCTCGTGTGGTTTCCTAATTATTTAATGTTATTCACGTGATGAAACCTATTATTTACCGTGCTTTTAATGTTTTCCTCACTGCACTATACAATGAAACACTAATTTCATCGATCCTTTCTTAAAGACGTCCCTCAAAGATAGTTGTCCGTCGCTAAATATCCTTAGGATTAAGGTACTGGAAAATAAGATAATACTTACATTCACTTTTTAACTGTGAATGTCTTTATATTGACATATATATCTTTCTAAGACGTCATACCTCTGTACTATATCGTGCGTACGTACAGCTGTGAAATACATGCCTATGGAGCGTTACGGTAGTCTAAATAGTTCTGATGCTAAATTTCATGATTTATTATTAAACGGTATCAGTGTAAACATATCGATGCACAACTTAAGCGAAATCAACTTTATAACAATTTTGTGTAATACTTTAGAGGTATTTGTTATTAAATATCTCCAATTATACATGTAGCAGCAGGGAAGGCGAATCCTACAACTTTTAGAAGGTTCCAAATGCCGAAATAGGCCCTTTATGAAACCGCAAATCTTAAGGATCCAAGTGCCGAAATGACGCTTCGTTGTAAACACAATTGTCGCCGTCGTTGCTGCCCTTTGTTGTCGTTGCCCTCCCTGCTGCTCCCTGTGTCCTTTTTCGAAAACCGAGGTACGAAAAATTATCCAAAAATCGTATCTAACCCGACTCGATACCGTGTCCGAGGATCATGTAGATTTATTGTTATAAATCCGTGCGTGGTTGATTGGGCATGACTAAATAAATTTCGAAACTTATTTATATTCATATCGCCACTGCACCAAGTCTAATGAATATTTCGTAACGTGTGTGTATCAACTCCGTTAAACACAGCAAGAATATTACAGTTATCCCTGATCACTTTAGGAATTTGTGTATATCGCTGGGTTACATAAATCACATTTGTGTTTTTGTGCCTGCCTCTGGAATATATCCTGGCAGGATTTGATTGTTTATCCAACATCACATCATCATACACGACTAACTTGTTAATAAATCCATCAATGAAACCAATACTTGGCGCTTCATTAATGTCAGTTATAAATTTAACAACACCATCGCCGTTTTCATTTAATGATTTTGCACTTTCATTAAAATCTTTTAACACTTCGTAGCATCGTTGATAGTCTACACTTGGTGCTACCAAATACAACTTGTCCCACTTTATCCACTTCATTATTAAATTAAGTAACAACTGTGTCTTACCACTCCCAGATGGTCCAATTATAATCATACGAACATAATTTGGTAGCGCTGCGTGATGCGTAACTGGTTCTCGTTTCCTTG
Organism: Sinohyriopsis cumingii; assembly: GCA_028554795.2. NCBI lineage: Eukaryota > Metazoa > Mollusca > Bivalvia > Unionida > Unionidae > Sinohyriopsis > Sinohyriopsis cumingii. The sequence goes on from CM068828.1 coordinate 111,830,488, forward strand.
TAGCAGAAAAGTCAGTGATTTCCATTAGAATAATATAATATAAATATGGATTTATATTGTGTGAAATGCAGGGCGCGCACGCCAACAAGTGATCTAACAACCATTACAACAAAAAATAATAGATCCGCGGTTTCGGGCAAGTGTGAGCGATGCGGTACAAAAAAGTTCAAATTTATCTCCCTGACTCCGTCAGGTGGTAAGTCAGCGCCAAAACCAAAGTCAGCGCCAAAATCAAAGTCAGCGCCAAAACCAAAGTCAAGTAAAAAAATACAAACGAGGAGGTGATATTGCCGCCAAGTTAGGAAAATTACCAGGAGTTCTGTGGGCTAAATAACCAGGAGAAAAACATCTCCCAGGATATAATTATTGTGGTCCTGGAACCCGACTTGATATCAGACTTGATGACCAAGATCGACCAAAACCCGGAGAAGAACCAATAAACGATACCGATAAAGTATGTCATGTTCATGATGTAGCTTACCGAAGTAAGGATCTGCAGCAGCGACATCTCGCGGATGTGAAATTAATTCACGCGCTAAATTCCATTACTGATAAGTCTTTCAAGGAGAGGTTAGCTAGTTGGTTAATAAAATCCGCAATGAAATCTAAGTTTGTATTAGGCGCTGGTAATTAATTATAATGGAGTCGATTTATTATTCCCCAAGAGGATGCTGGAAAGGTAGCGCAGCAATTAGTAAACTTGCCAGTGCAGCAAAAGTCACACGTGATACTGCAGTAGATTGGTTATCCAAACAGGCAATATGGCAAATTTATCTACCGCGTACTAGAAAAATTAATTTTGCACATTTTAATGTTAGTGTTCCTAATGAAGTTCATCAGGCTGATATATTATTTCTACCACATGATACCGTTCGTCGTCGAACATATAAATACGCACTAACTGTAGTTGATGTTGCAAGTAAATACAAAGATGCAGAACCGTTAACGACTAAAACAGCATCTGAGGTTGCTTCTGCTTTTGAAAGAATTGATCAAAGAATTTCAGGGTGCAGTATCATCGCTGATGAAGCAACATTATGTCACCATTAGATGAGGGCATACTGAGATTCATCGTGATCAGGAAATTTTTGAACGATTTAATCGAACACTTGCTGAGCGGTTATTTGGATATCAGTACGCGAAGGAGTTCATTCAGGACAAGAGATCTCGCGAATGGGTTGCAAGATTACCAAGTGTGATAACTGCATTAAATATTGAAATTACTCGAACAACCAACATGAAACCTATTAATGCAATTACCAAAAAAATATACCACAACGACGTGATTTTTCAGCACAACCAATACTGGGTAATGTCACTGTAAGATATTTATATGAACCAGGTGAACTTGAAGGTGGTAAAAAAAGAGCGACTGATCCTATCTGGAGCATCACGACACACAAGATATCTAACATAACTAGATCTACTGGTAGACCAGCAATCTACAGGCTGGATTCTTCTGCTCCTCAACGTTTATTCACACGTGAACAATTACAAGTAATTCCCGAAGACACACATTTACCGCCAAATCACTTAACTAGCGCCTCTACGCCGGTTGCACTCGAGACAGGTCAGCATCACATTTTGTCGTGTATGACCGCGACTATTATCTTTTCTGTCTACGGTAAATTGTTTTGGATTATTACTCGAATACCGCCACAACATTATACAATTACAGCTCGCACAGAGATTATTCTGTTGTTGTTTGAGTGTCATGATAAATTCAACATCGAGGTCAAAATCGTGATTATTTTTGTGTCACTCTGTTTGTAACCGGCTAGTTTTTTTCTTATTATATCGTTGTCAATATCATCATTATTGATCACTGACTCATCCAAGACAATTTTCCGCAGTTGAGATATTCTTCTGACTCTGGACATAGCTCAGTAAACTAAGTTTGACCACTCGATTCGATCATCAACAATCCAAACAACTGTATCAGAAATAGTCAGTCCTTGAGATGAATGAATTATCATCGCGTATCCTAGCGTCCACGGGGATTTGTTCATTTTTAGTGCATCTTCAACAACATTGACATCAACTGTGACAATATCATTTAATACTAAATTCTGTTTCTCTGTTTTCCCAGGAATATCAACATCTATATTCTGTAACCGCGTATCAACTGGACTATCACAATGCACTGGCAACACTGGAAACTTCTCCCGTTGTAATTGTAATAAGTGCTGTTGAAGTGTGTCTCTATCTTTCTACTTGCCACTATCAAATCATTTGGTTTCCACGTTTTCCAAAAGTCTCCAATTGAAGTCTCTGAAATTATTTTACGCAAAATTTCACATTGAATTTTATTCGGTTGTAGTCTGATTAATGCTTTAAATAACTTCAACGTTGCATCAAGAGATCTATGATCATCAGACACTTCATAATAATCAACAAAATCTTTTAACCACAAATGCGGAGATGGACCAACAAAAGGTGGTGGCTGACCGTGATCGCCGCACATTATCACTGCAGTATTTTTTGTTAGCAGCCAATCGAGAAATATTTTTAATATATCTAACAACACTGTACCTATTTCATCCCAAATAATATTCCGCGGAATATATTTTGTTCCCATTCGATCTGGAGTCCACACACCATCACTGTATTTGAAAAAGATGTGATAAGTACAATAATTAACTCCTCGTTGTTTCATCTCCCTGGCAAGTCTGTGTGTAGGTGTTAGCACAATCATATCTGAATTTCGAAATAATTAAATCGCTCGAGTTGTCTTACCAGAACATCCCGGACCGTTCAAATAAACGGTTTTGTGTCTAGTGATTGAATCATTCACAGACGGCGCCGACGACATTTCTGATAATTCTGATTTGCAATAATTATCCTTAATTTCAACAACAGCGGATTCACAATAACAATGTAACATTTCCTTTTTTATTCTCCACGAACTCCATGATTCATCGTTTCTTACAGCCAATAATTCTGAATATCCTTCATCGATATAAAACGAATCCGTTGCAACTCTAACTGAAGTGTCGGGGAATCTATTTACTTGCGATAGCAAATTTATAGAAACATAAGCCAGCATCGAAGATCTTAAATGTGTGTATTGAGGTGATTCTCCATTAATGTAACTAACAATTATACCCAACCGTGTTCCGTCGGACAAGAAAGCGTCCTCACGATTACAAAATATATTTCTCGCAGCGGCATCAGCAATTATAAAATTTAATTCAGCATCATCCATAATCAATCGTGAGTGATGTCGTTTATGATCATATGCACCACCTTGAGTAAATTTACCGATTATTCTTCTACCAAGATCTTTTGCTGTTTTTTCACTATTGCTGAGTTTAATCTTAGAAGCGTTATTGTTAATGACATCAACAGGAGTATATGGACTCTCTCGTGCATATTCTTCAATGACTTCATCGAGACTGATACGCTCCGGTATTGGTAACCAAACCGAAGTCTGAGGTCGATATAATTGCTTCACTGACCGTCAACGATACCAGTATTCGGCTGTCAAGCATATATCGCAATAATACTATTGGTGTCCAACGTTTCTCTGAGAAATGTCTGCCAAACCAAACATAACACATTGGATGAAGCTCTTCAGCTAGCGCAATCGACGTTACACGAGCATTTCCTGTCAGGTCAAAATCGGGTAATGGACCGTTTATAGCAGTTCGCGTCATCGAGATTTTGGGATGTCCACATCTTTGAAAATATCCACTACACTCGCACGTCTTAGATCAGTTTGACCGTTTCCGCGCATCGCATTTTTGAAATGTTCCATTACTCGCTCGGCTACATTATTCAGCTTTGAGAATCTCATTGGGGCAAGTTTATTGATTTTTGATGTTTTTATCGGTCACAGGATACGCTCGAGCGTAATATAGTTTATCAATCCCAGTGAACATTCCTTGTTTGGAATCTTTACTTAACAGAACGGTTTTTCCATTAGCAAGGACAGGGTCATTTTTATCACGGATAATCCATGTATCGGAATCATCTTGCACAATAAATTTTATTCTGAAAAAAAACATTTCTGATTATCAAAGAGATAATCGATAATTGTTTTCGCTCGTGCATCATTCATTGTAGCATCAACGACACCTTTGGTATCGCGTATAATTTTAAATGTAGACCATATGTGAGATGCTCCATCATTACGAAATTCTTTTTTGGCGTTGCTGATAATATCAAACAGATCAGGCAGGGCTTGTCCCCACGAGTCAGGGGTTAGTCTGTCAAGATCGAATCTAGAAGCTTTCCAGGGCTTGATTGCAGATAATCTTTCGTGCTCCTCCATATTATATTTAAGACCAACATTTAAATAAGAAATATTATACATATAATGAATCAGTGCCAGTGGTTTAATGTTGGGTCTGTAACTGTTTGTAACAAATCCTGCAGAAAAGAATTCTGCGGGGAACATTCCCAAAGCGTTCGAAGGGGGAGTTTAGGACCAATACCGTGTCTGCGATGTGGCGTTGGGGTCAGGAATAAAACACAGTTATGTGCAAGTTGCGAGGGAAAGAGATACCGTGAACTTAAAAGATATTATAACAAACAAAAAATAAAAAAATAACGATGTTGCGCTAAAATGTGAGCGCAATTATATAACTAAGTTTTCAGACAAATTATAAATTAGACAAATATATTATATGTATAAAATGAATCAAGAATTTGTCCCATATCCTATCATTAAGAATTACGAAGCGAATCATGAGGGAATAGTTAGAAATTGCAAGTTGAAAAAACCAGTTGGTTTTGTTACTAATGCTGGTTATCTCCAATTTACAGTTGGAAAGAAACATTTTCTCTGTCATCGTTTCGTGTTCGAGGTATTTAACGGAGCGATCTAAGACGGTCTTGTGATCGATCACTTCAACGGTGTGAAAACCGACAATAATTTATCCAATCTGAGAATTGTAACACAAAGCCACAATTGTAAGTCTGGTAATACTGGCTGTAGTAATAAGAGCACCAAGAGAGTTGTATCCATAAACTTAGATACGAATGAAGAAATAATATTTCAATCGACGAACTCAGCTGGCAAGTATTTTGATATTTGTATACCCTTAGTACAAAGAGTAGCAGAAAATATATACAAATCTACCCTCTCAAAAAATATGGGCATAAAATTGTTTTTCATTACTGTCGGGCACTTCACTAAAATCCGAGGGGTTTTATATATGCAATTAGTTCCCTCCACTTGTCAAGGTGATTGCGCAATACTCCTTGAGATGTCATTACAGGTAAATTTATCTAGCGCGGCAGAGCGGTATACAATTATTTTTTTTTACAGCCAATTGCGTCACAGTCTATAACACTTCCGCGTTTGTCAGTACAGGTAAGTGTTATTTTTCATAAGCAATATGAATTCTGAGTTTAAATTTTGATTCAGAATTTAAAATCCAGTTCGGAATTTAAATTCAGTTCAGAACTTGTTAACTGTAACGATATACACAACAAACGGGTAATCAGTTGTCCGTGTTACCTATACGACCACAAGAGGGTCTTCAATTGCTTCCCCTTGATTTTATCAAGGATTTTATCAAAGACTATCAAACGGGCGGGTGTATAATAAATAATATTTTTTATTTCACAGATAAAATCCTTGTTTTATTAAATTTGTTTGGTTTTCTAGTTCATCTGTATTTTTTCTGCGATTATATTTAAGAAAAGAAGTACGAGAAACTGAGTGAGCTATTATTGAATTTCTAAGTATTAGTCAGTTTATATACTCTAGTGTCCGTATTATGTACGGGGTTTCGAAACCCAACAAAGTTGCACAACTTTACGCGTTATCACCCTGACGCGGTGACATTTTACACCTCGCGGGATTGATTTTGGGGGAGGTGTGCAACTTTGTTGAGCGTAGAATATAACCCCGTATCTGTCTGTGATATCCTACTGTAAATGCTATGTAAATACTATGTGTTGTGATGTCCTACTGTAAATACATGTAAATACTATGTATTGTACTGTCCCTGTAAACTTGCTTAGATGCGGTGGCACCTTAGAAGCTTACAAATGTAAATACATGTAAATACTATGTGTAATAGTGTAAATACTATATGTTGTGCTGTCCCTGTCAACTTGCTAAGATGCGGTGGCACCTCAGAAGCTTACAAATGTAAATACTATATGTTATGCTGTCCCTGTAAACTTGCTAAGATGCGGTGGCACCTCAGAAGCTTACAAATGTAAATAGTGTATGTATATATCTGTCCTTATATGAACCCGCTGCCATATCATTTGGGTAAGCTAACCATGGGGAATGTGTCGTCTTTCGCAGAACACCCTCTGGGCCTTCTAGACTGTTATTTGTCAGGTTAGGGGCTCACATGGGGGTTGTGTTTCCGCTCCTGAGTTTGGTAGGATGTCATAAGACACCCTAGAGACTCAAGATGTGGTGTGCAATTTTTTTTAAAATATATAATATATATATATATATATATATATATATATATATATATATATATATATATATATATATATATATATATATATATATATATATATGAATTACGAAAATATCAATTATGTGATTGTTCCTATTAAAAAATTAGAAGAGCCCGGATTTAATAGATCCAATAAACTGAATCCTGAAACAATCATGTCTGATTTTGAAACACTACATGAAGCTAAATGCGCAGGGCGTTATATTTTACCTGCTCAGTACCGATTTATAAAAAAGATCCAGACGAATTTATATAAAGCGCTGGCTACGGTAGAAGAAGCACAAATAATTGAATTTGTTTCGTTGTCTCGTGCAATTGAAAAAATTAGGTTGGAATTAGCTCAAGAATATGAAACAAGGAAGATAATAAATACTCGTGTAAGAAAGCTAAAAAATTGTATGTCCGTTGACGAAGTCAAGGATGACGAGGAAGTAAATACCTCGCCTGGATAAAATCAAGGAAGTAAAAAAAAGTGATATATTTTGTTTTTACTTGTAACAGTCAGATAATATTCCCCTTAGTCGATCGGATTTAATGCAAGAGTGCGCTTAATTGAGAATTTGATCTCGGTTGCATACAATTGAAATAATATGCTCGCGTCTGAGACTATCTAACTGTTTCTGTGTTAGTAAGAAATCTTCGTCTCCGTATTCGTCAATAACGAATTTAACATTAATTTCTTCTTGGGTAAATGCGGCCTTAACTGCTTGCTCGAGCGCTTGTTTGTCATACACGAAAACATTTGTGTGGTGGTACATATTCAAATATCTATAGATTTATAAATCTAAGATTTAATACGCTTATATACTCTAAAATTTGAGGTATACTGCAATGCGCGATAACAATATGATTTTTTTTAATACTTGTAGTTGCGTATCAGTTAATATAAAATCGTCAGTGCCGTATTCATCAACAATTATTTTTTCTGTGGTAACTTTTCCGGTTTCGACAGCTTCATCAAGAAGTTCTTTGTTATGTATGAAACATTTTACGCGGTGGTTCATTATATAATACTCGCTTGAAAAATTGTCAGTCAATTTTTCTGCAGATTTTTTTTACTTTACTAAATTCGCTAGTAAACACCCTATCAAAATTGAGAAATTGGTCGATGTGTATTTTTACTGAGCTACAATTTCACAAGTAAATTAATATGTAGCTTTTCATTTCACAAATCAAGAAGGCGGCCAGACTGGTCTGTTAGTTTGAAATTTATTCCGGTCAGCTACGGATTATGACATCGTAGATAGACTGGATTTATCGGCTCTTGCACGATTAGAAATTCAGGTGGGTCTTTCGGGGTGAATGAATAAAAAACAAATCCTTGCTGGACTTGATTTGATACTGTTGTGTCTGTTCCGTAGCTATCGTCGATTACATCACACACAAGATTGACCGCGACCACTTCGGTTATATTTACGATGCCGGAGATATATGTCGTTCGTCTCCGGTTGGGCTATTGTTATGTCTGAAGATAGTTGGCTCCGGTAGTGTTTTCTGTACTGTGCAAGTATGTCATCAAAGAACTCATCAATGAGATCGTTAACAGATTTTGTTTTAGCCCGGGGACATTATACCCGGGAAATTTAAAATTCGGCAGCGTAGCTTTTGTTATTTTATATTTATCTAAGAAACTTTGTTTAGGGCGATGTCTGTCACCGTCGGTGTCATCAATTGTTACCTGAATTACTCGTGGTTAATATATTCCATGTCGGATACAAGCTGATTTAATATTTCAATGTGTTTAATGATTTCGCTGCGTAGCGATGTATCAAAAAGATGTTCTTGAAAAAGTTGCCGTAGTCGCTCTAGTGTGTGTTTATGTTCTTGATTAATGATTTTAAAATATTCAATAATATTTTCTGTGGTAATAAAGGGCCTTTCTTCTTCGTGACTTCGTTCATCAGTAAACGACCACTGAAAATTATTCCCAAGGAAGAAGTCCAACTGACTACCCAACTTTGCATTTTTTATATCGTGTAGACGATCTTGATACGATAGTCTAATTTCGTGATATGATTGTTTATCAGTGACATGATCAGACTTTTTAGGTTCTGGTGGTATTGGTGGTGCCGGTGGCGGAGTTTCAGGCCACCCTAACACTGTTCTGATCGAACTATTATATATATATATATCCACGGTGTAGTCTGTTGTGCTTATTTCGATGGCAGAAAACAGCTTTGGCTCATGAACAGTTATTGTTATCTTAGATTCCTTTGTTGGGATATTTTTTATTCGACGTTGTAATTCTTCATTGATTTCTTCGATTTGATAAGACCCGGTTGGTAACCCAATGACGTTCCAGTCGGGAGTGCCATCGGCACCAGGTTTATTTTTATGTGCAAACACAAACGAATTATTTGCTGGTAATCCACCAAACGATTTTGATCTGATATTGGGCCAACTGTGATATACACGCAATTGTGCTAACGCGATCTCGTTTACTGGAATCGCAGTTGGAAAATTAATACTGAATTCTGGTTCAGTCGAAATTATTGTTATCATTGAAGTTCGTTTTGGGCTTGTATTTTCGACTATATCGAGCAGAGCTCGATGAAGTAATTCGGACATTGTTATTTATTTTTTGTTGCTTCAAATGACCGGTGTAGTCTTCATACATCTTTGCCATTAGCGTGAATTCGGAATATGATATTACTGTATCGTCGAGACTTGATGATATCAGCGACGACAATTTCGAGTAGGCCGCATTGTTTAACTTTTCATATTCGTGCAATTTTGTTAGCGCACATGAGGATATTTTTTTCGCGATAATATTAGGAACGACTGCAATTGTTGTTGATGTTGAAACTGTAATTGTGACCGCAATTGCAGTTGTCACTGGTGTTAGCGCTGATAATAATACTCCCGTAGATGCAACTATCGCGTACACTCCAGTGACTGTTGCTGTATATTTGATAGTATTATTTTGTTTAGACCATGTTGCAAATCCAGATGATACCGCGTATACTATGTTGGTAATATGCCCGGAGTAACTCCAGATGGGATTTTAATCAAACTTTTTTTGTTAACGATCTGAGGAATCCCACTTATGATATCTTGCTGTGTTTGTTTGATTGTGTCAGTGTTAGTTTTGATATCAGAAAGTTTCACATCGATGACGGGAGAAGTTCCAAAGAACTTATCCGTGGTCTCATCGGTTTTTCTAAAGTTTCTACGGAAATTTGTAAACGCTTCTACGTGCTTGTCATACTCGGCCCGCAACGTGGATAATTTACCGTCAATGGCGCTAGCGCTTATGTCAACATATTGTTTGTTTGCGGCATCTTCCGGGGATGTTGGATCTCTTAAAACCACTATTTTGTTACCGTTCATGCTGAGTTCACCTGTCATTGTATCACCGGTCTTTTTTACGCGTTCCCCTGCAGCTTTTTGCGTATCATCTCTTAACGCCACAATTGATATCATCGAATCTCTGATTTTTCCGCTATCAGTGAATACAGGGATGTTACCCGCAGTGGCTTCAATAACTCTACGAATTATTTCATGCCATTTGATATCGCTGGTGTTTAGTTTTCCGTGTCGGTCCTGAAAAATAACAACTTCTTCTAGTTCTATCCCGGATAAGTTTAAATGATTGTTAACGTCATCTTTAGTAGCATATTTTGATAAATCTACATCACCGCGTTTTTTTTTTCTTTGTTTCGATGAGAGATCTTCTGTAAATATCAACCCTTATTTGATAGGAAACTGTTTAAATTGACCCGCGGTATACTCATGCACGACTTTGTGAGGTGGTTTGATGACGCTGATATCGCATCGAGGACATTTAATACTTCACGACCACATATTGGCGGATCGGTTAGTGTTTGTGTTGGTAGCGTTGAGTACCAAACTTTTGATGGAGTGTTTTGCACATATTTGAGGAATTCAACTGGCGGTGCTAACCCATACAAATCAAAATAGATAATTCCACGTGGATGTATCGCGTAAGCAACCCAGTGAGTTCCTGGACCGTTACTGTTATCAAGATTAATAACTCCGGTTTCTGGATTATTCGGTTGTCGTCATAGCTGATCTCTCATAAAAACGCCTCTGAAATTTTTTATATTTAATTGTTTAACAGCATCGAGTAAATCAAAATTTGACATCGGTGTGAAACCTAGAACCGTTTTGGGTACCATGAGGGCGGAGTTCCTGGAATTCTTAGACCCTGTCCATTTTTTTGCATCCAGATCCTTTGGATCCACCAGTTACTTTCTTCAGTGCCATTCCAGCAGCTCTTCCAACAGCTCCTAACGCGGCGGCCTAAGCGACGGCTGGGGCAGCAGCAGCGATCAGTGCTGGCATTGCGGCAAGAAGAGGAAATATACCACCGGTTTTAATCATGTCCTTGACGGTTTTTGGAGCGAAATCAAATCGAGCTCCAGTTTTTGCTTGTTTTGCTTTATTGAAATGATTAAGTTGTGTTTTAGTCAACGATAGCTTATTTGGACCACCATTAGCGATTTGATCATTTTTTAGTGTTATCGTTGCCCCACATGTGCTCGCGTTTTTCGATTGTAATTTTTTCGCCTGACTACGAGTCAGAGTGACATTAACGTGACTGTATGACATTTTATTTAATACGAGATTGATCTAATTGTCTACATGTTTTCGGAAAACTACATGTTGTCCACTGGTGCATCAATGATTCTCATTCTGCCACCAACACCTTCAAGTAACATTGCTTTATCGGAAAGTATATCAGCAATTGCCCTAGCACCTCCAGGAACTGCTGGTGGACCAACTACTGCTGCTGGTACTCGAGCCACGCGAGCCCGAATAACTATATCAACGACAGATTTTCTGAATAAATCCAAATGTTCCAACGAAAAGTAATAAATCGGATACAACGTTGTAAAATCACGCTGGGATATCTGCAACCCAGTGTCAACGTTTTGATCACGCCCATCATAAGACATCAATCGATAATATGCCCGTACAACATCATTTTGTTCAAAATTTAGATTAATGTCTTCAGCGGGTTCTTGATGTCCGTTTATTCTTAATGAAACCTCGGAAACCCCAAATGTGTCAAATATCATTGGACTTGCTTCTTGTCTATTTATTCTGGAATTTTTCTGAAACGCGATAAGTATATGTCATGGCGCTGACACCTCCTTTTGTGATCCTAATTGCCAAGTGAACAATCCAGCAGCGTTAATAGAAGTGCTATCTGTTGTCATTGATAACCAGGATAGCAATGATTTTCCACCTTGATCTATAAAAGAAAGTAACCGTTGTTCTTCAGTAACTGATGGAGGCATTGTTGGCATCCACAGAGATAGTTTTGTTAACACTGCTTTACCAGGATCAACTCCATCAGCTCGCCATATTGCATCATTATCAGAGTTTTTTTCTGACAAGCACTACTGTATGTTTAGCACCGAATATAACCTTTCGGACACTTCTACAAAATCCAAAAAGATGAGATAGTGGAATAGTACAGGAAAACTCTTCGTTGCCGTTCAGAATTGCTCGACGCGCGGCAAAACCCAAGTTGAAATTTTCGTTCATGGATGCAACTGCATCCCCAGCCGCGTGCATCGTTACATTTCTGTTTTTCGGATGATCAGATGTGTCCTTTACAAACATCATTGTTGGACCAGCTGATTTAGTGTAATCATCAGAATATCTTGCAAGACCAAGTTTCGTCGTGGCAACATCGACATTGTCCAAACACGACTCAATATCTTTTCCATCAATCCAATATGTAGCTTTGTTAAATAACGCCATCACACCAATATTAACAAAACCAACACGATCGTCTATCCCATATCCAGTATCATCCGCTTTTACGATTCTACCTACAATTTCAATATAAGCTTCACAAGGTGGAAAATATCTACTTGTATCATGAATTTGAAATTCAATTCTCCCCTGTGCGTTAGGTGTTTTTGCGTCATAGGAATAATATTGATAATCGCGCAAGGCTTCATCTTTTCTAACTGGTTTATCCATATCAAATGCTACGTTGGATATGCGTTGAAACATCTTATTGTAATGTATCATTGTCTGAAACGAAGACCACTTCCCGCTATTAAACTTGAAGCTATATTTTTTCTATTTCTTTGGAAGGTACATTAATCAGCGACGCTAGTTTTCGATTTGCATTTTCATTTATTACTTTGCTAACATCTGCAGGCATGTCTGCGGTGCTTGGTAATTTTACCGTCTCAGGTTTTCTACGTATTAATCGTGCTAGTCTATGTTTGATTGCCAAGAACGCTTTACCGGCAGCATCACTGATTACACCAGGAGCTTTATCTTTGATAATATCAATAGCTTTCGACGATAATTGTTTTGCAATTGGCCCCGCCTTTGGAGCTTTTCTTGTGAACAATCCTTGAATAACATTTCCAAGTCCATCTCCATAATATGCACTGTAAACAGGATATCGCGAATTTACTACCCTAACTCGTTGAGACATATGATGAGAGTCATGTATGATCATCTTATTTAATTGTTATTTATCTAATCGCTGTCAACAAGTTCATCAATAAGTTCTCGGTAGAAGCTAGTATCCAAGATACCACCTTGAAATAATCGCTGACAGATATCAGCCGCTTCATTAATTATTTCTGGCGAGTTATTTCCAGCTCGCTTTCCTCCGATGAGAACTTCTAACCGTGATACATCATTGATGATATTATCAGGACAAGAGATAAGACCACTTCCCAAAACACTGCCAGTTGGTCCTTCTTCTGTTGTTTTCTTAAATAGTCTTAAGGGCGATCTTTCTCCTCTTGCTTTTTTAAGTAGCTCCACAGACTTTTTAAGTTCCGACATCAACTTTTGCTGCGGTGAAGAAGATTGTTGTTGTTCTATCTGTTGCAGAGGTGGAGGGGGTTCCTGCCGGGGTTGTCGTTGTTCTAGTTGTTTCAGTGTTTCTTTATAAAGTCTCTTTACTTCTTCATCAAGACTTCTGTATTCTAAATCATCATCTCTGGCTTGTTTTTTGTTTTCATATATACGATATATCCACTTAACAAGTGTATCATCAGTTATTTTTTCAGAACCGGATTTTAAGATACTAGATTTATTAAATATACTAATTAATATTCTTTCAAGCAATTTTTCCATTTTAGTATTTCTAATATCTTCAATAAAATCCCCCCTAAATTTTGCAATCAGTCCAATATTTTCCTTTATTGGTTTAGACGCGAGTTCAGTACGAATTTGTTCAATACCCTCAAGTATTTCTTCGCCTACGGACGGAGGTTGAGCTGCAGCTATGTCAGTTGGAAGGTCTTGTAAAGGTTTTTTGCTTTTTTAGTTCTCGCTGCTATTTTTTCAGTCTGCGCGACGGTTTGTTTTAGCACTGGAAGAATATTTTTTGTTTCGTCCTTAGGATCTCCCAGTAAAGCTCTTTCAGGGACCTCCTCAGCTTTTTCAGTACCTGTTGTAACGGGTCTAAATAATTGTTCTGCACCTGTCGCAAATTCAAATTGTGCTTCTTGCCGCGCTTGTAATTTTTGTCTTACAGAATCTCTCACAGGAAGAAATTTTTTTATTGCTTCTAGTCGCTCTCGAGCTAATTTAGCGGAATGTGCTTCTCCAATGTTGGCCATTATTGTTAACTTAAACTTTTAATTTATGACAAGAGACGCGCAAATATTTTTTTCATACCTCGGTTTTCGAAAAAGGATACAGGGAGCAGCAGGGAGGGCAACGACAACAAAAGGCAGCAACGACGGCTACAATTATGTTTTCACACAAGCGTCAAATTCCGGCATTTGGAACCTTAGGATTCGCACTTTCATAAAGGGCTTATTTCGGCATTTGGAACCTTCTAAAAGTTGTAGGATTCGCCCTCCCTGCTGCTCATGTAGAATACATAATGGTGCATAAAGTCACTAACATGTGTTTGTTTGCATCATATTGAATTGGTAGAGGGTTGTGATGAATATTTCCACCGTCTCATTGATGATTATTATCATTTCTTGTAAGATGTCAGTACTACAATAAACTGTTTTCAAAAGGAGGTTACAGAGCATATTGAAACAAATGTGAATCAGGAAAAACGGGTATTTGAATACCAAAAGGAAAACAAAGGTTCATATAACTCTTGTAAAACAAAGTAGATGAGATTTTAGGTTAATCTAGACTCCTGCATTGCGGACCGCTAAAGAAACTCCCGAATCTTTGTTCCCTTATCACTGAGGTGACGAAAGAAAACCAAACGGTCCACAATACGAAAATTCAACCTCTCAATCGTTTTACATCCACCAAGAGGACTCTGATAGAGAAAAATTAAAAATTTTATGTAGCGAAAATTTAACATTTTCCTAAGCCAGTGAAATCTCAAATTGCAAGCCGAGTTGAAATTCGTCAAAGAGGTAGCTTCGATTTCTGAAGCAGAATTGGATATCGTGAACAACGTCTGAGTTCTAGGTCCTAAATTCGTCTCTCTTGGGGAAGACTTAAACAGGATATACAATATTAGAGAAAGTTTAATTCGTACTCTATGGAGATTCGAACTCCCAAATATGAAGTTCATTGTGAGATTCCAAAGTGATAGTCTTGCGCGAAACATGGACATACTTATCACTTCTAGAATCAAATTATAACGTGACGGATGAAAATCTTTGGACATGTTGTTTTCAATATCTACTGATGCCGTGCATGTTCGAATAGTTTGACTTCAATTATGTGCAAACTATAGCTGAACTTGAACTTTAAAAATTTATAATCCCAAGACAAGTAACAAAATATGTAATGACATATTTAATTTCTCTAAAAGCAATTATATTCCACTGTGTGTGTATGGGTGTGTGTGTGTGTGTGTGTGGATCATCGTATCTAGATTATGATAATGATATGCTTGGGAAATCTTGTCTCGTCGCAGTTTATGAGCTATTTTGTTTGTTGCTAAAACATGGGACATTATTGTATGTTGCTTGATAAAGAATGACAAACCACTTATTATTTAAAGCCAAGAAAACTACATAGATATTATCTCAGTCTTAATGTCTGATGTTCCCGAATTAGAAAGTAGATAATGATAGTTTCGTTGTTCCTTACAAGAGTCTTTCATATTTTATAATCTTGGTCTTAGTATATCTTTATAATTACGTCTGTGCATAAATAACTGGCGAGATAAGACGTCAGAAATTATGACGTACACAGATTTTAACCGTTTCTCTTTCCTAGTTTTGAGAAAATGTTCTATTCAGTAACTTACGAAATTTTTCTCGCTACATCAGATTAACAATCCTCAATTTATATAATGTGATAATATTTACCAGTTGCATTGAAAAAATACTTCCATGAAAGAAATAATACAAGTTTGATTGTAGGTACATTAGTTTGCTATATATGTTGACTTGTGATAAATGCTTTATTAACAGTAAATGGCAAGCCCGGATGCCACACATATGTTTTTGTTAGGAGTAAAGAACAAATTTTCATATCGTTTCAAATTTACTTCAAATATAAACCTGCACATCCTGTACGTTTGATTGGGTTATTTAAATATCCTTATTCCATGTTTTAAAAATATCCAAAAATATTGTTAAAATATAGTAAAATATGAATCATAATTAATTATCATTGAAACGTAAATTCGAATAATATAAAAAAATATATGGCTTTGCATTTACAACATGCCCGACCCTACCCTATCCCTAGCTCAATTCAACCAGTTAATGCTATATATATATGTATATGTGTATGTATATATATATATATATATATATATATATATATATATATATATATATATATATATATATATATATATATATATATATATATATATATATATATATATATATATATATATGTGTGTGTGTGTGTGTGTGTGTGTGTATATATATAACACAAGTTTAGACAAAAGCATTTAAAGCTGAACTCCAAAGCTGAATAGCCAACCAATTTAAAGAATATGAAAGATGAAGTAAGGATACATGCACTCAACCACAAAATTGACGTCTTGTTTTCTGATAAAACAGATTTATCTTCTGAAAACGGCACAAATCATTTCCATAATCACTTCAGAAACATATCCCATTCTAAAAGACATGTGTCAAAACAGAATTTGGAACGAGAGGCCAGCATACTAACAATAAGTGGACGGAATACCACAAAGGGAGACTTACAAGTTCGAAGTTTGGCCAAGTGGTAATACGTAAAGAATCTACTCGACCAGACCATTTAGTAAAAGTTGATAACAAGTATGTGAAATGGAGTAGGGATGATGAACCCGTAGCCCGGAGAACTTACATAAATATCATGACCCAATCTCATCCAGAGCTTCATGTGACACAGTGTGGGCTTTATGTTATCCAACTTTTTTCTCATTTGGGTGCAAGTCCAGATTTCGTTGTTCATGATCCTTGTTGTAGAGCTGCCTCAGCATTACTGGAATTAAAGTGTCCAGTTTAGAAGAGATGGAAAAATAAATCGCACGTTAGACCTCCGTGGTAGTGCAATCGTTAAAAGGAAGCATCGATATTATTTTAAAGTGCAAGGACAAATGGTCATTACGAGCGAGAATTGGTGTGATTTTGTGGTTTGGACTTCGAGGCAACCACCATCTATGTAACGCATTCCATTCAATTTAGAATTCTGGAATATTATGATAGAAAAAGTAAATTCCTTCTTCTTGAAAGAAGTTATTCCTGAAATGTACACAACACGTGTGTGTAGATGTGTTCCTATCTAGCAGTCAGTCAGTGCTGACGGGAAAGATAAATAATGTGATTGTCAGGTTAATGACATAAGGTGACATTCAAGTAATTCATCGACTCAGTGAGATTGGAAAAAAGGTTTAACAACAATATGGACTGAAGAATTCAATGTTTTCTTTATTAAATCTGCTGTTGAAATGTTTACTAAATAAGTTTTAAATATGTATTGCTGTATAGGCAGGTGTTTTTAAAAAGTCAAAATTATTGTATTGCCACAAACATTTTACAGTGATGTCATGCATATTGTCATAACATACTTCTGTAATACATCTAAATTAAGGTATTATAATATCAATTAGCTTTGCAAAGTGGTGTATGTCAATTTGTTAATCGTGTACATATCTTCAATATATTCGTTGCTTGTTAAATATTTGAATGCATAACAATTTTAAAAATATTATTTTTTTATCCTTTCCATCTGTCTCTTAACATGGATACGAAGATTTGAAATTGTTCGTGTTTGTTTCACTTCTCTTCTGGAGAACTTTTGTTTTCCATTTTTTAAATTGAGTAATGATGAGATGGATATCTTATTGGGGCTGTGTTGTCTGAGATAAGGAAACCTTTGTCTGCCATAATGTCGTCTCCAGGTTCACACATGTCAATCAGGGCGCTGTCTTTAGTAATTTGTTTTTCACTTGCATTCCCTGCCCATAAATCTGCTACAAATGTTACATCCTCTGCTGGACTAATTCATATTAACCATTTCCACTTCATATATGATGATGTTTAATCACTTTACATCAAAGACTTGTGCTGTAAGGAACTAGACGTTTCCGCGCATAACTCTGTTCAGACAATTATTACCCTACCATTAGTATATTTTTCCTTGAAACAAGGTGGCATATGTTCATCAACAGCACGTCTTCGAGGTCATTGGATTAGAAAATCTAAATGTATATACAAATAATCAATCCATTTATTAAAACTCATTCCACATGTCGACGTTCCAATGTTAAATCGATCTGCTAAATCTTCCAGTAACAAGCCTAATCTCAAGCGCATCAAGACAAGACAGAATTCATCTATTAGACGCTAGTGTATTGGACGTCACTTTCCCCTTGTAGCACCATAACGGGCTGTCTGACTTGCAACATCATCCTTAATTTGATCAAATAATGCCTTAAAAATAGCTGAATTTGGAACTCCAGTATAAGATAGGAATTTTTGATCATCATGTTCAATATCGCCAAATGTTAAGACAGGGGAATTAACCTGTATCCCGCAATCTACAGTTATCACTTTGTTAACAGGGGTGCCATAATCAGGTGACATTAAATTACACGCACACTGTGTAGAAACATTTTTTTCAGTAGGTTATTGGTTTGTGTTGATTGGTTGTTAATATGATTTGCGGCGATGTCATTTAAATGTATTGGCCCACAATAATCATGTAAATGTATAGAAATGTCCAGAGGTGATTCAGGTTTTACTACAACTGTTTCTGAAATATTATTTAAATCATCCTAGTCATGACTCTGTTGTTCAGCAATGTCACCGGGTTCCATATCTGTATTTAGCAAATTTTAGCTAAAAGTCACTATTTTCATGTTCCAAGGTTTCACTCTCCAGATTCTGAAATTAAATAATTATACAAATATAAACATAAATTATTTAACAGTTAGTTAATGGTTACATACACATGTGTAGCATGCACGGTTACAATTTGGTGCCGGTGTGAGTTACAACATTTCCTTTAAATACTGGATGGGTAGACAGTCCATATTTATAGTGTAGCTGCGCACCTGTAGACATTACAATGCCAATGGCATTAACATATTTAAAGACAATACAACAGTTAATAAAGGTCATTACAACATCAAATTAAACTACAATGCAGTAGCAGACTACAAGCAAATGCACAACATTTGTTATCTCTGAACATCTGTATGCATCACATCACAGAGAGGAGTACACTTAATAAGTAAAATATGGAATATGACAATTTGTTTAAAAGCATACAGCCCCCTGCTGGTCAGGAGTTGTAGAATTGCTCCGACATGCCTCGCTACGTGTCGTAAAAGGCGACTAAGTAGAGACGAACCTGTTTGCCGTGGGTTGCGTCCCGGTAGTTGAGCAGAGGCTTTCCGATGCAATACACTACTTAGGCCTCTACTTCTCTTAGACGGGTGGTCGGGATGGGCCCGGTTCCGACAAATCGGCTGGTCACGCCGAGCCCTAGGAAGTCTTTATTTACTATTTCACCTTCTTTATCTTTCTCCTTGTATCTCTCTTGATACCACCGTTGTCCCTATAGTCTATTCCTTTATCTTTCCCTTTCCCAAGTCTTAGAAGACTTCCTAGAAGGCGGTGGCTTAACCGGTCAATCGGGAGGTAATTTTACTGACCCTAGAAACTGGCGACTTCACGGGTCAATCAAAGGTAATTTTATCAACTGAGTATGGCATCTGTGTATCCCTGGCACTTGAAAAGTGTCCCTTTGTTGGGCTCCATCGTGGGCTATGAGCACGGGTGCTGAATTTTAATCAAGCCATCATGGATAAGTCGAAAAAAAAACAAAATAAACGTACCAAAACTGAATCAGAGTCGGATGATGAACCATGTAGTGTGGAATCCTTTCCTCGCTTCATGGTCATCCAATCAAAAGACGAATCGAAACCACTTGCAGCTCTATCGCCATTTATAGTCGCAAATACTATACTTGGACAAGTCGGCAAGCCAAAAGTGTCAAAAAACTAAAATCAGGCGACCTACTTGTAGAGTGTGAGCACAAAGCACATACTGAAAATATCCAAAAAATTAAAACCTTTCACGATATTCCAGTAACCTGTTTCGCCCACTCTACACTTAATACATCAAAAGGCGTAATTCGTTCCCGTGACCTAGCTGAAGTCAGCGACAAAGAAATTGTCGAGGGGATGAAAAATGAAGGTGTCACTGCTGTCCGCAGAATTCGTATCAAACGAAACAACAATCTGCAGGACACCAACACTATTATTTTCACCTTCAACAAGCCAACAGTACCTAAAGTGATCAAATTTGGATTTCTACAAGTTAAGGTTAAGATATACATACCAATTCCCCTCCGATGCTACAAATGTCACAAATACGGTCATCATGAAGACCGATTCTCTAGAAGCCAAATATGCGGCCGATGTTGCGACCCCTGTCATCGGGAATCCGAGTGCAAAGCCACTCCACATTGCGTCAACTGAGGAAAGGAACACCATGCTAATTCAAAGGAATGCGACACATGGAAACAGGAGAAGGAAATTCAGAGGGTTAAATATACGTCCAAAATCCCCTATCCAGAGTCCAGGAAGCTTGTACAAGCTAGAACATCACTCCCCGGCCCATCCTTTTCAACTGTAGTGAAGAGCAACCAAAAAGCAACGAAAGACGCCCAAACCCAAACAAACCCACCTGATTCCCCTTCTGACTCGAACATTCCACATTACAAACCCCAGAAAAACTCTACATCGACGCAAACAACATTGAACAATACTCCACCACCAAGATCACCAAACAGTAAAAAAAAGTCGCAAACAGCAAGGCAGGAAAATGGGTATGATGACCCCATAAAGCTGCACAATAGGTTTGGAGACTTTGAGGATATGGATGCAGGAGAAACTGCTCCATGTCCTCAAGGTGGCTCCAGACCTAGCAACAAAAATACACACCCGTACTTCCTCCAGATAAATAACCAAACAGATTGCCTCCGCGAAAGGTCTAACCTAGTTCCAGAATCTTCAATATAAACTTGTAATGAAGAACACCATCATACAATGGAACTGTAGAGGACTTAAAGCCAACTACCATGATATTCTTTTGCTTTTAAACGAACATGATCCTGCAGTACTATGTCTTCAGGAAACGTTTTTGAAAGATATGGATAACATCACACTTAAAAACTACTCCCTGTTTAACAACTACTCTCAAAATGTTGACAGGGTCTCAGGAGGAGTCTCTGTTATTGTGAACAGCAGAGCCCCTCATAGCGTCATTCCTTTAAACACAAATTTACAAGCCATTGCTATAAGCGTCACTCTACATCGAGTCATTACCTTTTGTTCTATTTACATACCACCAAACACCAACCTAGTACCAAACGAATTAGACAATCGTGTTCAATAACTCCCCGCACCCTTTGTTTTACTCGGGGATTTTAATGCCCATAACATTTTATGGGGATCAAATCACATAAGCGACAGAGGCCACAAAATATAAGAATTCATTTCCAGACACGATTTGTGTCTATATAACACCAAATTACCGACATATTTACACCCAGGAACTGGTACATACACATGTATCGATTTGACAATTTGTTCCCCATCGCTGCTTTTGGACTATGAAAGGAAGGTCGCTGATGACCTTCACAGCACTGATCACTTTCCAATCTCTCTTAACAACACCAACGTTACAATTGACGAAGCAATTCCACATTGGAATTTAAAGAAGGCTGACTGGGACAAATTTGAAACACTTGTACAACTAGACTTAACAGGGATACTGTTTTAAACGACAGTAACCCTTTTCAATATTTTACTTCTGTTTTAATCGACATTGCAGAAGAATCCATTCCCAAGTTCTCACCAAACAGTAAAAAACCCTCAAAACCGTGGTTCACAAAAGAATGTAAAGAGGCCATTAGACAACGCAGAGAAACACTGAAAAATTTTAATAATCGTCCAACGCCCGAAAATTTAACTAAGTACCGTTATGTTCGGGCCAAAGTCCGCCGCACGATTAAAGAAAGTAAAAAGGCATCATGTAAAAATATGTTTCAACTCTAACTTATCGTTCCTCTATAAAGAATGTTTGGGACACGATCCGCAAAATAAATGGAAAGGGAAAATACAATTCCTTTCGACATCTCAAACTAAACAACAAGAATATCAATTCCAAACATGACATTGTTAATATCCTTGAAAAACTTCCTCATCCTCTAATTATTCAGAAGCCTTTAGAAGACTAAAAACTCACAAAGAAAAGACACGGTTGAAATTCACATCGAATAACTCAGAAAGTCTAATCAACCGTTTACACCGTTTGAGCTGATGGAATCTCTGAATAAGGCCCACGATGCATCCACTGGGCCTGACAAAACACATTACCAGTTTTTTAAACACCTTCCAGAACCTTCATTAACATCCCTTCTGGAAATTTTCAATGATTTATGGATTACTGGTAATGTACCAAACATTTGGAAAGAGGCAACAGTAATACCAGTTCCCAAACCCGGTAAAGATAGCGCAGATCCTAACAGCTATCGACGAATTGCACTCACATGCTGTGTGTGCAATACAATGGAACGAATGATCAATGCTCGACTTGTCTGGTACTTGGAAACTAATAATTTAATATCTCCTTTCCAAAGTGGCCTTCGATATGGCCGGATCACCAATGCTCATCTGGTTAGACTAGAAACATTCATTCGCAATGCATTTATCAAGAAAGAACACTTAGTAGCGGTTTTCTTTGATTTAGAAAAGGCCTATGACACGACATGGAAGTACGGGATACTAAATGACTTGCACGATCAAGGTCTAAAAGGCCATCTGCCCTCTTTCATATCCAACTTTCTCTCAGACAGAGAATTCAAGGTACGAGTGGGCTCTATTCTCTCAGATCTGCACGAGCAAGAAATGGGTGTGCCCCAGCGCAGTATTTTATCAGTGACACTTTTCAACATCAAAATTAATAGCATCACTAAGTATTTGACTCCTGGTGTGGATTGCTCGCTATATGTTGATGATTTTCTCATGTTATCGATCAAAGCACATGCATACAATTGAAAGACAACGACAGCAAAATATAAACAAGATACACAATTGAGCAAGTACGAACGGCTTCAAATTCTCGAAATCAAAAACGGTATGCATGCATTTCTGTCAGTTACGACGACACCACGATGAACCTAAACTCACGCTGGACGGAACACCTATTCCAGTTGTTGAGGAAACAAACGTTTAGGTATACTCTTTGACAGGAAACTGACTTTTATGCCACACGTAAAGAATTTGAAATCTAAATGCTTAAAAGCACTTAACCTACTTAAAGTAGTAACGCACACTGACCGGGGTGCTGATAGAAAAGTCATCCTGAATTTATATAGAACGTTTATTCGCTCCAAACTGGACTATGGTTGTGTTGTGCATAGTTCAGCCAGAAAATCATATCTTAAAATGTTTGATCCAATCATCATCAGGGAATAAGTTTGGCTCTGGGAGCATTTAAAATATCCCCGTGTGAATGCCTGCTAGCTGAAGCGAACGAACCACTGTTATCGCATCGTAGGGAAATGCTTTCCGCACAGTATGCTCTTAAGTTAAAATCAAACCCTCTGAATCCTGCTTTTTCGGCTGTTTTTCAACCCAAATAGAAAACCTTATACGGAAATGAACCAAACGCCATACCATCTTTTGGCATTAGAATATCATCCAGCATTGACAGTACAAACATTGATCTTTCTAAAATTCAGAAAACGTCCATCTCCGAAACACCACTCTGGCTACTTAAACAACCAAAAGTACTTTTTACGCTACACGGTGGAAAAAAATCTGAGACAAACCCTTCCGTCTTCCACACCTGTTATCAATAACTCCTCACCTAATTTAAAAACTACACAAGAATTTATACCGACGGATCAAAGAATGAGGAAAAGGCTGGTGGCAGCCTTCGTTTGTGGAAATCACACAACGCAAGTTCGCTAACCAAATGGAACATCAATTTTTTCAGCCGAAATCAGAGCAATAGACCTTGCTTTGCAACATATAGAAAGCAAACGTATTTTAAACACCATCATCGTCTCCGACTCACTATTAGTACTTCAGTCACTACACAATAGAAAACTGGAGAATCCATTATTGAAAAACATACTCGTCAAAAATACCGAGATGAGTGTCTACCACAATATAATATACTGTTGGTTACCTAGCCATATTGGTATTAATGGTAACGAAAAAGCTGATCGCGCTGCTAAAATGGCCCTTACTCAAGAACCATCTGATTTTACCGTGTACTGATTTTAAATCTAGTATCAGAAAGTCCTTACGTCAGAAGTGGCAGGCATCATGGAATGATGCATTGAATAACAAACTTCATGCAATCAAGCCAACTCTAGGAGAATGGACTCCTTCCTACAGAACCATGCGTAGGGAGGAGGTAGTCGTTGCAAGAATCCGAATTGGTCATAGTTATATTACCCACTCCCACATACTAAAAGGTGAAGACCCACCAGAGTGCGTTTCTTGCAATGCACCATGCACTATCAAACACTTTATAATAGAGTGTTTTGACCTGAAACCTGCGCGCTATCAGTATTACAATGTGCATGATATGAAGGAACTTTTTGATACTTTAAACTTGACTCGTATTATAGAGTTCCTGAAAGCAGTGAATATTTACTCTAAGCTCAAGGTTTTATGCTATCACTTGTGCAGTTTTATGCACTATATCTACCGTCCCTTTGTCATACCTTTTCATTTTTTTTCATTAACATACAACATTTACATCCTCCGTTGATCGGGAAGCTTTATTTTGCACCGTTACCATCTTACCGTTTAAATTTCAACCATTTTTTCTTTTATACCGCTGGTCGATATAAGATCTTTTATAATTTTTAAAAGATTATACAAATAACATTTTGTTTGGCGCTAAATAGCCTAACAGGGCTGATGCGCCGTTAAAAATAAAAGCAATCAATCAATCAATCAATCAATCAATTAAAAGCATACACAGTGCTACTGATTACAGATTTTTAAAAAGCACAGATAAAGAACACATCCTACCCCACATCTCGTTTAAAATGGATGGGGCATAATAGCACTCAATGTAGCCACTTACCGACGCTTGAAACACTGTGTTCGTGAAACTAACGAGAGTTGATGTTCTTTTGACGGCCCACTTCTATTCACAAAATGATCGGAATACATCTGACTGTTAGCTGTGTAAGTGAAATCTTTCTGTACTAGCCGTGACCGCGGAAGCCAAACTCTACGTAGTTTACATTTGGCAGGAAATCTGTGCAATGATATTGTTTTACTATCTACTTCCTTCGCTCTAAAATTGCTATAAATGTAACAATGCTTGTTGGGTTTTGCCACATACATTCTTTGACAGCTGATGAATGGGTAGTCCACCGAAGTTAAAACAGCAGCTAACGCATAAGAAAAAGATGCACTGAAGAGCTCCAACTAGGTGGGAGACAACAACCTTTATTGAAACATTTGAGATACCGGCCCTCAAAAGTGAAAATAATTCATACCTTGTTTTATAACTTTGTTTTATCCCTCTTTCATGTTATATATCTTGAACTGAATCATTATCAATTTCAATGATTTTCATGAACATTAAATTCATTTCGTTCTCGTTATGTTTGTTTTCTTCATACACTTTAAAAAAATAAATTATAAATTAAGATAATTATTTAATCCAGTAGTATCCCTTTTGATAAAAGATATTCATACTTACTTCAAGAAATATCTATTTTAATTTTTATTCTATAGCAAGGTAAGTTGGTGAATTTATTTTGAAACTAAATTCCTCTCCAAAGAATAATATGACTTTTTGTGGGAGTTGAACTTGACGCTTTTTGTTATATGTTTATACTGACGTTGTTTATTTCGGTTGCGTTTATTAATATAAACTTTATTAATGTCTGTCTTGTTAGTTTTTGAGCCAGTTTAACGGCATCAACCGGGGCTTAATTTACTTTAACTCATAAACCCTGGCGCCGCGATTGCGCGTCAGGAAGTAGTTGCATACTGCCGAGCTCTGTAACGTCTACGTCATGTATGATACACAAAAGTGGGTGGTATTATATAAATGAAGGCAGATGTAGCTCTACAATGATACCAACTGATCTGTACGTTTTGGCTGCTCTACAAAATACACCGAGATAAAACAAATGTTTTTGAGCCGATTTGTTTCCACCCAAAATTTGCCCGTGGTCGAAATCCGATTTTGTGTCCGGATTTTAGACATTTTGGCTTCACATCTAAGGCAGAACAGTTTGAACTGCACAAAGAAAGGTAAACGTTTGCACAAAATTAGGATAAGGTGGGCATTTGGAATATAGAGTGGTATCATTACGAAAATGATGGTCCGTTAAACAAAAACAAACTCCAACTTTACGCTTCTGCTCACGTGCGAGCAAAAAACGCCAATGATAAACAATGTTTCTAATACAACTAGGCATTAGGTTCACATGAAATCGCTTGGAAATTGATGTATTAGGATGTATTCAGAAATAGCTCCCAAAATGTGTATCCTACTGGCATGTCAGGCGAAAACAACAAAAACCCTCCAAGGGTTAATGAGTTAACTGTGTATGGCTAGTATATGGCAAGTCTAGTTCTCTGTCACTTATGCAGGTTTTCCAGGTTACTGTTTTGGAGTTTGTTCGTTATAAAAAAGTAGAATCAAATATGGAGCTTATTTTAACAGCAATTACTATTGCAACTAATGCAATACTATGCGAACAGGCCTCGGTTTCACTTGTCATAAATCTTTTAAATTTTTACCTTTTCTACCTTGTATTTTTACATTCTTGTGACCGTTCTCCCAGTTGTTTTTCAAATACAGATATAAGCGTATTTAATCCTCTGTGAAGTTACTTTCTATGGCAATGTTTGAACCATTATATTTTCGTCAGTTTTGTTTTCTAGACCATATTTTTGCATTAGAGGTTTCCTAATGAGGTCGTCTTTGCTTTTATCAAGTTGATCCACCCTTCATTAGGAGTCTAGACATATTATTTAAGGAACCTAATTCAATGACAAAAATCGTAAATTATTAGCAATTTACTTGCTGACTTCCGAACGTAAGACGTCCTTGTTTTCTTACTCAATTTTGCACTTGTGTTAAAATATTTTTTCGGAAGCACTTAGTACTCAAAGTTGTAATCAAAACCTAACGAAAACAACATTGTACAAAATCGCATTTAGTTACTTGCCAAGTAGTATATTTTAGCTTTCTCTTTTAAGAAATAAATTATAAAGATGTAATTGTGAACATTTTAAACATACAATTGATATCATTTACATTTATTTTAAATCTAATTTACTCAATAGCCAGTCTGTTGAACGTTTGGGAATTATTTCCTTGAAATCGTCCTTTACTAAGTCATATATCACAGGTAAATTGTTCAGCTCAAACGGAGAAAAGTGATTCTGGGTCTATTATCATTACGTTGTCAAATAAATTAGACATTAATGTTAATCTCAGCTTTGCATTCCTCCGACTATGTAGCAAAATACCCCCACCCTAGGGATATAAAGTACTTGTACATGAAGTGAAATCATATGCCGAAGAACAATCCTTTCAAGTGCATTCGATCCAGCAAGGAATCACGTGTGTCAGGTATTGATTAAGATAAATGCAATAAACTGACAACGAATAGTGCGAAACTAGTATCTAATTGGGTTGAGTGCTTTCTACTCTTTAATGAATCATTTTCAAAGGCAAATACAAAACATAGATAAGACAAACGAATAAAACAGAACAACGGTTATGTTTGCAAACCCTTATATGGATGTTTGTACAGGAAATAAACGTTTGACTTTGTTATGTTTCAACTTTATTTTTATCTTCTACGTGTTGCTGATACTGTAAAATAGGTGCATTGACCTAGAAATCGATGAACCCTAACGACATCTATTATTTTATGTAAATTTATGTAAGCGCAAATTATATACCGGATATTTCATTGTTATAATAGTCATTATAGTCTATTAACCACATTTAGAGAATAATTTAAAAGAAAATATGTCAGCTGCAAAAGATAATTCTATTTGTGCATGCCTGTCATTTTCTAGTCTTCTTGGTTTTAACCGCTTTGTTTCAATGTGCTAAGGCGGCGTATCCAGTAAGATTTCTTTTCTTTCCTGGTTTGGGAACTCCAGTTGGGATTGTGAGCAAGTGCAATAAGTGTTATATTACTGACAATATGGCCAGTGGAGGAGAAGTGTTCTGCGATCAGGCTTCTGTAAAGCATCTTCGTCATCCATTCATATCTATGAAGGCTGATCTTTTTGTGTAGCTTTCAGTTTCTCCCACATACGTAAGGCTTCAGATCTTGTATGTGATGAGATAAATGACATTCTCTGTTTTGCACGTTTTGTTTGGACCATGTATGTTTAATTTTTCTCTAATCTCTAATCACTGTGCTAGAAAATGTCCTGGTCTCTATCATATGTTGACAGGGTTTGCACCTTTTATCCCCACAGGAGCCATATTGACTAGGGTGGTCTTGATTAGTGATTGGCGTTAGCTTCGCCCTGACTAGGATTTGCTTGATTTGTTTTGGTCTCCGGTTGGCTACAACTGGTTTGTTAGTGAGGATTAACTTTAGTGCGTCCGACGATTCCATGATGGACCAATGTTTCCGGATGATGTTACCTACTTTGGGGTTGTCCGGATAATAGGTCAGGATAATTGGTATCCTATCAGCCTTTTCTTCCTTTTCATATTTGAGTAGGTCATCGGAGTTTGTTTGTTTAGCCCTTTGCGTTGCATCCGTAATCAGGCCTTTGTCGTAGCCTCGGTAAATTAAATGTTTAGATAGCTCTTCAGACCTTTGTAGGAATGTTTCATCGTTGGATCAAATTCTGCTTATTTTAAGTGCCTGGCTATATGGGATGTTCTAATTCAGTGTTTTGGATGACAGCTGGTTGGGAGGAGATACTGGTGTTTGTCGGTTGGTTTCGAGAAGATGTCTGTATGAAGTTTGTTTCCTACCAGTATGGTTGTTATGTCCAGGAATACGTGTCTTGAGTTGGAGACTTCTTCCGTGAATTTTATTGAGGGATGGAAGCTGTTTGCCTTTGGTATGAAGTCACCCAGACTTTCTCTTCCATGTTGCCACTTCATTTCTATATCATTGATAAAGCGTACCCATTGGTATGGTGTAAGTTAAACCAATGCTGAAAGTTGACCCTACAGGTTTCCCATGAAAAAAATATTAGCATTCGAAGGGGCCATCTTTTGTACACATTGCGGTTCCATTAATTTGGAGGTAACTTACTTCACTACATTTAAAGTTACTGAGTTTTAGGACAATCTCCAGGAGTTGGACTAGGAAGTGTGTGGGTGTATTGTCAACAGTTCTAGTTTCCCATGCTTCTCTACACGCCTGTATCCCTTCCTTGTGATGTATGTTAGCATACAAAAATATGTGACGTCTAAGGAAACAAGCAATGTATCTGGCAGTAATGGTTCAGTTGCTGTGCTTTTTATGACGTAAGCTGTCGTGTTCTGAAGATAAGACATTTGTACCTTAGACCAATAATTCTAAAATAAACTATATGTGAAACGACGTATCTGCACTAGAACCTTCTGTTGTCTGACAAATACCACACCTTGCATCAGATCACCTCTGCATTATATGCCATCTTGACGTATCAGTCCCTAACCCTCCACCTTTATCTGCTACTAAGAGGAACCTCTGTATGATAAATAGAACCAAACTAATGCACGACATCCAAGCTAACCTAACAACTTGCTTACCTCCTACCCCAGAACAACTCGATAACTGTCTTCCTTCATTACTTGACAAACATGCCCCAGCTACCAAGTGCAGAGTATCAATTAAAAAGTATTCTCGATGGTATATCAGTGTTAGGGACCAGCTTCGTACTGCTAAAAGAGACTGCCGTAAAGCTGAGAGGCTCTGGCTTTCCACCAGACTCACTGTTCATAAGCAAATCTATGAAGTTGCTAAAAAGAATGTCACAAATATAGTCCATGCAGCGAAATCAGTCCACTACACTACTAACATCATGGAAAGTTCCAGCTGCAAAGAGCTCTTCGAGATTACTAACAAGCTAATGTCAAGGAACAAATCAACACCACTTCCAACTACCTTCTCTCCTGTCGACCTTCCGGACATATTTGCAAATTTCTTTCGTGAAGTACAAACCATTAGAGATAAGTTTGACACCACAATTACAATTGACTCGTCGTCACCATACATTTTGGATACAGAATTTGAGCGGCAACCATTAGCAGCATTTGAACCGGTCTCTATGGATTTTATACGTACAATCCTGATGAAGAGTGCACCAAACTCATGTGAACTTGATCCAATTCCAACATCACTGCTGCTTGGGTGCTTAGATCCAGTATTGCCTTCACTAACTGATGTTATTAATACCTCTCTCTCATCGGGGGAATTCCCATCATTTTTTCAAAACTGCCATTGTAAGGCCTCTGCTGAAAAAACCAACACTAGACCATAACGATTTAAAGAACTACCTCCCAGTTTCTAATCTCCCATCCATTTAAAAAATCTTAGAAAAGGTTGTTCTATCCCAGCTTGTATCTCATCTAAATTCAAACAGTCTTTTTAGCAATGTACAATCTGCATATCGCCCTTGCCACAGTACTGAAACAACCCTTATAAAAGTAGTTAATGACATTCTCTCTGCGTTGGATAGCGGAAAGATTACAGTCCTCAACCTCCTTGATTTGTCTGCAGCATTTGACACAATTGACCATGCTATATTACTTTACAGTCTCCAGCATGTATTTGGCATTCATGATACAGCCTTACTGTGATTCGAATCCTACTTGGTCAATAGGACACAAATTGTATCTGCAAATGGAATACACTCCAGCCCAGTTGATCTGTGTTGTGGTGTTCCACAGGGGTCTGTTCTTGGACCTGTTCTCTTCATTATGTACACTCAGCCGCTCTCAAGTGTCATAGATCATCATCCAGTGTCTCACCAATTGTACGCTGATGACACCCAAATATACAAATTTAGCCACCCACCTGAAGTTGATGCTACCATCCAAGGTGTAGAGAAGTGCATTTCTGATATGAAATCATGGATGACATGTAACAAGCTGCAGATGAATGATCATAAATCTGAGGCCATTTTGATCACAACACAAAGACTTTCTCATTGACATACTTTACCTCAAACAATAAATATCAGCAACACCAACATTAAATTCACACAATCAGTACGAAACCTAGGTGTTACTCTGGACAGTACTCTCACATTGCACCAACATGTCATGAACATATGCAATGCTGCATATCTTGAGCTGAGACGCATCAGCTCAATTCGCAAATATCTTTCAGTTGATGCCACTAAAACACTTGTGTGTTCATTAGTACTTTCAAGACTGGACTATTGTAACTCAATTCTGTCTGGTTCATCTCAATATCTACTCCAGAAACTTCAAAAAGTTCAAAACACAGCGGTTCGGATCATACTTAGAGTACCACGATCAGAGCACAGCTCCCCGCTGCTCTGTACCCTACACTGGCTATCCATTCGATCCAGAATCAAACACAAAATTTGTTCTCTGTGCTTCATTTCACTGTCGGATTCTAGTCCAACATACCTATCTGACCTCACCCATGTGTACACACCAGCAAGATAGTTACGCTCCTCTTCTGACAATCGTATACTCATTATTCCCACAATGAAAACAAAGTCATATGGACAGCATTATTTTGCATACCAGGGCCGAGCAACGTGGAATAAATTGCCCACTGAACTTAGGCACAAAGACACAGTGATCCCATTCAAGAGTGCTTTCAAAACTCACTTATTTCGACTGCAAGAACAAACTTAAAGACCTAATAATGTTTCCTGCCTGAAATATTCTCAGCATGTTTTTGTTTTTTTAATGTTTTTATAATTTCATGTTGTTTGTTTTTGTAATAATATTATTGTTTTTTTTAATCTTATAGGTGTTGTCTAATATTGTAAAGCGCTTAGAGCTTCTAAAGATTAGGCGCTATACAAAGTCCTCATTATTATTATTATTATTTGCTTTAACAATTCCTGCTCTTCCATCGATATTGATTGCACGTGAAAGTATACTGTAGACGTATGTGGACTTGTCCATTGCTTATAGTGTTTGTCCATTCACTTAAAAGGGATATGCTATGTAAGGCTTTACAAAAGCTGTATCTGATTCTGCATATATATATGTGTAGATATCTATTAGATCATAATAATCGTTTAATTGATATTTCTTTTATACGCTGTGTTACTTTTACTCGGAGTAATACAACCATTAGGTTCATATTTCTGATATCCATTATATATACTTTATTGTGTGTGTCTATCTACATACTTTGCATTTGTACGTACATGCGAAGATTGTAAAACATTACAGCCTGTTGTGGTCGTGTTTTCCTTCTTATCGTTATTACAGTAGAATATATTGTGTTCATTATTTGAAATATTGTAATAATGAACTATGAAATCAATTCTCTGTTATCAATCGGGTTTGAAAAGATACATTTGTTCTGAGACTGTTCTTTCGCAGCATTGTAGGTACGTTTTGTTGCTTTCCACCAGACTCTTACCAGGATTCACCATTAGGCAATTATATGCTCCCATTTAAGTCTCGAAACAGAAAATCTAGTTTGGCTTCCAAGATGATTTGCTTCAACATCCTTGCAACAATCTGATGGAGTCACGAAATATCCTAATTTAACCCGTTAGTTTTTACTAGCCTTTTTCAAGTGCATGGAACAATCCTTTCGAAAGTTGCATAAAAAAACCTTGTTAATATAAGAGGAAAAATAATCCAACTTGGCCTGACACTCCTAAACTAGAAGCTGCAACACCTATTCCATCAGCAACACTTTACATATCCATTTTTGAGCAGTCAAAATGACATTTACTTTCTTTAAAACTTTTTCGTATCTCTATAATATTCAGTCTCTTGAAATTGTTAATAATTTCCATGATTTTCATGAACCTTAGTTTGATTTCTTTCTCGACTGATAATTTGTCTGACATTTTAAAGTATTAATACTTTACGTTTTGTTAATTATTGTCCCGTAGTATCCCTTGTCCAAATATGTATCACTTAAATCAGACTGGGAAAACACACTCATATATATATATATATATATATATATATATATATATATATATATATATATATATATATATATATAACGTGGCATTAATAATTTTTCAGTCATATCACTACGATGTCTGCAGTGTGGCAGTTTCTAGTGATGTCATGCTCTGGGGCATAATGCCGCAGACATGTAGCATGATGTCCCACCCAGTCACATTATCCTGACACCAAGCCGACCAGTCCTAACACTGTTACTACCATTTTTGTAAGTCTTTGGTATGACTCGGCCAGAGCTTGAACCCACGACCTCCCGCTTACAAGG
The DNA here is from genome assembly GCA_028554795.2 of Sinohyriopsis cumingii. Lineage (NCBI taxonomy): Eukaryota > Metazoa > Mollusca > Bivalvia > Unionida > Unionidae > Sinohyriopsis > Sinohyriopsis cumingii. The sequence continues at coordinate 111,863,730 of CM068828.1, forward strand.
CGGACGCTCTAACCAATAGGCCACATGAGTGGTCGCATTAGAAATAACATTGCTTTTAAAGTGTTGATATAAAGCAATTTAATATACCAATACGTTTGCTACATCAATTTGCTTTCCAAGCTAGGCGCATTAATACATTTGGTTCTATTTCAACAGTTGGCCATATTCTCTAAATCTGTGTTGAAGTTCCACTGATGAGTCATTAGCGTTGAAATGCTATCGCGATAAAAATATTCACAATTTTGTGTTCTAAATGAATTAAACATGGTGCGAGATTTCATTCTATTTAATGCTTTCTTAAACTGTATTTCTTTCTGAAGTTTTAATATTGGTCTAAAGACATTGTATTTAAAATAGAAATGTCTAAAGGCAGCGATACTCTCACTCTTCTTTTCTCTACCACTCTGTGGGTTGGTAATAATAACAAATAGAGATACATAGGGATGAGCAATGAATAAATGTCTTTATTGTAAGTCTCTTCACTCTTGTACTGTCTGTAGGCACATTGTATCAAATGTTAAAAACTACAATTCCTTGCGGACACACTAGCGAGGGCTATACAGATATCATTCATCCCGTAATACACATCTACGTTTTGTCTGCTGTAATTGCGTTGGAAGTGCACGTATATATATATATATATATATATATATATATATATATATATATATATATATATATATATATATATATATTATAGTATAGTATAGTATGTACGTTGTATTGTTCGTATACCATTCGTTGTATAAATATTGCATTAAAAGTGAACTCGGCAAACCTCGTTTCCTTTTAATGAGAAATGTATGCATCTCGTGGTATGTCAAAGATATGCGCACATACTAAACATATGTTCTCTCCCTCTCGTTCTCTCTGAATATCCACTTCTCTGTCTAGCTGTTTATATCTATCTATCTATCTATCTATCTATCTATCTATCTATCTATCGATCCATCCACCCGTCCGTCCGTCCATCCATCCATCCGTCCGTCTGTCTATCTATCTATCTATCCATAAATCCATCCATCCATATATCTATCCATCTATGTATGTATGTATGTATGCATGTATGTATGTATGTATACATTGTATGTATGTATGTATGTATGTATGTATGTATCTAACGTAAAGGTAAAAAAAAAATGATTACGTCAGGGAAACATCATCGTTTAATATCCGGAAAAACTTAGCAAATTGCAAAGGTAAACACCCAAGCGCATATATCATGGCAGACACAGGTTTGTAGTGTGAGTGAATTTGACCCGCTCGCATAAACATCCTAAGTATATGCCATTTCTGATATCCTTTTGCATAACCACACACGGGTATCATTGACTTTCTCAATGATTTTTATGTGTACGACCATGGTCAAGTAAATGTGTGATTTTTGTTCGTCGATATACTTGACCGCGCAATCGTTATGAAGACTGTCTTTCATGGTGCTTGCTGTGTCGCAAAATTAGTCGTGGAAAATCTTGTCTCCACACATTATGGTTCCTCTCCGCTGAGGCATCCGAGCTGTTCAGTCTTTTCCTTTTGCTCAACACCAGTAGATCATTTGTGAGTATATCCGTGGAAACTGGATAGTCCATCGGATGATGAAACACATTAATGTACAGGACATTTGAGTTGGACTAAGTTCTGTTTTATGCTTGTTGTTGCTCGGTATTATCGTTTGCCGGATGCAGAGCGTTATGGGCGCAAATCACTAACATTGATTTTAATCTTTGAAAACATCGTCGACCATATCCTTGATGGTTTTTGTCCGGAACTGGCTCGTCGGTAAGTTTTCGCCGCCGTTCATGATAACTCCCGGTAATAGATCAACATGATCTGCGACTTCACACCGATGTCATATTTAAAACTAGGCCGAGCACCAGCGCCAACACATAACCCGATCATGATATATATTCGCCTCTTTTTTTTTCTCTCTCTCTCTCACGGTGGATTGAAATTTTCTTGCACAACGTCATATTATGACTTCCACACCCATTTTAATAATCATATTCTTAAGTTTTCTTAGGTCCATCACAATTCCAAGTGCTGTACATTTGTCAGTGACTCCGGATACCTATTTTTAAAATTTCACATTTTTTGATCCTCGAAGACAACATAATATGGTGCACTCAAGCTATACATCAATTTAGTCATTTATTTGACTCTGCTAAAGCACCATTCGTCTGGTTAAGTAATAGAGGCATTTGATCCAGACGCGATTTCTTTCATAATACAGTACATGTCAAAACTATGTGGAATCTAATGACACTATATAATATTCCACTTCAATTATTTCATAGTGAATTACTTATGTGTTGTCGGCCAATCAATTTTGATGAGTACTATCTCATAATGGGCGTAGTGAGGCCTATTTGAGACACGCTTACGTGATGCCCACCCCCCCCCCACTCTCGATTGCTTGAAAAGTGAAGCTTTCACGTGACTGTACATGTGTGCTAAAGATTCTCAGCAGGGAAGCTTTATAGTTAACTAGAAAGGATTATGGGCTGGAAAATCATGATGTATAGGTTGGGACTCATTCGCCCATTATGATGGTACTACATATAACTTTGAAGAACAGATCATCAAAGGAAACCTCAAACTTTAATAGTGTTACCATAAGGAGAAAGGATGAAACAGCTGCTGCAAATGTAACTATTGTATTAGAGTTATTGATAAGAATGCAGTAATTCTTAATCCACCAATCGGAAACATTGTCAAATATTTAAAAGTATGCAGCGGTAACAAAAGTACCGACGGTAGCGTTGATAGCGTATATTCATTTATTGACAAATGAACGGCATGAAAATATTGTCGACTATTTATTTAAGCTAGCCAACACAAAGCGGCAGCAGCATTGGTTGGTATAGTTGTTGGTGTAATAAATTGACTTTTAACTTTAACAGCGATAATTGTTTATTCAATAGCAATGTATGATGTTTAATTAATGCCTGTACTTGCATTAACTGGTTTGTTCTCTGCAACTGTACCAAAAAGGGTTATCTTTGGTAAAGAAATAAATTAAAAAAAAGTACCTAGTTAATCTGTTTACAAAGGGAATTCTACCGGCTATTACAACCGTATATAAAATTATAAACACTTGGTTTGTTTCATTATCTGTATCTTTTATATCATGAAGTGTGTTAAGTTATTGGTAATTTAGTGGGTTTTATAAGCACTGTAGATGATATTGTAGTGATAGTGTTGCTGATATTTAATATATCACTCTTATTTCCGTTATTTCTTAGTTGTCTGCCTTTCGAAGAAATGTTGATGACTTTTTATCAGCTTCATGTTATCATGATTATCATTACTCTAAATCTAAGCATTATATCGAATCACTTAAATGGGGAAATTTGCAAACTAGGTGTCGTATAACAGCAAGAGGAAATCGGACTTGTTCGTCGTCTTGGCTTATTTTCTCTTTGGCTCTTAGTTTTCTATCAAAACCTTCAGTTCCTATTATTTTCGTAGTTAGTAATTTGACTGACTTGTAAATTGGTACGCATTGGCTTCAATACGCTTCTCATGATATTGTTATAGAACCTCGAGAGTATAATTCATAGTAAGAACAATTATATAAACGAAACAAATACGAAATGTTTTCCTCAATTACTCTTTAATGAACAGAATGGTACCTTCGATGCTGCGTCTCTAATGTTTATTGTGGATATTGCAAATATCACGTTCATTCGTTTGCTTGTTTGAAAGTTTATTTGTGACTAGGTGAACTCGTCAACGTTGTTGAACATTATCATCTACTTTCAAATGGAGGAAACAGTTTGTGAGGTCTATCTACAAACAAACATCATAAACCAAAAGCTAAATTATCTACTACATTGCTTCCTCACAAAGTAGTTCGTAATACACGATGCTATTTTTAGACAAAGTGTCGTGCAATATTGAGCTATGCGGTGTAAACAAATACTGCAGAATTCTAACAACGTAAAGGTAAAGGAGAAACTATGAATATATATTTATCTGATGTTCTAAAAATAAAAGTCGTAATAAATAGCAAAGTTCTTGTAGATCATATCTTAATAAGCCACATGAGCTTTCTATGTTGATTAACATACCGCAGTGTTTCACTAAAATTATTTCGAATACGGTCGCTGGCAAAGGTGCGTATAACGTGATTTACATGTAAACTGGCAGCTACTCAGACATTCCTAAAAGTCCCACATCTGTCAGACTGCTACAAAATATGCATCATACACATGTTCAAATCGCATTAATTTTTTTCTCTTACTTTTCACTGTATAATAAAACAAACACTTTTTCTCAAAGGGTGACTATCGCCAATAAAGGTTTTGAAAATATATGATCCTCTATGTTATTGAGTAGAATGTGGGTGTAAATTCTATGTGTGTGTGTGTGTGTATGTGTGTGTGTGTGATTGTAAGTTTTTAACGTAGATTTATAAACATTTCCAGTCATATCGCTACGACGTCTGCAGAGTGGCAGTTTATAATGATATCCAGCACCGGGGCATCATGCCGAAGACATAGAGCATCATGTCTCATCAAGTCACATTATCCTGACACCAGGTCGACCAGTCCTAACACTAACCTCTTAATGCTGAGCGCTTAGCAAGGTAGATGTTGATAGCAGTTTTATATCTTTGGCATGACTCGGCCGGAGTTCAAACACTCGACCTCCCGCATACGAGGCTGACGCTATAACCACTAGGTCATCGGAGCCGTCTGTAAATTCTCAATGCAACAGCTCGAATATTTTGTTTATCGAAATCATTTATTTTTCATTTAGTTTTTGCTTTTGTCTCAATATCATTATCAACTGGTGCACCTTTTACTTTCCTAAATTTCTTTACATGTTTTTAGGATACATCGTTTATACAAAAAGGTAACTTATTTATTTATTTATTGAGCCAATAGGTTTTCTAAATTTAATTTTTGGCGTTCATTATCGTATACTTTAATTCAACAATTCAATGATATTTGGTGCAATATATTTTCTTTCTCTTTTTCAAGATATTTTCTTTATATGCCACTTTGGTCGAAGGATATGTGTGTGATTTTGATTTTTAAGGTAGATTTAACAACTTTTCTGTCATATAACAACAATGTCTGTAGTGTGACAGTTAATAGTGACGTCTAGCACTGGGGCATCATGCCGCAGAAATGGTTCATCACGTCCCACCTAGTCAAATTACCCTGACACCAGGCCGACCAATCCTAACACTAACCTCTTAATGCTGAGCGCCGAGCTGTTAGTGCCATTTTTTGTAAGTCTTTGGTATGACTCGACCGTGGTTCAAACCAAGAACCGCCCGCATCCGAGAAGGACGCTGTAACCACTGGGCTACCGGAAAGTCTGTCGAAGGATATTATTCCTTGAGTTGTATTGCACAGATAACGTAAGGTACAGACAACTAAGTTGTTTCTAATGGAGCAATATATGATCCGAAACGTTTTCCACCTTTAACCTCATGGATCGGGTTTCCTAAGGATCGATCATGCGATACTAATCTTTTCCAAGAGTTTTCATTGATATTAGTTACCCTGTAGGTTAAAGGGTAGCACGAGACCGCCCACGCGAGTAATGAAAGTCCCCTTAGTATTAAATCTGCAGGACTTATCGTTCGTGTCAATACTCAGAAACAAGGGAGTTGATCACTTCTGCACCAACCATTTGTTCACACATTTAAGTTAGGCACATGAAAGACAGCAAGTCAAATTTAAATGGTATGCAATGTTACGAAAGTCTTATTATCGTTCTGAACTGGTTCAGCTCCTATACGATCCGGTGAAAATTAAATCATCTCGTATGATCCAGGTAATGCTTTTACATAATAACATAAGAGACTATAATAAAGTAATAAAATTAGCAGCTTACAGCTTCTAACCGCGGAGACAGTATGAGTAGACATCACCGGATCCCAATCCCAGGAGACAAAATTAAATGATCAAACCCAAACGCACGAACGATAATTTCTTTTAAAAAAGGGTATAATTCCTTGACTCAACAATGCATCACATCAATTTCAGAAACCAGCCTGGAAATGAAAAAATAAACGAAGGAATCCAGCAATCAGGTAAATACATGTCATTGAGTCATGGGGACACCATTTGATAAGAGCGTAGTTATTAAGTTAAAATCCACATATGATTAAAGTCCACAAATGTCAGTCATTAGTTTAAATGTTTGAATGGCATAATATCACACATGATTGGTGTCAGGGGTAAATTTCGATGTGTGATGTCACGATGATCAACAGTCAGTAGGTTTAAAGGTGGAGTTAATCAAAAATACCAAATTGAATACATGAATCGGTCTCTTACAGCAAACATTTATCTTTACCAGTTAGTACTGCCTATCTTAATCGACATTCCAATAATGTAAAAGAGTACGTATTATGTGATGACTTATTTTAATTCAAAGGCAGAAACATCGACTATTATTACAGCCACATATGAACAGCGTTTATAAAACCCTGTAAGTAATATTACTATATGCTCATTTTTTCCCCGTTGACTTCACAGTGTCAGAATCGTGCAATATTACCCGATACTGAACCCGCGCGCCAATACACATGTAGCATTCACGTGCATAAAGGAACTACTTTCTATTGTAAACAAACAATGAACACAGACGCCAGCACTTTTGATTTGTAAACAAATAATGTACATTCGTGTAAGAGCCGCTTTACGTTGTGGTTGTTTAACTTTGTTTCTGAATGAAATAAAACAGATGTTTCCTGGACTGGCACATTCCACGTTGATACACTATTTCGGATTTAGGCTAGCTACAATATACAACAGACGCAAGAAAGGGTAAGTACAAATAACATACAAGTGACAAGTCATATACTGTCTTCTTTAGGTGGCGATAAAAATGGCAAAATATATACAGTTTTACATCCTGAATTTCCTGAAAATGTACATTCTTAGCTCTGCAAATCCGAATTACATGAGCCATGTCATAGGTTCTCAATCTTGATTACACATTTCGAAACTGTACTGTAATTTCGATGATAAGTGCAATTAAATCCTCTTTACTGCACTCAAAAAGAAATAAGCATTAAATTCCATAGTCTTTGATAACTGCAATTAAAAGTCTTCATATTTTTCCCACATTATGATTTCAAACATTCAATGACAGAAACAGAAACATATTTACAGATATCAACACGCTTCTCCCTAGCTTCTTCAATCCCATGACACATACAAATCCATACAAATCCAGTCCATAATCACGAATTTTCGTATAATCGAAAACAATATCAATGTCTATTCATTCGAGATGAAATGGAAAGTTGTTACAATGCACATTCATTCACAATATGACTCCAAATTTCAATTTTACCTAGACACACCACTTTCTTTCGAACGTTATGTCGGGCGCGCAACTAAATTTATCTGGGCGGAGTTGTGTGCGCAGTAATAATGTTGCTGTTGCGTAATGATGAATATGCGCTTGTGTATTTATTTTGGAATATGGCATACATTCGGTTACTTTGCTTCGTGCAGTGTATTTTGTTAATATTATTAAGTATTAGGTAGAATTAAACAAATTAGCACATAATAAAATGGTTACTGCATTTGTAAAGGGAAATATGAACTCGTTTTGTCAGATGGATATACTGCACTCCCAATGTCGTGCAGTATTTCTATTCGTTAAACTCGTTCATATTTTCCCATACAAATGCAGTTACCTATAAATATATGTCGTTGCATATAGGAAGTATTGCTGCTTCTGTTCCACGGATATGCTAACGTCATTACGTCCAAAATTCTATTTCTGATTTTGATGTGTTATTAACAAATGATCTGGCAAAATTAAAAATGTCTTAGACTGGAAAGAAAAGACAACCGACAAAGAATCTAAGTATATGCTTGTGTCAAAATGATTTATGTTTCATAATTCATGTTTGGTTTTTTATTTATATTGTTCTTGCTGTTCTTAAGATGCGAGCTGGCACTGTCAAAATATATTGAAAAATAATTCATTTTCAACTATATCCATAAGTATTATTGGATATGATATTTCTAAAACATGGGAAAGAAAATTAAAACTACTTTGAAAGTTACTGGCTTAATATTTTACATGTTTTATTCAATCAAAAACAGGCACAATATGAATATCATGACTAGCTATCTAAGCACCTTTTAGTGTGTGTGTGTGGAACAATGATTCTAATTCCAGTAGTATAAATGGAAGAACATTGTAAATGCTACAACTATGGTGCAAATAAGTCTACTGACCAAATGGAATGTTCAATTACTCAAAACAAAAAGAGTCAAAATTGTACAAATATTGCTAAAATGATCTGGTATTATAACATTTGGAAAGACAGAATAAGGGAATGCAACCTAAAACAAAACACTTGCGGAAATATCGAAAAGATCGGGCATTTTATGCAATGATACATACACGATATTACATAGATAAAACTACCATATAGATGTAGATACATTTGGATAGTATAAAATAGCAAAATCTGAAATACCAGCATTTAAGCCTCCTTTATTACATATACAGACGAGAAAAGAAGCAAACATTATTTTTACTTATACCAAATCTAAATGAAGGACAAGAAGACTCCGAGAATCATTTAGTAGGCGTTGCTGCGAACGTAAGTGTCGAAGCGTGAGATCATAAAACTAATAGGATATATTTCATATGTTTGTGAAAGTTGAAACCATGTGCTAGATACAAAATTTAGTTAGGAACAACAGTCACTTTACACATTGAACTTGTTTCCTGATTCAATAAGGTATAATACGTGTAAATTTAAAGAGGACTCTACATAGTTTACCAGAACGGATAAAACATAAAAGACCCATATTATTTTTATAATAAATGACAATATTTAACTGATATATGTGGAACAATACACCAGGTAAAATAAATCAGAACATGTGCTAAAATATTAGGAAACCTGCGGCTTCAAAGAAACATATTGCATCCTTCGTAGTATCGATGAAGTTGTCTTTTTATTCGAAGATTGGCTTTTAATCTCTGAAGATGGCAAAATATCACAAATTACTCTCTTTGCAAAATTAATATATGTTTTTATATTGCCTTGTAATTAAATACATCAAAGCAATATAGATGTCATGCGATATAAAGAGTCACTTATCAAAATATGAACTGCAAGCACGGGTTAAATTCATGAAAAGTTTAAATGTCATAAATATATTTCCCTTGCCATACAAGAGCCGACCGTAGAACTTAGAGAAATGACTTAGTATGGGGCACATCCGATATTGACTGCAGGTTATTACCAGACATGGAAACATGCCAATGTTTATAAGAGTATGTTCATGCTTTCACAATTTTTACATACGTTATTTCGAGGTTCTTCAAAAATTATTTTTGTATTTATTATATTTATTATTATTATTATTATTATTATTATTATAGAACGTGGAAGCACGCACTTTTTGGATGGTTACTTTTTATTTGACAAAGATTGAGTGGTACCCCTTCTGTGAGGGACATGTCTGGCTCTGTGAAGGGCCGTTGTTTAAAAAGATCAAAACATAATCAATGTGTCTTCTGTCATTAGCTGTAACTAACTCAGATCTGTTCCATTTTTAAAACCACCGGCTTTACCAGCGTTGTCACCCTTGTAAAATTGCTGCAGCTAATGATGTGTGGTGAACAAGTTTATTTCTCCTAGACATTGCCACAGAATATATAATACCACTCTATTATCCCTTGACAATCGTTCAGAGTTTTGATGTAAGGACAATTCTATGTTAATTATCATCACATGCACCCGTTAGTTTCCATCATCTCTCTTGTGTGAAAATGCTGATAATGCTGGACAAATCTGAACTTACCATACCTGATCGGTCGTCGCCCGGGTCAACAAGGACCGCGCCTGTCGTTGTTCACCAGGACGGAGGTGACAAGTTTGCTATTGGTACTCTGCATAAAATCAGAGCGAGAGACAGCATTTCCATCGCCACCTGGAACATTAGAACTCTGGCGCAAATTGGAAGACTCCAAAAGTTGACACATGAGCAGGAAAACTACACATGGCACATTCTGGGACTTTGTAAAGTTAGATGGAAAGCCCAAACTGAAGACGGGCATATATTATACTATAGTGGAGATTGTGACAAGTCCATAAATGGAGTAGGCTTCCTTGTAAACAAAGCTATCAAGGGATCTGTGCTTGAATGCTGCCCCATATCTAGCAGAATCATCTCCATTCGTCTGAAAGCATCTCCCTTTAACATCACAATTATCCAAGTCTATGCTCCAACTAATGATCATGATGATGAAGAAACAGAGGAGTTTTACAAGAAACTACAGGGTATTCTTAACATGGTCAGTAAAAAGGACATCCTCGTCATCCAAGGAGACTGGAATGCCAAAGTTGGCAAAGATGCTCTAAAAGACAAGGAAGATCATTTTGGACCTTCTTGCAATGAACTTAATATTGAAAGAAGGTTGTTGTTGTTGTTCTAGGGTTTAACGCCATTTTTCAGCACAATATAGGCTATACATGGCGGCCGGTATAACTGGTGGAGGAAGAACCCTAGAAAACCCAGGGATGAACCACCGACCCACGAGAAGCTACTGGCAGGCTTTCCCACGTACCCACGCTAGCCGAGCCTTGGACTCGAACCCTCGCAGACAGAGGTGAGATGGCAGTGATCCGGAACGCTGAGCGCTTTAGACCACTCGGTCACTCGGGGCCCCATGAAAGAGGGAGACGGCTGCTCGAGTTCGCAAGCTACAACAACTTGGTAGTATCCAACACCCTGGGGCAACATAAAGCTTCACGATGCTGGACATGGCACGCACCAAATAGAACCCATCACAACCAGATCGACTAAATACTGGTTCAAAACCGTTACCGATCTGGCATCAATATAGAAAAAACAAGGACATTCCCAGGTGCTGCTGTGGGGAGTGATCACGACCTCGTGATTATGAACTTCCGAGTGAGGTTGAAGAAAATCAACAAGCCAAAGAACATCAGGCTTAAATTCAACCTTGAACAACTGAAGGACTCTAACATCTGCAAGTCATTCCAAGCCACAATTGGAGGAAAATTTGCTCCACTCCTTGTGATGGATCGTGATGTCAAAGGGATGACAGACACCTTCAACATAGTCATGACAACAGCTGCCAAAGATATCATTGGCCTCCATCGCCCGAAGAAAAAACCCCGGGTTACAGAAGAGATTCTGAAGTTGTGTGATGCCCGAAGAGAACTCAAAAACACCAGACACGCAACAGGGGCAATGGAGTCCCGAGAAATAAACAAGAATATCAGAAAAAACTTGAAGAAAGCAAAAGAAGAATGGATTGGACAAAAGTGCACATAAATAGAGAGCAGTCCGATGAAGAATAACAGTAAAAAGGCGTTCCAAATTGCGAAAGACCTCACCAGACAGAAACAGCCAAGAGTCAGTACCATTCAAGAGAAAAATGAAAAATGCCTCACAGAAGCGAGTGACATTGCAGAAAGATGGAATGAGTATTGCAAAGAACTCTATAACCATCAGTCCACAGGAGACCCAGATGTGCTTGAAGTTCCAAACTCCTCAAATGACGATGACTTCCCCATTCTCAAAGAAGAGGTGGAGTCAGCAATAAGAGCACTGAAGAATGGAAAGGCGGCTGGAGTAGACAACATCCCAGCTGAACTTATCAAGAATGTGGGGAGGGGGGAAAATCAGTGAAAGAGATGCTAAAAAATCTGCAACAAGATCTGGCAGACAGGTGAATAGCCAACACAATGGACCCAGTCACTGATTATAACACTCCCCAAAAAGGCAATCTCCAGCTGTGCCAAAATTACAGACCTATCAGTTTGATCAGCCATGCTAGTAAGATAATGCTGAAGATCATCTTTAACAGACTGAAACCACAGGCAGAATAAATAATCGCTGAAGAACAGGCCGGGTTCCGGAGTGGAAGAAGCACAACAGAACAAATATTCAGTCTCAGGGTTCTGTGTGAAAAGTACTCGCAACACCAACAATACATCTATCTTGTGTTCATAGATTTCAAAAAGGCCTTTGACAGAGTGTGTCATGAGGCATTGTGGGCCACAATGAAGAAGTATAACGTGGGTCAAAAGTTAATCAATACCATCAAACAGCTGTACACCAAGGCTACCAGTGCAGTAATCGCCCAAGGTTCTGTGGGGGACTGGTTCCAGACAAGAATGGGAGTGCGTCAAGGCTGTCTCCTGTCACCTACACTTTTTAACATCTACTTAGAGCGCATCATGAGCGAAGCCCGGAAAACCACTGTGGGATAGTCAGCATTGGAGGGCGTAACATCACCAACCTCCGCTTTGCGGATGACATTGATGGGGTGGCAGGCAGTGAAGACGAGCTTGCCACCTTAGTGAAGAACTTGGATGAAACATCTTCTGGATTTGACATGGAGATAAGCGCTGAGTAGACAAAGCTGATGACAAATAGTGGCAAACAAATCTCAGCCAAGATTAAAGTCAGAGGACATGAGCTGGAAACAGTGTGCCAGTTCAAATATATTGGTTCCATAATCACCGAAGAGGGATGAAGAGCAGAAATTTTGTCAAGAGCAGCACAAAAAATGGCAGATATGTCAAAACTAAGACCCATCTGGAGAGACTAGAATATCTGTCTGAAAACTAAAATCAGACTATTGCGAGTTCTAGTCATCTCGGTCTTTTTGTACTCATGTGAGGCCTGGACCCTGACAGCAGAATTACAACGAAGAATCCAGTCACTTGAAATGAGATGCTACAGAACCATCCTTGGCATCTCTTACATGGACCACATCACAAATGAAGAAGTGCGCAACACCATCAGGCGCAAAGTAGGCCAATATGAGGACCTCCTCACCACCGTAAAAAAGAGAAAGCTGAAATAGTATGGCCATGTTACTAGAGCCAACAGTCTATCCACAACAGTCCTACAGGGCAGCGTCCAGGGTGGCAGAAGGAGAGATAGACAGAGAAAAAAATGGATTCACAACATCACAGAATGGACCATGACAAGTTTTGTGGAGACACAGGCATTGGCACATGATCGAGACAAGTGGAGGGAACTGGTCAGATGTTCAGCAGCACAGTGCCTCGACGACCACACTAGGTCAGGAGAATGGTGATGATGATGATGGTGATGTAACGACTTGTGTTTTGTACGCGTGAGTGCCGCCAGCTATGAGCATTATGTCGTATGTTTTGTTTGTAAGGGTGTGCGTGTACTTATCTTGTTTAATGAATATCACATAACGTCTTTTTAGTCGACTGTTTTGTTTGTATGTGCGGATATTGTATAGTCAATGTGGGGTATTTGGTGTTAGTCCATATCACTTTAAGGGTTCGATCAAAATAGTGTAACATGTGTGAATAACCTAAACCTTTGTTACTTCCCCCCGCAGGTCCAGCGAGATTTCTTAGAATATAAATAATATTCAACATTACAAATCTAAAAATAATGTGTTATTTTAAGAAATTTGTAATACTTAAATTTTAAAAAAAATTTAATTTCAAAATCGTATTCGATAAATTTTTAATGTTTTGTTGTACATACCTGTTACAAATTTTAGCTGCTACTTACAATTTCAAATTGAAATATTTCTGTACAATTTGGTAACTTTTCCTGGATAGCTTTATGCGTACAGTTTGTAAAGACAAACGCGATTCAGTTTTTGAAATGTAAATTTTAAATTGTTTGCATTTTTAAAAATTTCTTAATAGTCCTCGCTAAATTGCGTTATTTAGGGGTTTCATTATAAATTGTAGACCATATTTGTTTCAGTATTGTAGTGTATGCTAAATTCCCTATTAGTCTCGGAATGGTTTTACGTATTGTCATCAGTTTCGCAGAAGTGTTTGATAGGTTTGGTATTTTAATGGTGATTTAATCTCAGCGATAATTATAACATTTTCCCATCATTTTGGGGTCTGTGTGTGTCTTGGTTGCAATCTGTATTATAGCATTGATTTCAGTCTCGGACACAGATGTTAATATTAATATGTTGGAACTTCTTTATGTCGCTGATAAAATCAGTGTTCGTTTAGCAAAAACAAAGTCTAACCTCTTTAGCCTCTGCCAAATTAAATATTAGGTTCGTAATTTTACTACTACCTTTAGTCCAAGCCATATCATTTCTGTTGGCTGATAGTTTTCAGTCCCAGGAAATGTTTTAATTAGTTTTGGAGCTTTGATATCATGTTTAGTGTATGCCATGTGTTACTATGAAATTCTTGAGTTCTTAAAGCCTCCCCTAAAGTCAGTATTAGTTTCGGAACTCTAGGAATAATATTATTCCAAGTAACATTATTTGCATCTGTTTCTTTTTAGTTCTTGGTATAGACAACCTTTATGTCTTCGTTTGTGGGGAATTTCTTAAGTCTCCGCTATTAGGTTCGGTATTGTAAGTTACGTTTTATTCTCTTTGGATTCTTTTGTCTCTGCTAAATTCCATACTAGTTTGAGAACTTTAACATGAGCTTTAGTACGAATTATTATTTTGTATTTTTTTCGAACTTCCATCTAGTCTCTGCTTAAGTCCGTATTTTTTATTGAAACGTTGATATTACTTTTAGCTTCAATTTTTTATTTCGGACGCTAAAATTCCTATATGTTTCGAAGTTTAGAACTGCTTTTTATTTTCAGAGATTATAATCTAATTTTCAGATTTTTTCTCCTCACCGATATAATTCGTTGTTGCTGTTGTTGTTCTAGGTTTCAACGCCATTTTTCAGTACAAGATAGGCTATACATGGTGGCCAGAGTAACTGGTGGAGGATGAACCTTAGAAAACCCCGGGAAGAACCAAAGACCTACAAAAAGCTACTTGAAGGCTTTCTCACGTACACACATTAGCCGAGCCCGAGACTCGAACCCACACAGACAGAGGTGAGATGGGATATATTTCGTGAGAGTTTCAAACTTCTATTGCGTTTATTTGCTTAGCGTTGATTGTATTGGCGTACATTTTAGTTTTATAATGCGGTGGTTATTTTGATTGTACTTATTAACAACGTCTGTATAATATATACAAACCGATACTGCCAACACGTAATGATAAATAAGTGTGCTTTGTATATACATTGCAGATATATACAGTCTTTTATGAAAGAGACCTCCCTTCCTCTGATGATTTGTGAAAGGGTGATTGCTGGATGTTGATAAAAGTGATCATTTATTTAAATTAAGTTCTGATGAAACAATTTAACGCTAAAATAACAAATTCATTTACGGCATGCGTTATGCATATCAATGTTGTTGCACTTAGCTGTATTATGCGGCGCATAATCAGGAGCTGTGAAATCAGAATCTCGTATTCAATACTTTGATTCAACGAGAAACCTATTACAGAAAGGATCATTCTAGATTTTTTGTTGAAATCCTATGCTTTGATATTAGTCATCTAGGTTCAATCTCGGCTTGTTATGTCGGATGCAGAGGAAGGTGGCAGATTCATTAATCATTCATTTACTTTCACGTAATCGTGTTAAGTGCTTTTATAAGAACCTATCCTTACTGGTTGCATCCTGTTACACCAACGATGCATCCATATATACGACACACTTAGCTAAACATCCATCCTAGTTTGTCATGCTTTTCTTACAAGACAAATTAAAGGGCAAAAACCTCAGCTTTTGTTCAATTATGAGTGTTTTTATGATGATGTGTCAGTGTCGCGCAAGATCTTGTTTGCATGATGAAAGGATTATTATCTTTTTACTAATCTTAAAGCGTTGTGTTTCTTTCTTATGTCGATAAGCGATCCATTTGTTTAAAGTGTCACTCAGTATACAAGTTCTTTATATGAAACTCTTCACTTAATATGCTAGAGTGTTTATTAAGAGTGGGAATTCAACCAATTTTGTCTTTCAATTTATCTACCCCCTTGCTTGAGGATATTTGTCGTTTCCCTCTATTACTCCTGTAATCATCTGCCTGCGAAGAAAATATATAAAAGCAGTAATATAAGCCCCAAATATAAGTAAATGGTGTCCAATATCTTAGTTACATTTCTCCAACTCAGGTGTTTCTAAATAAAATTCTCTGAGATGTTTATCTTAATGGCAGTTAAACAATGCCACCATATTATATCAATTTCATTCTGTTTGCCATAGTCACAGTCCTTTACGGTGTCTTGTTCGTACGATGTACAAGTTGTTGTTTTCATTCATAACATATTAATAACGTTTAAACAAGTATCATTTCATATTTATTAATTTCATATTTATTAATATACCGTTTACGATAAAATGATTTTTAACACGTCTCTTCATATTCATTTAATACACCATTTACTGTAAAATACCGACATAAACTGAAATCACGCGAAATCGCGATGAAGCCATATTAAACAAGTATGAAAGTTGCGTTATTTCCATACTCTCATCCGGAAAAATAATACGAGATAAATAAAATCATCTGCCTGCGAAGAATATATTTAAAAGCAGTAATAAAAGGCCCAAATATAATTAAATGGTGTCCTACATTCTAGCTACATTTCTCCAACTCGTGTGATGTGAAATAAATGCTCGGTAATTGTTTGGTGTTCTTTAGCTACTTTTGTTTTAAGCTTCAACATCCACTCTTGGGAAAATTTAACAAAAATCTCGCATAATTCAAAATTACCTATTCTTATTTCAGTTTTTCCTTCTCCAACTATCTTACATAGTTTCTTAGTATCATTCAAAATGTTTCCTAATAATGACATACGATCAGTATATTATACTGGTTGCCTTTGTACAGTAGCAAGTAGTGGATATTTCGATTTAAGTGTACTTTGCTCCAACTGTCCCATCTCATAGTTTATGTCACTAGGTATATGAATCTATCATGAATATTACGTGATAAACTGTACAGCAGTAACTGTTAGTGTCTCCAGTGCTTACTGGGCCGTTGAGAGCGATCACTGGCCCTAGTGTTGGACAAGACTATACAAATTGATCTCTAATTGCATTAGTTGTTAATAATGTCGCTTATTTATCCATAGCATTAAACAGGTATACCTTGTAAAACTTCATTCACTCCCTACTCGTGTTGGAAGAGGTTTTGGCTTCAAGGTTTATATATCCATATTATTCCCGGCTTATCTTGAACCGTTCCTATTGATTCAAAGGTCGTTATTGTTATTGCAGTAATGCTCACTCATTCGCATCTCCATTATATTTATAAACCGTTATGTTCTACGTGTTAATTGTGATAAGATTCGATAATAGATAAGAAGAAAATAAGTGACTACTACGGTGGCCAAGTGGTTAGAGCGTCCGCGTCGGAAGCGGGATGTCGCGGGTTCGACCCCTGGCCGAGTCATACCAATGACTTATAAAATGGGACTTAGAGCTACCTCGCTAGGCGTTCAGCATTAAGAGGTTAGTTTTAGGACTGGTCGGTCTGGTGTCATGTTAATGTGACTGGGTAGGACATCATGTTACGTGTCTCCGCCATGATGTTCAGTCATATACCTCACTATAAATAAAATAATCATACTGCAAACATGATAGCGATATGATTAAAACTGAGTGACAACATGCGCTCATAACAACGCAAAACTTTCTACGCTTGGTACTACACTCACTCCTCGAACCCCTTCGACTTTCAGGAAGAAATGTGAAATTATTTCGTTACGACGTGGACATTTTATGTTGTTGTGAATAATTTCGAGAACTGTTCTTTAGCACGGAGGGATCAGTCCTTTGACAGAAGCCTGTACCATTGCCAAAGCGTGTTCCTTAGTGTACCGCCAACGATTCATGCCGTAAAACACCTGGCTGTCAAAAGCCCTCAAATGACACAGTCAAACGTAAATACGTGGTAGAAACCCTACGCTGGCTACATCACTTGAGCGATAAGGAAGACAAATGGATTCGATATACCCGTAACGCTGAAGGCGAAACAACCATCGGAACATATTTGGTGAATGGTTGGAACTGAAGAAATCCCAAGATCATATACGAGTGTAACGGAAGGTTATTTCACTGATGTCCCATCTGATACCTTTAACGTGACAGTAAAAACAGTTTTAACAACGTACCACGGAAGACTTGTACAAGGCCACTTATCAGCGGAGCATGAAGTTAGAACAGCAAGAAATGTGGAAATGTGGGAACACGAGTACAATCACCATTTGAAAACCGATCTCCAGTTTAAATGCATCGTGGAAAGCTACAAGCTGGTGGACCCAATGAACCCGAGTGACAGTTTATACGGAGGACGGACAAATGTCACATGTTTACTGTAGCAAGCCGACAAGGAGAAAGGAGAAGAAATCAAATACTTGGACGTGTGTTCGCTGTATCCTTACGTGTGCAAATATCGTCACGTTCTCAAGGGGCATCCATAATTGCTGACGGAACAGTTCGACCTGGAAAACATTAGACATTACGAAGGATTAATCAAGTGCAATGTCTTGCCTCCTACATACTTGTACCATCCCGTTTTAACTCAAAATTGCCAAGGAAAATTCTTATTTCTTTTCTGCCGTTCTTGTGCCAAAACGTGCAACCAAGACCGACCTTGCCAGAACCTCAGGAAGAATGGGACTATACGGGAACGTGGGTCAGCGTGAAACTGTTTACACCTCTGGACCTGGGATACCAACTGTTTGAAGTGTACGACATTTACCACAGAACAGTACCACAATGGCGACGAGACTCAAAAGCATTTTCGCAGTCTATGTGGACGCCTTTTTGAATCTGAAACAAGACGCCAGCGGCTATCCATCCTGGTGCCACATTCCCGAAGACCAAACAAAATTTTAAAAAGTACTGGGATCTGGAAAGCATCATTTTAGGCAACGTGGAGAAAAATGAATGAAGTTGATTGTTTGCCAAAGTGATGTTAAATTGCTTGTAGGGTAAAATGGCACAAAGACCGTGTTTAACCAAGACGAACAATTTGTCAGAACCTTCCCGCTACTTCCAGATACTTCACGACAAAACGAAATACATGAAACACATAGACGTCGTTCATGAGGACTAAATCTTAGTGAATTACGAATACGAACTTAACTATGTAGAAGCTGACACATTTTGAAATGTCATCATTGCGGTGTACGTGACAGCCCATGCTCTCTTAAAATTGTACGAAGCTTTAGAACTGTTAGGAGATCGCATCCTGTACTTTGACACTGACAGTTGCATCTACATCGACCGCCTGGGTCAACGTCACCCTGACATCGAAGAAGACCATTTAGGAGCCTGGACGGACGAGCACACCCAAGACAAGATTCTCAGTTTTGCTAGTGGCGGTCCTAAAATGTACGGCTACGAATACCGGGCCCCACAAGGAAAAGTGCACACGGAGTATTAAGTGAAATAATTGACCATCAATTATCGCAAAAGTTGACTGGTGAACTTTGGCGTATTGAAAGAAGACTTGACGTCTGGACACGATGAAAACTTTAAAGTGGCCACCTGTGAACAGAAAAAGATTATACGTTTACGCACAAACCAAATCGTATGTCGACCTTTGGAAAATGTCTATCAAATCATGTATAAGAAGATAGTTCGGCTTCAAAACATTTCACTTTACCGTACGGTCAAGTTGATATTGGTCAGTATATAAAATGGGACAACGTCCAAGACCGATAGTTCATTGTAATTACCAACGTCAATCGAGCAAGATAAATCCTTTCAAACAGCAAGTATCGAGTGTGAGACTCAGGTCCAACGAGAAACTAAGGTGTGATGCTATGCCTCATGATCGAATCACCAATGCAGTAACATGTACTAACGCCATGGAAAACTACGTGCAACCAGTGCATCCAGTGCAGTGTCAAGACTTCGACATTTTACCATATGGGCATGCTGATATATCCCAGTAAAGAGGTATGACTTCCAAGAACGACACTTCAGTGCGGGGACAAACGACGAGAAAGACGAATCACTCTACGCAGATGAGAAAAGAGAAGGTTCAAACATCAATGACCTCTTTCACCACCATACCATCACAGCGATGTGCGTACAAGAAAGGAAAGGGCACAGTATGCCTAAAGGAATATGTTATCATCCAAATTACTCAGACAGATTCTATGAGAACTTTTAGGACGACAACGTAGACCTACAGTGTGAAATTTAAGAACTTCGTGTTTGACGTTCTACCCGAGGAAGTAGCATTTGTCATTACGGACCTACTTGACTCACTGTTACAGGAACTCAAACATCAGAGCCAAGTCAAAGATGGAGGTCGTCTGAGTCTATCTACGTATCACGACAGTTTGAAACTCGCCTGTATGTCTCGGGTTTAGCACACCTGTATAATTCATTTCTTCCAAACTTTTGAGGGCTAGTAAAGACGTGCAGACGATGAGAGACAAATTTGGCATCACCGATGGAAAAGTGACCATTCATATGGCACACGTACCTCCAGAGTGGACGTGATGCGAAACATCTATGCTGGGATACAAGTGGTAGCTTACCAGATTTGAAACAACGTGTGTGACGGATGGAGAGGGAACATGAAATTTGTTCTATATGATTGTTTGTTGCTTGTTTAGTTTTAGCTTATCCTTATAAATGAACATTTAATGTAAATAATTTGTATATGAAGTGATTTTTAAAGTAGTTTACTAGAACCAAGAACTAAATAATTCGCAAATAGTTTTGTTTCGGGCAAAAATGTTTATGCATTAAAATAATAGTGCTTAAACTAAAGCACATACCAGAGAGCCCATGTATATGCTTGAATAAATGTTTTGTACACATGCAATATACTTTTCTTTTTCGAGTCTCTATTCTATCTTTGAAATTTTCTTTAGAACATTTCTGTCCTCTTTTCTGTGTTTCCATCTTCTTTGTTTGAATGTGTTTTGTTTGTTTCTGCATGTCTATGTTTGTCCCTATCAATCTTTGTCCCTACAAATGCATTTCACCCAATAAATAGTTTTGACCCTAAAAACACCATGACGTCACCCAGATTCAAATCCCCAAGTGTCATTCTCATGTTAAATTCCAATTGTCTCTATACATGTCTACACATGTTAAATTCACATAGACCCCGTAGTGTCGGGAAACCTGTTTGACTGGAATTTCTATTAATCCTATACAACCCCAAATGTTTTGTCCCTCATTTCCCATAGACCCGAAACAGCACCATGACTTTTTTGACTGTGATTTCTATAGACCCTAAACAGCCCCCATATACAACTATGGACATACCACATGCGAATGATTGATGCGTCATAAATTTTTATTTAGACATATCAACGGACATACAAGTAGGCAGACAGGCAAATGAATGAAAACAATGTAAACAATAAATAAATAGTATGGAATGCGAATGAAACCGCAACAAGTCCAATGAAGACTTCCAGCATATGTTTAGTCTCATACGTATAGGACTACTTCATAATGGCATCTCAGAAACAGTGCTTAGAGGTTGTGTGAATCATTATCTCAGAACCAGTGCATAGAGGTTGTGTGAATCATTGTCTTTGCACGGCTAAACGAAACACATTATAATGCAGACGCGATTAATAATTGTCTATAGATCAATGCTGATTTCCATGTCAAACTTACATTACTTTTCAGATTCAGATGTTAAAGGAACATACTTTTAGCATTACTATAATGTTTGATTATTCATACGTAGTCAGCTGCAGAATAAAAATTTCTTGGAAGCCCATCTATATCACCTTCTACCGTTTTATCTTTCTCCCAATATATTCTTTTCTAAATATCTTTCTTTCCTAACGTCTTAACCTTACTTTTTAAATTTTTTTGTATACAACCTCAAAATAAGCAAATATTTAATATAACAAATTGAAAGCGTGTAGAATGTTATATCTGAAATATTCAACAACAGATTTAGTGTTTCGAAAGATATAAATGCATTCAGTCAGAAAACTCGATAAGTGAAAATGAATGAGATAATAAGTAAACTGAATTGAGATTTAATATGCAAAATCGAGAAAAACGAATAGTCTATGATGATTGGTAGACTAGATTTCAACTGATTATTGGCAATATGTATTTGAAATCAAAAAGCAAATTTTGATTATCAAAACTGCTGCCATATTATCGTCTGTTTAGCTGACACTTTTTCTTTATCAAGGGCGTGCAAACGAGAAACATGAATATATTAAATGTAATTTATTAGCGTTGTTACGTCTGCTGCTGCGTATATCAATTATTTAAACACAAACTGGAGGCGTTGTCCATCATATAAGTGTGAAAACAACTCAATAGTAAACCAGCCTACATACATCCTTTGGACCATTGTTTAGGTCGAGGACCTTTAATAGTGAAAAAAGTACTTTATTAGCGTTGTCACAATTTGTCATTTTCTATAGCAACTATTTATTGATCCTTTGGTGTTTGCAGTCACAGGCACTCTAACAGCGAACAACGTGTTAGAGATGGAAACCCTAAGTTTATTATTAGGTAGATTAAACGTCCATTCTCTACTCACGAAAAGGAAAAACTAGACAAGTACCAGCATATTAAATGATGTACATCCTGAGGGAATGCATTTAAAAAGTATAGATATAGCGAAATGAAATAGTATGCACAAGATTTAGATTTAAATGCTTGAACATGCCAGATACAAAATGATACCGTAAGAATGCATGAAGCCATGGGAAAACTGTGACTAGAAAGAGGGGCGTGTGTAAACGAATAAATACAACTTTGGTAGCTCCATACGTGACATTTCTGGCGTTGCTAGCTGTGCCGGCTGGGTCGGTGCTTGGTAAATTATTCCGTAGACAAACCTCTGTTGGCGCAAGGTATATGGATGGTAAATATACTCTGTTCCTCATGTGGTCGTCGAGTTGCCCCGGATACTTGTCTTCGCAGTCATTGTCTCTGTCTGTGGTTGTCAGAACAGCTGGCAATGTGCACTCCATGCCTAACCTGAAAAGGTACGTGCATCAGGCCTTTTTACACGTACGATTGTTTTGACATGCACTCCACTCGCAACGGGCGATATACTGTTTTACATCCCTCTGCAGACCAGGCCAGTAACAGCACCCCCCTAATGCTATTTAAAGGTTTCCAAAAACCAAATCTCCAGTCACATTTCTCTTCATGGCAGCACTATATGAATATTCCTTCTTTCTTGTGTTTGGCTTCACAATTTGTAGCTTACATACCGTGATGCCCAAATCTCCTCGTATTCAACAGCGAACTCCGTGTTTGCTTTGAGGACGTGTCACAAGCCATATATTATTTTGAAGCTAGATTGTTCTCCCTCTTTAACCTACATCTGATCTAGTCAATGCTTGTATCCTGGTCTTGAGATTTTGTTATGATCTGATTAACTTCGTTGTTGTTTTCATTCTCATTCTGGATATAGTACTTAACGACAATAAGAACGTCTTTGAAAGTGTTTATACCTGACCAATATTCACACTGCTTACAAGGGATGCTTACAATCATCGGCTTTCGGTTTGGCTGGCTGATGTTAGGTCAAATTGTTGCTTCTGTGGATCCGGCCACTTAAACTTCAGGATCCTTAATTGTAGGCGAGCACATGCAGCTGTGGTCAATCCTAACATAACAATTATGCCCCTAAATGTGGTGCCTGAAATATTTTAAAAACATATATCACCACTAAGACCTCTTTTCGTGTCAGACAGTGGCGTCTTTTCTACTTCATTTGTGTGTTTATACCTTCACATGCTACCCGCACCGCTGTTCTGTAGGGATTTAAGAGTTTAAACAAGAACTTTATTAACAATCGATGCAACTTTACCCAGATAAACATCGTTTGATATAGTTTTATTGACGAACGTTCTGAGTTAACTCTGGTAATAAATTAATAAATAAAGATTTTCTAATTCGAAAGAACCTAAATCTGTTTGTCTCTATGGATACGTATCAATGGATATCTATGGGCATGATGTATGCCGGTCGGAATCGTTCTAAATAAAACATTAGTTGTATGTGTAGTTTTGTATATGTTTGTAATGTATGTCTGTATACCAGTATATATAAATGTTTATATGTAAATCTCATTGTCTCTTAGCTGATATTGATAGCTAGGTAGGTAGTTAGATAGTTACAATTTACCTACATTGTCTCTCTTGTATATTTTTGTTCTAATATTTATTTTGTTCTAAGTATTCTGTAATTTTTAAATAGCGCTGTATCTTCAGTTTGTCTGTCAACCCCCAAGGAAACACTTAATTATAATTGCTTCGCAACGGAGAAAACAACTATATTTAAATTTGAACCTTCTATAGTCCTAACGGTACAAATTTGTAACTACCATAATGTTTTACACCAAAGAAAGAGGAATCATGGGTTATTCTAATGTATAGTTTGAATGAAATGTAGTCATTTCGAATGTAATAGTCCTAATAATTTTCTAAATCGTTTGTCTCACATGACATGTATTTTGTCTTAGAGATGTTCACCAAACTGGGACATTTCACACTTCGTGTAGAGGGTGCACGAGTGTTGACGCCCTTGCAGTATGATATTTACTAGAGTTTCTGCAACTCTTTATGTACTAGTTTCGTCAGTTTGGAATGCACTTGTCATTATTTGGCTAATTATACCCAGTTCCGAGAGAGAGAGAGAGAGAGAGAGAAATCGTGTGCTGGTCAAAATAATATTTGCCAATGTTTCCAATGGTAGGAATCTTCAATGACGTTGCATATGTTGGACTCAAATATAAATGTGGTTAGCCTGAACACACGTCTTATATGAAGACAAACACATTTCTCTTACAGAGTGTATATTCCTCTAAATTGCCTATTTAAGTCAGTCACGTATGTTGGCTACCGACTTTCTAATATACATTTTGTACATTTGAGTTGCAGTGGTGTCTTAGAATTGTATAAATCCTTTTGTTTTTAATACTAGTGATTCTTTCTTTGTTTAAAACGATGCTATTTGAATGAATACGTCCTTTTTACTATTTGAGTAAAACACATCATCCAAACCCAGCCCGGGTATCCTATTACAATTGGAACAATTGCTGTATGAAATTACTATTTACTATCACACACAGATATATATATATATATATATATATATATATATATATATATATATATATATATATATATATATATATATATATATATAAATACATCGTAGCGATATGACTGAAAAATTGTTACAGCTACGTTAAGAATCCAAATCACGCACAAACATTATTTGTCCGTGTGTTAATGTAAATATAGGGATATAAATAGATTATTGCCAATTATCTGACCTAAATGTTATTTATTGTTACATTTTTTATTACTGTTTTCACATCAACTATGTCACACTGTGAAGGCATGGATAACAGGTTTTCTGTATAAAGTAAATATGTGTCTCTACTTACCCTCTCCTACATACTTTGGCTGACAGGCAAACGTGCAAAAAGAAAAGGAAACAATTATGTAATATGGTGGAATATGAAGAACATTGCAAAGTTACTAATTACAGGAAGACTTCCGGCATATGTTTGTTTTTCGTACATGTAACATACGTTGGAAATTATATAGCAGAACCACTGCTTATAGTCCGTCTGAAAACAACGCCTATCCTTGAACTTGTTTCAAAATACGCCCTTAAACTGCCAAAGGTCACCTAATGAAGATGGAAGGGCTTACAAGGTTATTTTGCATCTGTTAGAAAGTGCCATAGGCTAATATTTATTTTGCTTTCTTCTAATTTTTGAAACAAAACATTAATGCCTACTTTGGAAATGCTGGTGAACTACTTCCTGAAAATTAATTTATAATCAAGAAACAAGCGGACATTCTGTAACAAAATGATGTCCATATTTAACTTCGAAAATTAGCACTTCTTTAATACGGATAAATCCCTATATTTAAAAATATATCCGACATCGTTCAAGAAGGTGTTCATGATAGACATAGCCTTACTGGATATGCCAGTGTCTGGATGCTCCTGCTTCAAGACTTTGTAGATGTATATGCCATACGACTCCCTTCGCCTTTTCTTCTTGCGCTTCTTATCCCCAGATAAAGGATATGTCGACTTCGTTATCGCCTTTTTGACCCCCTTGATTTATCTATCTATCGTTATATCTATCTCGAGATACTGTCCGATATTGCAATTTTGAATGAAAATGATCATTTGTCTTTTCAAATCTAAGCGAAGGATATTATAATTAACATGCGTTTAATAATTGTTCAAAAATTAATGCCGTAGTATCATATCAATCGTTTGTTAATATTGAATTGTACTTTATTTTTCTGATAATTGTCATGAAAAGTTAAAGAAACATAATTGTTGAAATACAATAATTCCTTCAACACGTATCATGTTGACCGTACCACCGTTGGTGAGAGAGAGAGAGAGAGAGAGAGAGGGAGGGAGGGAAGTGTATGTGTACTGACACAGTTGCATCAAAGAATAGAGAAAGGCAAAACAGGCTTTCATGTTGAGGGCAATCAAATCTTTGCATATCTGCAATTAGAAATATATATAACCTACCTACCTCTATCTTCCTAAAAGGATATGTAGACATCAAACATCAAAAACAGCACGATTTCGAAGACGTAAGTAAAACTATATAGATGACTAGGTTTCTTCTTGTGATAAGTTTAAAATTATTCCGCATATAAATTAGCTGTTATGTCCCCATGAATTTCCACCTTTCAACAGTAGCTGTTTAATAATACTAATACTAATACTACTATTACTACTACTACTACTACTAGTAATACTACTACTACTATTACTAATAATAATAATAATATACGAATTAAGGAACAAAACTCTCTCTAATCACAATCATTTTGATTTATGCAATTTTATATTCTCCTTTTATATTTGATGAGTCTACTATGACCACCAAAAATACCAACAAGCAACCACAGGAACGAGTAAACCTCTTGAGGCTCGTGATAACGAAATTAAAGACGAAAATATTTAATTCTTATCAAAACTTTAAAACTTTAATTAAAGGATATCTCAAGTAAATACTTAACTGGCATTCAAGATTAAATCGGTATCTACCTCGTAATTTATGTAAATTAGTTTCTTAAACAACTAGTTGACTATTTGTGTAGTTCTTCTTCCCGTTTTCACAGATTAGGTTGAGTATTAAGTGATATGTAGTCAGCGGAGAAAAACGTTACTTGGAAGCCGATCTATCTCGGTATATATCACTCTGGCAGTCTATCTTTTTCCGAATGTAACTTCTTTTCTTTCTATATTTGTTCTAAAATTTATAACCCTTATTTGTAACTATTTATACATAATATTAAGAAAACTATTATTTTAACAAATTGCAAGCTTACATCGTTTTATGTCCGAATTAAGCAACAACAGGATGAATGTTTCCAACCATATATATACATTATATCGGAGAAATGACAATGAACAGATGAATATTATAAAAAACAAGTTGATTTAATATGCCATATCTAAAAACACGGGTAATCTATGACTATTGGTAGAATAGGTTTAATAAATTATATGTCAACATTTGTGATCAAGATGAATATTATATCTGCAAGAAAGACTAAATCATAATAATTTAACCACCGCCATATCATCGTCTGGTTATTTGATGCGTTGTGTTCATTAAGGGTTATCAAGGTGAAATATGAAGACTTTTGTAGTTTATTATCGCTATTACTTCTCTATCTTCGTATATTAATTATTAAATCTCAAACGGGAAATGGTTCTATAATATATAGTTATACTATAATAGTAATGATAAGGACATATCATCTTTTCAACCATTGCTAAGATGGGACACTTTTAATAGAGAAATATAGAAACGTAGATAGTAATCTGTTAGCGTTGTCATAAATTGCCATGTTGTATGAACGTTTTCTTTTGTCAGTTGGTGGTATACTCACAAGCACACCAACATGAAACAATGTATTAGGGATGGAAACCTCAAATTTATTATAAGGTAGTCTAGACATCAACCCTCTGCCCCTAACAAATTAGACAAGTACCGTCATATTAAATGATACATAGCCTGATTTGATGTATTTGAAAGGTATAGGTAGATTTAGATGCGTTTAGGGTTTTACATACATAATGAAAAAAGGTGAAGTCGGAATGCATGAAGCTATCTCAAAACTGTGACGTGTAAGATGGGAATGCTGAAACGAATATATTTAACTTTGGTAGAGCATCTTCTCCCCTGCTGTTCGTACTCTGATTTTACTCAAAGATTGACATCGAAGCCCTATAAATCTTCTCGAACTATGGTACTTGTCTATTGAAAGAAAGTAGAAACCGCTAATCCTTTTATCCCTTTTTTAATATCGCTCAAGCAGTACATCCTTTTTCAGGTACTGCACATATAGTCTACATATCAGAAAATTTGCCTCAATATTATTAATTTTCTTCCTAGCCTTCTTATTTTGAGGACGATACGAATCAGTCACCAAATCAACTCACTTTCGACCAGGTACCACTTGGCCCATTCTATTAGCCTCCGAAATCGTCTCATAACTGGACCACCACAGTTTTATTAATCGTATAAAAAATCACTAGATTATCTACGTTGCCCATAATTTAGTCTGGCAACTAACAAACGTACAAAACATCATGGAAACAACATTTAATTATGGAATTAAATCAACCAAACTCATTGATAAAACACCCTTTTAAACGCTTATTCACAATGATTCGAGGTAAGATACAGCAAGACATTTATCTTTTTGTAAGGACTTTCTCAGAACTCCTCTTCCACTTATCGCCGTGGAGTTTCCAACCTTTGTAATCAACTTCTGAGCAAGAGTGATTTAATCTCGGTTTTTGGGTTCACATTTTATGATTGTCTTAGTTGCTGTTTTCATTTTCATTCTGAATATACTGTTGACTGAAAATGACAGCCTCATTGGGAATATTGATACATGACTCATATTCACTCTGCCTAAAAGGGATCCCGCTAAAATCACCGTCCTACCGTTTGATGAGATGTTTCATGAATTAATAACATATACAGAGAATGCTGAGTTTATTACAGCATAGAAAAATTACGTGTGCCTGCTTATTACGAGCACTTGTCCACAGGCCTCATCAGATTGCTAATATGCTTTGAAAACAAGATATGCAGATATTGTTCTACTCTAGATTATTCGTAATACTGTATTGTTTGCATAATATAACATCTGTATGAGTATTTTCACAATCACCATATCAACACATCGCAACGACAAATAGACTATACAGGTTGCATGATATCTGTGTGAAATGCGAGGTCCACTCGTGTCTTTTATTACTTCAGTTCAAAGATATATACACTGTGCATGTTCGCAGGTGTTTCCAACCAATATCTAAATATATGTTCAATACGATATGATGTCAATCTTGTCATTTCTTTTTCTCTAATCATTTTAGCTACTCTAATTTGACAATGTGAACTAGCCGTTTAAAATGTTAATATTTGGATAGCGCATTTGCTTACTTTTCAGATGTCTTCGTACAAAGTAATATGATGACATAGTTTCTGTTAGTTTGTTCTTTAATAAGTGATGGGACCCAGAGTGGCCGAATGGAATGTTTACCACAACGTGTAATCAATTGGGTTAATTAAGTTGCGTTAATAAAATGATCATAAACGTAAAATTAAAATCATAAAACTGATGATGTTTATTACAGACAAGATTTAGAAAGATATAATCATAGAACATGCAGTCGGACGTGATCAGGGAAAAACAGGATTTCAGCCAAGTTTGGTATTCAGCTTTGGGGTTCTCATTTTATGATTGACTTAGTTTACAGACGCGATGTATCACACTAATGATACACTTTTGAACGAATATCCTAATTAAAGAGGCTTCAGTTTAAATATTATTATTATACAGAACTTTTTACGACTATAGATAAAGTAGCTATAGGTGTAACTAGCAGGAGATGTTTTTGTTGGAGAATAATCTTGTATCAGTACGTGCAGCAGAGATAATAAATAATAAAGATGAGATGGATACGGCCGATTTCGAAGAAGAAAAAAAAAGATAAATTGTTTTTCTGAGTCATATGTTTAATATATCATCATGCGTATAATAGGACTTACATATAAATTAGTAGACGTTTTCCTCCAGGAGGGGATTAAGGATGACCATTTTCAGCAGAATGGACTCCCGAACAAGCTTCACAAGCAAAGGATATCACTGGGAATATCTATGATAATCCTACAACGACCAGTCTGATGTAATCTCGACTGTGGACACATAATCGTACTTCAGGAACATGAAAAACCTACAAAAACACCCGCATTTGACATTGGCTCATTACGAGTGCATTGCCAAATTTCTTGAAAGAAAGGTAACGATGGAATGTGCATGCCAGAAGCATGGGTACTCGAGAGAATTAAGCAAGAAGTCTAATAAATTGAACCTGAGCATGTGCACGTGAGAGATGTCATTAATTTTATATTAATATTTGCTGATAGACCAGGTGAAGTGTACACATTAACACTCACTCACGATGGACAATGACAGGGAGCCCTCAATAAAGAAAATAGAAAGGAGACTTTCTAGATGTTGGATGTCATAAAAGTCCTCATCAGCAATTTATTCATAAGATAATTCATGGAAGCAAGCAGAAACATACAGAAGAAATTGAAATATATTCGGCCATGCAACAAATGGAACCATAAATCGCTCAACGTGATATATTTCCGCGATATATCATATGGATATGTGTTGGATTAGCTCTTTTTTGCTGCTAAACTGAGACACGACACTCAAGATCTTGCTCAAGACAATAGCATGGTTGGTCTGGTGATAATTACACTGTCATAATTCATAATCGACAGATCAGAATCATTCTTCAGTTTTACCTAAATCAGTGAAGAGTGACTCATCGTCAAATAGAAAGTGGACGAATGTGTTGATACTTCATCAGCAGCGTTATGATGTATTCAAATTATATTAAAAAATTAAATTTATTATAAATAGAAGAATGAGATTACCAAGCGCAGTGATTACAAGCACTTATCAGGCTTAATACGATTTTCACATATTTCTGTAGATGATTTAAATCAGCTATCGTCTTCCATATCAATCATAATGTTGGGATTTTCTGTGTAGAGGATCACTAAAAAACCTAAATGTGAGATATCCAATTTGGAAGGGGATTGGACATGTCTTTATTCTTGCATGAAATTGGTCGTGGCAGGATATATCAAATTTGGTAAAGGATATCGAGTTAATTGGTGCGGTTAAGCAAATAATACATGATCTGGAATCACCGTTTGCTTTAAACACCAAACCATAATTAATTAATTAAATCAAAATAAATATCACGATCATTGAATAATAGTTTTCACAAAGGGCAAGACTTTCTGTTTATAATCATTATGAGGGTAATTAGGACGGGGATGGGGATGCTTGACATGTTATCCTAAATTGCAATGTCCTGATATAAATTGAATTCGCTCGATAATCTCAGGGCAGCGAGATTATACAAACTCTCCCCCATAAATAGTAGAGTTCTTATAAACCATGGTGCAAGATCCGTCATTACTGTTAAAACCTTTACTGAAGACGAGCGAAAATATCCTTCTATGAGATTTGTTAGAATATATCTTGATATCAATAGCAGATCCTTATTAAGAGAACAAAATACCGCCAACACAGAAATCATTTATACAGTTAGATCTATATTGTCACCAATATGAAATTCTCGCTTCCCGAACCCATTCCACAGAGACTCAGTAATATACCACAATATAAACATTATCTGATACAACTTAGAAAATTAAAATTAGAAAATAATTCCGTAATAACTTGGGACTCCACTGTAACATATTAATATTAATCGAGAAAACCGAAAAGTAATTAAAACATGTTAGCAAACGACAATATCACCATCATTTATCAGCAACATTTGTATGCCCCAGACCCATCCTCTACCCACGACAATGGAAAACTAGACACGTAAAAGCATATTAATTAATGTATATCTTGAAGGAATGTATTTTAAAAGCATAGATATAGCTAATCAAAATAGTACGCACAAGATCTAAATTTGAATGCTTGAACATGACAAACGAAAATAAATATAGTACGAATGCATGACGCCATGGGAAAACTCTGACTAGTAAGAGATGCATGTGTAAATGAATAAATATGACTTTGGTATCTCCATGCGTGACATCTCCTGACCAGCTGAATGTGCTGGCTGCGTCGGTTTTCGGCAAATTCTTCCGTAGACAAACCC
The DNA here is from genome assembly GCA_028554795.2 of Sinohyriopsis cumingii. Taxonomy (NCBI): domain Eukaryota; kingdom Metazoa; phylum Mollusca; class Bivalvia; order Unionida; family Unionidae; genus Sinohyriopsis; species Sinohyriopsis cumingii. The sequence goes on from CM068828.1 coordinate 111,895,774, forward strand.
GTTTTAGACTCTATTGGCACATGATACATGGTCGGTCAATCAGATCTGTTCCTCATCGGGTCGTGGAGCTGCCCTGTATACAGGGTTTCCCAAGCATTCCTGTTGTACATGGTTGTTCAAGAAGCAGGACATGTGCGTTCAATGTTTGGATTTAAAAAAAAGTACTTGTATCGGGCACTTTTACACTTACGGTCGTATTTGACGTGCACTCCTCTCGCAACCGGCGATATACTGTTTTACATCCTTCTGCAGACCAGTCCAGTAACAACTCTCCCGAATTTTACTTAACGTTTTCCAAAGAACCAAATCTCCAGCCAGATTTCCCGTCGTGCCATGCACTGTAGGAATATTCCTTCTTTAATATGTATGGGATTACAGCTTGTAGCTTACAGACCTTGGTGCCAAAATCTTCCCGTATTCAACAGAGAACTCCATTTCGATCACAAGTCTGTCCGACTGTGCTGATATTACTTTGACGACGTATTCAAATTATGGGCTTTCAGTTTTGCTGGCTGATGTTCAGTCAAACTATTGCTTCCATCCATTCTGCCACTTAACCTTAAGGAGCCTTGATTCTAAGCAAGCACATGCAGTTGTGGTCAACCCTAATACAATATACTAATAAAAGTAGTGTCTGAAACATTTTTTTAAATATACCACAGCTAGCATATTTCTTTCTTGTCTCACAGTAGCGTCTGCTTTGTTTATTGATAGAGCCGATGTCACAAAAATCATTTCTACTGTAAAGCTAAATGTATTAGCGTTACTATGTTCTGTTGCATATTTTATTAACGGTAAAAACTAGAGGTTTCAGCAATTACGTGCCTTTAAGATAAATAAGTGAAGTACGAAAACAAGCTATGGTTCCGTACGTTAACGAGACGTTTTTCTTGTTACTCGCAGCTTATCAGCTCATTAATGTGCTATCAAGTTGTATATTAATGTGTAATACACATTGCGTGCTAATCAATACGACCGCATATGTCGACAAAAATGAATGCAGCTATTATCTTCACTCACAAAATGGACATCAAAGCAAGTGTCAATATCTGAAAAGGATAAACATCTTGCGATATTGACATTTGAGCATAATGGGCTGAGTTAGTCGATATTGTACGTACAAAGAATTGATATCAATAAGATTAATATCTTTATTAAACAATATGAAATTAGTTTCAAGATATTGAACGACCTTATAACGTCTGTTACGTATATCAATAGCAAGCCCGTTAAGCGTTCGTGAAACTTTTTATGTATATCTATATAATGTGTAGTCCACTACTCTGGCACCCCAACCCCACAAACAAACCAAAGACATGAAGAACTTTAAAGATTCTTAAGAACGAATTAAGAGACAAAACATTTACTTCCTATCACACTTAAACTAATTGATATATCAAGTAAACACTGAACTGATATTAAGTTTGAATTGGGTGTGCTACCTTTTGATTTTCATAAATTAGCTTCTTAGTACGTTAGTTCACTAGGTGCTTAGTTCTTCTTCTCATTTTCACAGATTAGGTTGGGTATTAAGCGATATTTTGTCAGCTGGAGTAAAATGTTTCTTGGAAGCCCATCTATTTCGTTATCTACCGGTCTAACATTTTATATTTCTCCTACTATATCATTATTTATCTCTGTCTTTTTTCCTATATTATTCACTCTCGATTTGACATTTTTATACGTAAGCTTCATTTAAGCGAAAAATTATTTTAACTTATTGCAAGCATATGTCGTTTTATATTCGAGTTAGGCAACAATATATCTAATATTTCGAACCATATTAATACAATATATCGGAAATTTGGATATGTGAAAATAGTGTGAATAACAATTCATGGCAAAAGTTGATTTTTGTATGCAAAATCCAGAACCACTGGTACTCTGTGATTATGGAAAGACTATATTTCATAAATCGACAGGCAATATGTGTTTGTGATCAAGATGATTCATACAACAATTTTTAAATATCATGGATATTGAATGATTTCTGTTCATTATCGACTTTCAAACGAGAATTGTAAAGATAGTATATGCAAATTATTATTTCTGTTACGTATCTTGCTTTGAATATAAAATATTTAAACTCTAACTGGAGCTTTTGTTTCTAATATGTAAGCGTAAAAAAACAATAGTAAACCAGTCGACATATCCTTTCGACTAGTGCTTAGGTTGAGGAACTGTAATAGAGAGTTATAAAAGCATAGTAATTTAATACCCTTGCCACAATTTGTCATGTTCTTTGGTAACATTGGTGTTTACGGTATCAAGCAGACTAACATCAAACAATGCGCTACAGATGGAAACCTCAAATTTATTTTTAGATGGCCTACATCCCAAACGCCTCTCTGAGAAAAGAATAACTAGACAAGTACCAGCATATTATCGATGTACAGGGAATGTGTTTGAAAATAATAAATCTATCGAATATAAATAATATGCACAAAACATAGATTTAACTGCATTTTTCGTGTCAGATACAATATTTCCTATGCTCTGTGAAATTATTGCTTATTGCTTGACACCATCAGGAGCTTTGATGCCAAGAAACCAGCGCTCTTAGCTGTAGTTGGTCCTAATAAAACAAATTGTAATTTTGAAGATAGTGCCTAAAATATTTAAAAAATACTCCCCAGCTAACAACTCTTTCCTTTTCACACCGTAGCATCTTTCATGCTTAGTGTGAGAGTGGCTTTTGTAAAGGTAATTTATCATTGTTTCCACGTTCAGTTGCATTGTATATTAAATATAAAGGCTTAAAACAGCAGAACGTATCAGCATTAAACGTGCATATATAATGCTAAAACAAAATGTTAAAAGATCACCCCATGTGTAAACAAGACTTCTTTTGTGTCATTCGCAGCTTATCAGCTATTAATATGCTACACCATTGTCTACTAATATACATTGTATAATTTATGCTAATCATTGCGATCGCAGATGTAAAAATAAATCAATACCCATATTATTTAGTCCCGCAAAATGCACATCAAAGCTAGTACAAATGTTTTTTACTTTGTGTTTGATGACTAGTCTACACAATTATAATATGAACATTTGTGTGATAGTTATTAGTTCCAGCCATTACTATTAACGGTTAACATTTTAACGTAGGGGTAGATGAAGTACGCAAGTACATCTCAAAGTTATTCTGAAAAAAATTCTTTAACATGGAATTAAAAGATTCACGAAAGCAAGAAATACAGTAAAGGAAGGAAACATGTGCTATTGTAGGTGGTTGTTGTTGTTGTTGCTGTAGGGTTTTAACGCCATTTTCAGCACACGATAGTCTATACATGGCGGCCAGTATTAATGGTGGAGGAAGAACCAGAGAAAACCCCGGAAAGAACCACCGACCCACGAGAAGCTACTGGCAAGCTTTCTCACATACCCACATTGGCTGAATCCGAGACTCGAACCTACGCAGACAGAGGTGAGATGGCAGTGATCCGTAACGGAGAGAGCTTTAGACCACTCGGCGCTACTGTAGGTGTAGGAATATCAATGAGATTAGTAGTCGCAGAAACTATTGAAGCAGCAACAGGATTGGTACTGATAGCAACAATTAGGCATCAATTGAAGTTGACTTCTTTTGGATTTGGTTGTTTATGCCGATCTTTAAGTTTGAATAACGGCGAGTTTTGCTGCAGTTATCTCTGTCGTTCCAGTCTATGAAGTTTGTTACTTTATTGTGGTAGTTAAGGTACTTGGCCGAGATATTTCGTTAGTAAAGTGTTTCTCAAGATATCTTTGTTGACCCATTCGATTGAAACTAAAGCTTTATACGTACTGCACGTTAAATTTGTAGACGCAATGAACATTGGTTACAAACACGAAAACTTTAAATAAAAATATAACGATTTAATTAAGCTTAATACACATATCATTAGAATCATATTATTGTGCGTGTTTAATTGTTAAAGAAATTTATATTTATGTAAATCATTCTGCTAATAGGACACCCACGTAGCATTAAATTCGACGTATGCTTTTAGTATAATTTCAAATTTTTCAATTGTCTTTAAGAATGTACATTTTCAATTTATTTCATGAGTTATAGCAGTACTCATTCTTATAGATTTCGCTGTTATTGTGATATTTCTAAAAATATGTGGAACACCCTGCTCTTTGTGAATTGTTATTGTGATTAACATAGGCACCATGAATCCACCAGTACGGTTGATTTAGAAACCTTAATAGCTGCTTTAAAAACATTGATCATGACTAAATACATTGACCATAATTGCAATTCATAAATCTTACAAGCAGTAACACAAGAACAACGACTATCATAACAAACTTTAAAATAGTATCAACGCTGACAACAATAGCTACAGCAAAATCAATCAGCAGACAAATCAACTCAATGAAACCTGAATTTACTAGCTCCCCGACCACTGACCTTTCAGGGATGATATGAAAAACCCATCTAGACTCGGCCATAGTATAACCCAAAGGTTAGTATAAGTTTATCATGTAAGAAATCCTTGTTTTAAGAATCTGTTTAGAAAGGAAGAAATAATGGTTGCGTCCATTCCCTCTATCAACTCGCCGTAGGACGAACTCTGGAGAAAAAAGTCAAATTCAACTGAAAGACTTGGCCTGTACGTTTAGATAGCATAGCGCTGTTTCACACGATAAACTATTGCGATACATTGTGAACGATAAGCTGAAATCCAATTTGTCTCTAGAGATATATATTTTCAAATTATTATTTCTATCACAAAAATGGAGATGTACAATACAGTCTCTAGTAATATGTGCTTTCATATTAATGTCTATTTCCATCGCGACAATTGATATATACGGTAAACAAAAATCCCTAACCGTTTATATGACTGATTCACCTTGTATGATCTTTATCGACCCATCAAATGGGTATTAAATAGAGGATCCATTGTAAATATTTAGCCACTATGCCTCATGTTTCTAGAATTAGATTAGAATTTGTGATTAATTGAATAACATAAACTATAACTTTTTTCCTGAAACGCTATAAACCATTATTTTATGAATTAAGTTTGCGGCCATGATCCAAAGCACACCTGAGACAATCAGTGCAGGTGCCACAAAGTTGTTACAGCTTTATTGGGGAACGTAGCATGTAGCAACGCAGTTAAACTAATAGAAACATAAAAGAGCAAATATTCGTAATCAAGGGAGATACTTATACAAAACAACATGAGTATTTTGTTCCCAATCGGCGGAAATAGTGAGTTTGATGTGTTTTAGGGATATGTGGAGTGCGTCAGACCGAGACGTATTCATCAACTCGAAGAAACAATTGTTTCCACCTACTCGAAATAAAACGAAAATTTGAATTTGTATTTATTAGACACCCCTTCTTTGTGCTTCAAATATATATTTAGTTTTACAGAGTGCATAATTATTTTAACGAACCTTTATTTATAACAGTTCGTTTCATAAATCCTAAAAATAGTGACTGGATGACGTCAGAAAAACCTAATAAATTCCAATTGGGTGTATGATATGGAAATACGGACAAAAATTTGCATTAAGCGCTAGATCAGCCGTATACTCTCTTCTGAAAGATATAACATTTATATCCATGTAATTTTTTTCTACGAGTCTCATTTAAAGTATATTGTGATTAACCCTTTAAAAATCTCTGAGCAGAAGTGTCATCTGTCTAGGCTCTTTGACCTTCACAGATTCATTATGAAACTAAATGATTGGTATTATATGAAGTGACAGCAGAAATAGGTAACATCGACTAATCAAACACGAATCGACTATGAGAAAGCTAAGACAGTATACCATATCTTCTCGTAACTAGAGAGAGACGTTTTGGCAGAAATTTACAATAGCGACTTTGAAAAGAAATTGGTCTACCCGCGAAGTGACTTCCAAGAAACTCATGATTATTGCTTTTCATTTAGATTTAATGTGTTCACGTCCTAAATCCCTTCAAAAGTAGCCGCTACGGTCAATATTGTTTCGAGTCCTCGCTCTTAAAAAAAGTAACAGAAGAGGGTGAAATACAAGCTTTGTAAAATTTAAGAAATAATTTATTTACCTAGAACACAAAGTAAAAATGAGAAAAAAGAAAATACGGTACTGCGAATTAAATCCAAAACAGTCCAAGAATTACTGACACAAGTACAAATAGTTTAAGGTCCCGAACTATGAAATGAAGAAATGAATATACTATATATTGGACCTGAATAATGATGTCTATATAATCCCTTAGGTGTGACATTTACGTATGAGTTTGATACCTGTTAAAGGTCTTTTTTAAAAAAGTGTTATACGCCAGACCTCGTATTTCTTTACGTTACTTTTTATACACAATTCTGCCGGAATTTTTTAAAGTTAACGCAATGTAATGCAAATTGAAGTCATTTATATAAAATACATTTTGTACAGCTGTTACAAACATAACAACTTTAAATAAAAATATAACGATTTAATTAAGCTTAATACACATATCATTGGAAACATATTCTTGAGCGTGTTTAGGAATTAGTCTTATGTTTAATTGTTAAAGAAATTTATGTTTATGTAAATCATTCTGCTAATAGGACATCCACGTAGCATTAAATTCGACGTATGCTTTTAGTATAATTTCGAATTTTTCAATTGTCTTTAAGACATTTTCAATTTATTTCATGAGTTATAGCAGTACTCATTCTTATAGATTTCGCTGTTATTGTGATAATTCTAAACATATGTGGAACACCCTGCTCTTTGTGAATTGTTATTTTGATCAACATATGCACCATGAATCCACCAGTAGGGTTGATTTAGAAACCTTAATAGCTGCTTTAAGAACATTAGCTACAGCAAAATCAGTCAGGAGACAAGAGACCAATCAACTCAATGCAACCTGAATTTGCTAACTCCTCGACCACTGACCTTTCAGGCATGATATGTTAAACCCATCTAGACGCGGCCATATTAGAACCCAGAGGTTAGTGCAAGTTTATCTACTAAGAAATCCTTGTTGTAGGATTCTGTTTATAAACGAAGAAATAATGGTTGCGTCCATTCTCTATATCAACTAGCTGTAGGACAAACTCTGGAGACAAAGGTCAAATTCAACTGAAAGACTTGGCCTGCACGCTTAGATAGCATATCGCTGTTTCACACGTTAAACTGATTGCAATACACTGTGAACGATAAACATAAATCCAAACAGTCTCTAGAGATGTATGTTTTCAAATTATTGCTGGTTTCCAGCACAACATTGGATATTTACGATATAGTCTCTAGAGATATGTGTTTTAAATCGATGTCTAATGACATCACAAAATTGAATATGTACAGGAAACAAAAATCCCATACAGTATATATTACTGATTATCCTTGTATGATCTTGATCGACCCATGCAATGGTTATGAAATGGAGGATCCGTTGTGAATATTTAGCCATTATGCCTCATGTTTCTAGAATTAGAGTTGTGCTTGTGATTAAATGAACAACATAAACTATAACCTTTTTCCTATGACAGTATAAACCAATATTTTATGAATTAAGTTTGCGTCCATAATCCAAAGCACACTTGAGTCAATCAATGCAGTTGCCGCAAAGTTGTTTCAGCTTTATTGGGGAACGCAGCATGTAGCAACAGAGTTAAACTAGTAGAAAGAGAACAGGACAAACATTTGTAAGCCAAGGATATATGTACACAAAACTACACGAGCATATGTGCCAAAAGGCGGAAAGAATGAGCTAGATGCGTTTTAAGGATGTGTGGAGTGCGTCAAACCGAGACGTATACATCAACCCGAAGAACAAATTTTCCCACCTGCTCGAAATAAAACAAATATTTTGTTTCAAAAATATTTTAGTTTTGCAGAGCGAATAACGTTTGAAACTCATCTTTATTTATGACAGTTCTTTTTATAAAACCTAAAAATGATGACTGGAGAACGTCAGAAAAACCTAAATAATTCCAACTGGGTGTGTGACACAGAAATACGGACACAAATCTGTATCTAATGCTAGATCATACATATACTATCTTCTGACAGACATAACATATATCTCCATGCAGGTGTTTTACTACGAGTCACATTTAAAGTATATTTTGAATAGCCCTCTACAAATCTCTGAGCAGAAGCGTCATATGTTTTGCCTCTTCGACCTTCACAGATTCATTATGAAATTGAATGGTTGGTATTATATGAAGTGACAGCAGAGATAGATAACATAGACTAAGCAAACACGAATGGACAATGAGAACGCTAAGGCAATACAACATAAGTTCTCAACTATGAGAGTGACATTTCGGCAGAAATGTACAAAAGCGATTTTGAAAAGAAATTGATCTACCCGCGAATCGACTTCCAAGAAATTCATAATTGCTGCTTTTCATTTAGGTTATGAAGTTCACGTCCTAAATCCCTGCAAAGATAGTCGCTACAGTTAATATTGTTACGAGTGTATGCTATTAAAATAAGTAACAGAAGAGAGTGAAATACAACAAGCTTTGTAAAATTTAACAAATAATTTTTTCCCCCAAGAATGCAAAGTAAAAATGAGAAGAAAAAAATACGGATAGCGAAAAAGTCCATAACCAATCCAAGAATTACAAACACAAGTCCTGGTAATTTAAAGTCTTGAAAACAATTCAGTCCAGAACAAAGTTGATGACGTGTTCGTGGTAGCTGTTAAGGTGTTGATATGTCAACCGTCTTTTGTTAAATCACAAAAATATAATTCCAGAGTTGCATTTTCTGTACAATTATAGTGACTGTTACGAAATCAAAACCGATATCATTCACTTAGGAAGGTCCAAACAAACCTGACCCAAATAAACATATTTACTTCTTTTATTAATAATGATCCTGGTATTAAGCACATATACAGAGAGAAAGATTTAGCCATGAAACTGTTTTTTTTTTTTTACATAAAATAAATTCAAGATTAAAGTCAATCAGGTCAAGCATAAATTAATTCGGTTTTGGACAAGGTCAAGTCCATGGTACAATGTTACATTAAAATAGCATGAAATAAAAGTTTTCAAAAAACCTAATAAATAAGAAATTAAATTAAATATATTAAACACTATATACGTGTTGTCTATATTTGTTCCCGTTGAACAGACGTTGTTTGGTCCTGTCTGATCAAAGGATTGAGAAGCTTCTATCGAGAAAATATAATTCAATAGCAAATGTTCTACTTAAACGGTTCCCAACAGGTAATTCTCTTGCAACGACGCTAGCAAATAATTTAATTATTATTCCGATAAATAATTTGTAATTTTTAAAATTTTGATGAAAATACGGAGTGAAAAAACCATATGGAGAGATAATGTAATGAGAAAAATGTCTTTTACATGTGTTGTTTTAATAAGAAAACCTATATGTTCTGAAAGTTTGGGTTACAACCTATCACCATAAAATATTTGAAACGGATATCTGTCTTTAACGAGCTATGTATATAAGAGTTATTTGTCCCATCTATACTGTTATATGTTCAGGCTCTTAGCGATTTCGTGTTTTAATCGAGAATAAAAGATTGATTTGTGTGTTTTCCTGTGCTAAACCTGTTCGCTCTCTGTCTCTCGCTCCCTCCACCGAAATACAAATACAATATTTTTTCATATTTATAATATTTCTCCCGTTAATATACCATGTGTCCAAAGGTTTGCAAATCCACTCTTTACATGGATACTAAATAGCCAGCTTGTGCTGTTGTGACACCAAATATCACATCCCGGTTTCTTTTTTATTTCCTTTCATGCACGTGTTTTTGTCTGTCATCTGTTTTCTTGCTCTTCTGTATGTATGTTTGTCCAAATTTAACATTCATATAAATTATTGACATATTAATATATGCCGCCTAGTATCCTTACCGAAACATCATTTTCAGTATTGAAACTAACCCCTTTCTCTTTTTGATACTGGGGAAAGGTACGGAAAAGTCTTTCACACCACCTAATATGACGGTCTTTTGCAATGGAGACTACAAAGACAGTTGCACTCGACGTCTGATAGCAACCTAAACTCAAGAAAAAGAAAAGTATCAATTAATAAAATATAAAGTTTATATATTTCAAATGACTCATAAAGTTGCCTTACGCACCTGTTGGAATACATGTCAGCACGGTAAGTGATGAACGTATTGCTGCAACAAATCAACTATGCCGATCATAAATTACTATTTTGCTATTGAAGCTACTCGCGCACAACACATTCCTTTAAAATGCATTATATATACAAGGATCTTTTTATTATCTCTAGCCACCCGAGTTTTAAGATGATGCGGACTTAACCAAACACTATCATATCCAAAAACGGGACATTACGCAGGATACCCACATATCGGGACAATTTCAAAATATAAGCTGTCTATTGTATTATACTATTAATTACTAGATTGAATACTTCCTTTGGGAATTTAATGCAAGTCAGTGGACCGTCAAAATGTTATAAAGTTTGCTCATCTGCAAGGTTTAAAGTAACAAAAGGAAGCGTTGTACAGGAAAGCATCTACAACTACGGACATAGTGCATTTATTATTAATATTATGTGCGGGTCCTACTGTTACGAATATCGGTGTTAATACACACGGATGTGTGCTTATTGATCTATCCTATCAAACCAAATAGGATCGAATTCTTCTTTATTTATTTTCTCTTATTTCCTGACGAAATAGACAGAGGGCAAATGTTGGTAAGTCACATATGAGACTCATGCAAGACCAACGATCCTGCCAGCGAAAACACATAGAAGGGTAAAGTTATTTATATTGCGGTTACAGGATTAAGAAAATAAAAGTATTAATATCACACTTTTGTTATTTAATTACAGTAAGCCGTCACTTCCATCTTTTATATAATTCTCTGACCTTCTCGGACTGAAGGGGAATGTTCTTTTCTAAATTGTTTTGTACGTCTTACAAGCTGAAGAAGAAGCAACTCGTTATAAGTTATTACAGAAACTCTTGAAAACTTCATTAATATAACTGGGGTTCATAACTGAGTGACATCCTAATGATTTGTGACAAATATTAATCTATGTTATAGTTAACTGCGTCAAACTTAGCACGTGCACTGTTTGAAACAGATGTTATTACGGCAAAACAAATTAATTGATAAAATGAAATGCAAAATTGATGCTGCTGAAATTAATGAAGCAGACGAAAGTAAGTTCAAGTAGAAGTGAAATTATTTTCTTCATGAATATAAGTTGTTTTGGAATTCCTTTAGCTAGTTTGTCCTCCAACGAGAATATGTTCCTTTGTATACAATTGCATTTTAGGTAGAAATACAACTTCATCAACGTGAAAGAATTATTTTATGTGCGAAGAAACCTGCAAAGTATCATCGTTCCGATGACTCTTCAGATCAAGAAATATAGGGGTTAATGGTGCGAAGAGTTACTTATCCGAGAATTAATAACATCGGAGGAAAATGTTGAGATGTTCACAAGTCTGAATGTATTTGACAATGGGTTGATTGGTCCGAACATTCAACATCTATGAAAAGTATATATATATATATATATATATATATATATATATATATATATATATATATATATATATATATATATATATATATATGGTCTAACGAGTCATTCCACTTGTCCCAAAACGGGATACTAAAACAGAAAGTGGTGCTAATAATTCTTGCTACCTCAAAGTCTTGCTCAAGTAAAACATAGGCTGTCTTATTAAACACTTACGTTTCAGCAAAAAGTTTCCTTTCTAAACAAAAGCAATCCATTAGGAAATTTAAGCATTGTCTTTTATAATATAAAAAATCACCTTATATATTTGTAGAATATTAGGAAATTATTTTCTAACATAAACGCACATATTGGACATAAAAGCCCCCGCGTTAAATGAAAATGTTAAATCAAGGAAATGTTGCATGCGATCTGATTTTATGGCTTATGTATATTCGCAAAATATAGAGATGGCACGAATATCTTAATTTGATCTTTGATCTCTGTCTCTGATAATAACTTTGGGCACACGGGTCCATGTCCGGTACTCTACCTATCATCGTTTATCAGGATACGCATTTGGGCAACATTTCATTAAAATTCCACTTCCCACGCAAACGTTAATGAGCATCCTTGGTGTGGCATGCGGCGTATTGTCTAATTAAGATACACATTTACACAAGGTTTCATCAAAATCCTTATGTTAACATTTGAATGACGTCTTTCACTTTGAGAGTTGAACGAGAGTTGTGCGCAGCACATCTACTAGTGATCATACACACCGAGGATAGGATCATTGATGCATTATATACTTGACACTAGCATTGATATTTTAAAGCTAAATGTGACTTTGACCGATTGATGTTATGGGCTTGGTACCCGACCCATTGTGTAGTAGAAATCCACTGAACAGTTCTAGACCGAAATTACAAGCTGGGTCGATGAAAAGGACATACAATCAAAACCTGTATGGCGCCCACTTACTTGAGACATGTCTTGTTCAGAACTAGTTTTATTAAGTGTTTGAAGTAATGGACTATCAAGACGTCATATTAAAAAGTTAATGTGGTTTTATCGAGTGACAAGTTGCTTACCAAGTTCCATTTTTTGGTGATAATGTTATTGTAACAAGTTCATAAAATAACTTAGAGATAACTTTGACTATTTAAAATAATTTAGAGATATTAAGTCCGCAAAACACACAAACCCAACCTTAGAGCATATACTCTTATCTAGCAAAAATTATATTTCGTCTTAGAGTAAGAAAGATTATTGCTTGTTGTACACAAAGTGGAAAAGTGCCTACCATTTGGTAAAATAGTATCAAGTACACTGTGCAAATTTCTGCTAGTTCATGTCTCAAGTGACTAAACGAGGTTCAAAAGTTAAAACATGATTCCTTGGTGGGAAGATCATTTATCAAAGTGGTCCAATGAGGTTTGCTTCGTGTTTGCGACAGAATAAGTTTACAGATAGACATACGGAAAATATAATTTTTATTTGAGTTTTTACATTTCCTCAATCAAGTCTCAAATCAACTGTATTCACCCTCTTCACAAAATATATATACCAATGTAAGTACAGGATTATCGGGCACTTATAAATTGAGGTATCATTCAGAAACGAAAATGCTTAATGACGGAACGAGCTATTTTAGTAACTGTAAGCTGCATATTTGATTGCTTACGCTACACATAAATTGTGTTCGTTCCCTTCACATGAACATCAACCCTGTAACGTTGCATGTCCATCAAATAAACAGAACTCTACGCAATATGGAAAATCATGGAGTTGGAGTGACACAGGGGGATGGAAAACCACAAGTCTGTATCCTCAGCAACGTGGCCTATGTTTAATAAAGTCAATTGAGATAAATTAAAATTGGTGGAATCAGAACAAAATTTAATTTATTTTGTCACGCTCTTACAAAACTTCAATAGAGTTATGTTCAGAATCAATAACATTGGTTAACCAGCCATTATGCGATTTTGAACAAACATATAAGTTGCAGTCACTATAATTGTACAGAAAATGCAACGATAATGCAAAAGGGCAAGAAAGCACAAATCGGAATTAATGTCCGTTTCTGTTTGGTTTTATTTTTCTTTTTTCCTTTCGGATTGTCCAGATCCGGTATAAAGAAAGAAGAAGATTTTTTAGTTAGTATACACGAGTGTTAGCCTAAACACGAATCTGCCTTTACGACCAACCGTTCCTGACAAAAATAGTAGTGTATCGTCATCGATTGTGCCTGTAAATAATTGATTGTTTGCAATTTCTGTCTAATCTTCGTTCCAGATAATCAGGGCTCCTCAGGGAAATCAACCACATGATCCGGCTAATCGGATGTGAACTAATAATCGTTGTGTCTTCAATTTTATCAAATAAGATTATCCAGCCATCAGACCGATGAAATATAATGAAACTATTGATTATCCAGACTAATAAACCATTATATCATTTTACGAGTCTTCAGACATTTAAACGTTTCTTCCGACTTCACGTTTTTAAACTTCGGAATATGTAACCCTTTCCTTCAGACCACTGTACATTCGAACTTGCCCACATTCTAACCACTGAATCTTCCTAAAACTAAAACCTTCTTTCTGACCAGGAAATTCGAAGACTAACGCAGATGCAGACCACTATACCTGAGAACCGTTGGACCTTTCTTTAGGACTGAAAGCCGTTTCAAAAAATGAACAATGTATATACTGAACCTTTATTTTCGCACCATTGAATATTCATAAAGCAGCCCGCGGACTATCGAAATGTAATCTGAATATGAGATTCATTCTCTGTTTGAAAATTGTTCGCTGTTGGTACTCATGAATGCTCGGAATGAAATTCATTTTAAATAGTCAGAAATAAGGAAAGATGTTTGAATTGTGTCACTACGTCGCATACGTTTGTTTATATTGTGCCATATATTTCTGTTTCTGTTGGCGGATTTCATCAGTTTTAAAGAACTGATGAGATAGCGTAATGGTTGGATTACCTAGACTATGACACCTATATATACAAATTGTAGCATTTAATCTCACATAGCACGAAACGCTTATTTCTCTGTTTATTTTGTTTGGTCGTTGATCAACATTCAATGTAAGATGAGTATCGAATATTCAGACAGTAATGCGACAAATTAATTCAATGGTTTCTGAGGCGACATGAAGAGGGGTGATTCGGTATAAAATGGATTGAATGTTACACCCTAAGGGAACGCTCCAGTGGACTAAGTGGGTAGAGCTTCCACCTCCGATGGGGGAGGTCGCGGGTTCGAAACGTGGCAGAGTCATACCACACACTTACAAAAATGGTGCTACCAGCAGCCTCGCTTGGCGCTCGCTTGGTAACAAAGCTAAGCAAACTGACGATGTTTATTCTGCAGGAGACTTGAAAATTAACATTACCATTTACTCGGGGGATGGATAATATAAACTAGGTTGTTGCTTCTTAAGAATTAGTCACGATACATAGCCAGGAACACTTTCAGTTTGTAATTAATTCCCCTAGTCGGCATAAATCATGATATTGTTAAAGTTAATAACTAGTATTATTATTATAATAATTATTATAAAAAAATTTAATTTGACCAGTCCGCATTAGTGTTCAAACTGTTATTCTAGGAACTCATGTAAATTTGCCTTGTCCGTATAACGTCATATTTTCAAGATGTCGGCCGTAATGTTCATTCCCCTTGATGATAGAGAGCTATTGGACACAATTCGGAATTATAAAAAAATGGAAGTCTAATTTTAAATTCTACTGGATGACAGAAGGTAATTTTGGATAACACTGTATCATACTTTATAGAAATTTACCGTACGCTAAATCTCATGCATGTAATAATGAATTTATGAGGCCATTGTGACACACTTTACTACTTTTGCCATATTTGATGTTTAAAAGCTTCTTGATAGTCATTTCCTATTCAAGATGATCTGATATTAAGCTATTTTCCTGAAAAGTATTCTTACATGACTTTGCACTTGAGTTAAGCTTGCCGTCAATGACTGGCCTCTACTAAACTTCAAAATTGTTTTCCTGTTGAACCATTATAATCAAATACAATTCATATTGATGAACTGGCAACATTTTCTGATTCTGTGAATTTCGCGACGGCTTTCGCTCAAAGGCGAACTATCGGCTTCGATCCTTATAGCGATGGCGAGAGAGAGAGAGAGAGAGAGAGAGAGAGAGAGAGAGAGAGAGAGAGATAGATAGATAGATAGATAAGATAGATAGATAGATAGGTAGAGAGATTATATATATATATATATATATATATATATATATATATATATATATATATATATATATATATATATATATATATATATATATACACACATAGATAAATAGATAGATAGATAGATAGATAGATAGATAGATAGATAGATATAAAGAGAAAGAGAGGCTGATAGCTGAACTGTTTCTCAAGGCCCCTACATTACAATTTTGCAACATGTAGCATTATTCCAATGCATCCCGCCCATTCACATATCATTTTGTACACAGGAGAATTGTGGTATGTTGTAGCGAGAGAGAGAGAGAGAGAAATCTTAGCCTCAGTAACGAAATATAAAATCTATAGGAGTAGGAGAAACATATCAAATGTAAGTCTTCTATAGGTTTTAAAGGTTTCCGATTAAAACGTATTAGGTATTACAAAGACAAAAACGATACGTTTGTCTAACTAAATTGTAACTTTTCTGCCCGCCATACTGCATATTTTCTAACAAAACATAAACGCTTTGTTTACATTATGATTTGATTATTATTATTACTTTAAATCATTTGTGAGTGCGTCGTTTAATTGTTTTTATCGATGGAACAGTCAACAAACTACCTATAATTGCAATGGCTGTAGCTGGTAAAGGAAAGTAACATTTCCATTGGTCAGAATGTTACCACGTGATCAAAATGAATTGCGTTCATTTCTGTATAAACTGTAAGGAGAACTACTTTTCAAATTCTATTTATAGAGTCACGTGTACAGCATAAGGTAAACACTGCCAGTGAAGGCAGAAACGAAGTATGCATTAAAAGAAAACAACATTCTTACATTTTTTTAATAAAAGATTTGAATAAATTTGGCTTCCATTGGTTGAAGGACTGGTATTATGATGACCTTATTGTAATCAAGCAGGACAATCGCTAGTGCTATATATAGCTACGTAACAGAAAAACCCCAAACATGTATTACTACGCTCAATTAAGATTTCTATTTTTTAATGATGCAAGCAAAATAACATAACGAATAATTGAAATTTCAATTATAAGAGTTTAACGTTGTTTTTCCTGGGTTTACCCTGGTATAAACTGTCAGTTGCCGACTCACACAGCTTACATAACGCCCTTCGGGCGTTATTTGCTGTGTGAATCGGCAACTGACAGTTTATACCACGATAAACTCAAGAAAAACAACGTTAAACTCTTACATAACTTTGGTTAGACAGATTCGGAACTGTTGTTTCTACTCGTGCAAACATAGCTTCCTCAAGAATAAATGTGTTTTTTTCTTCTTTGGAACGTAGGTCTTGAGCTCCTTAAAGTTGACCGATTAAGTGTAAATATTAGCTCTCAATGTTCCAGAGATAGTACTGTGCGCTGATCAATTTATCGTCTTGCTTGAATGTCTGTCGAAACGTTTCTCAGTATGAGAAGTTGAAGGTGTCGTTGCTTGATCCTTTTATCTCCTTTTAATGGTACGATAATATCATGACAGCAGACTAATCACGTTTCTTGTTAACAGTTAACCCACCTCTCTCTCTACATATAATAGACATTCTATTTCATAATAAACCTAAGATGTAAGAGACGCAAAAGATGAATTTTCGGCTCATAGGTTTATAAGTAGCCAGACGAATATTGACTTAGAACAACACTCCTAGCAAGTATAATAATGACGATACCTGTTATGTCTATCAGAAGAAATTACACTGTTCATAACTTCAAAGAAGAGATACATGAAATGCAGGAGAAACTAGGTTACAAGATTATAGTAAATATGCATTTCTTCACTATTGAGAAAAGGGACATTGCTCTTCTACATAAAAGCGTTTGCAAGTAGAAAAATGAAAAAGAGAAAAAATAATTCCAGCAAAAATATTACAACAATACAAGCCACAGAAAAATTAGATTAAAATATTCCGTTGAAGAAATTGAAAAATATTAGTAAATGGAAGGTGTTGGGTGTTTTGAAACTTTCTTGTGAAGCTTTATCAAAATATAACACCAAAAACGGATATATGTCCTGATTACTGTTTTGTATTGAAAATGTACTCAAGCACTCGCGCACAATTTATAATGAAGTTATTTTTCATTTTTTATTTCGCAAAGGTGTGTAGTATTGCTTTTGTAATGGAACTGGTTGTCTCTGAAAACGTTTGGAGTTATGAACTTTATGTCCGGTAGAATATACGTATTTTATACGTATAATGTGTTAGTACTTCTACCATTTTCTCTACGTCCTACATGGGTGATAAAATAAAGGTATGTTGGCGTGTTTGGTGTGTATATTACTGCTCTTTTTCACTGTTTTCACTTCCCTCCGAAGGTCAAAAGGGATATAAGTGTAGTATATTGTGATAACTGTGTTTAGAAGGTGATGATAGAGAAGTTATATGTGGACAGGAGCAGTAGGAGAATTTAGTTTTGTTTGTGAGGGGTTTACATTTTATTTTTCTCCCTTCCTTTAGACAGTATGCTATGTTGGTACGTAATCGATGGACTGTACAAATAGCCCGATGCTTAGTAGGTATAGCTGTTGGTCAGATTACGAGTGTTGTTCAGTACCAAAAGCCTTTTTGTTAGTACGTGTAATGATCTTAAGACCAAGCGACGAATTAGTTTGGACGTGGAACCGTTTTTCACTAAATTAGTGGGTGCTGCTCATCAAGACAGCAAGATAGCGTGTCGGTCAGTGGTCTTTTTTGTCTGCAGATGACTGAGTGATGATAGTTTAGCATGTATGAGTTATGATCAATCAAATGGTGTTATTTGTTTCATAATTGGGATAGGTGTGGTAAATTTGCTTCCATGGGGAATGTAGGGAAGTTATAGAAGGAATGGTGTAGAGGGTAAATTTTAGTTCGCTTATTAAGGGTTTACTTCATTTGCATCGCGATCCTTATACATCTTTCATTTTGTGTGACTAAGTCTTGGAACGTGTCAGTAAATCCGTACAACGCCATGCATGTTAGTAGGTACTAGATTTGTACCACTCCAATTCGTGTCGTTGTTCAGAAAGTGTATGTACTGATGAAAAGAAAAGTGGGAATCGGTAGATGAAACGATATGTTCGGTAAGAGATGAAGGTGCTGGTCACTTGACTGGCTAATAGGAATGTGTGTATCGACATCACTACAATGTTTAGAATGATACCATGTGTGCATGTTTAAACATCGTGGAGCTTTTGTTCAATATACACACATACATACACACGCATGCACACAAAGACACACACACACACACATTTTAATCTAACACTGCATGCTGGTCTTGACCCAGTCCGAAATTGAATTCGTTTTTGCTTGACCTGATTGACAGTGTGATTTATTTTATTTTGTGCACACAACTAATACATAGCTAACTGATTCTTTCTGGGTATGGGTTTATTAACAGGATTAGAATTTAGTATAATAAGTAAATATGTTTAATTGGGCCTAATTTTATGAATTTCCTCAGTGTAATCCCAGGTTATGGTTTTGATTTTGTAAGCATCAATATCATTCTAAAGGGATATTTTGAATTAGGTCATGTTTTTTGTATATATAGAATCTGCTTAGTGTGACCTGATGTCAAGGAGAGAACTGTATAATCTTGAAATTATAAGAATATGGTCCTTCGTGCTTTACGTTTTAGTAGAATCAAGTTGTATGCTGTATATTGTACTTTTTATATTTCGGGCTAGAAACAATTTTTTCTTCAAATTATTGAATTCAAGGGGTAATTTGATCTGGATATACAACAGTGCCCTGACAATATTCTTGGATATAGACATTCACTGAAACGTATTCTGAATTCAAACATGGACTTATTTTACTGTAATTTAACAAAAGACTATTGACGCATCAACGCCTTATAAGCTACAACAAACACATGATCGCCTTTAGTTTTAGGATTTCGTCGAGAGTTTAATACAGGTCTTTCAGTTACTTGGACTTGTGTCTGTAAATCTTGGATTATGTTTAGATTTAATTCGCAATACCGTAATTTCTTTGTTCTCATTTTCTCTTTTTTTTATTCTAGGAATTTAAATTATTTGTTAAATTTTACAAAGCGTGTTGTCTTTCACTCTAATATTTTACTTATTTTAAGTGTATAGACTCGTAATAATAATACTGATAGTATTTACTATATGTATTTTATGTGTGTGTGTGTGTTTGTGTTTGTGTGTGTGTGTGTGTGTGTGTGTTGGTTAGAAGCCATGTGTGTAAACATTCCTATTTTCAGGACTGCTAGTAGGTTAATACATGTGCTATCATTCCTTCTTTTCACATGCTTAGCAAGTTCGAGTGATACATCAGCCATAAGGTATATTGGTTGGTATGAGTGTTTGATGGTCAGTCAAAGATGTACTGATTACTAAGTGCAGGTGTTGGTCAGTAGCAACAGTGGTTGACATTATAAATGTCACATATCCCTTGACATTAAACCGACTGCCTTTGTAACATAGAAGTCTTTTAGCGGCAATACAATCACATTTCATCACAGTGGCCTGTGTATATATTTAACATTACCATTACCAGGAAGCTTATTTTCCCAAATAATATTTGTAGCATTACGTTTTTTCTTCCTGACAAAGAATCTTAACCTATGTATTTTATTGTTGAATTGTCTATAGAGTGACGTTAAATTGTTGTTGTTGCAGGTGTGGTTTTTGGCGCTAGTGTCATACATCTATTATGCGATCCGTAATTGTTATTCCCAATATTGGCAGAGTGCCATTTTTGTCGGCTAAGCGCAACACTGTCCCGCGTCTATGGTAAACTAGTCTCTATGAAGTATTGTTGTTGTTGTTGTTGTTTTGGGGCTTAACGCCATTTTTCAGCACACGATAGGCTATACAATGCGACCAGTATTAATGGTGGAGGAAGAACCAGGGAAATCCCCGGAAAGAACCACCGACCCACGAGAAGCTACTGGCAAGCTTTCTCACATAGCCACATTGGCTGAATCCTAGACTCGAACCGCCGCAGACAGAGGTGAGATGGCAGTGATCCGTCTCTATGAAGTATAATCGTGCTTACAAATGCGCCATTATTAGTGTTTGGCCTCTTTCTGAAAAGGAAAGTAGAGCTGGTAGAAACAATTACGGGTCTGTTAATAACTCATAGTCTATGATTCTAGAAAGAATAGTCTATGTAGCTTGAAACAAATAAGCATAGAATACATTTATCAACTAAAGCCGAGGTTTAATGGAATGTTCTTCGCTGGTAACTATTTTAGAGATGTTGTTGTTCCCTTTTAGGTTCAGGCGTCCAGAGGTTTCTACACTGGAATGATAATACTAGACCTACAAAAAGTTTTATAAAAATATATCCAGATGTACTTTGCACACCAATGTTACGGCTAGTCGCTAAGTCTTTTGACAGTCTTTAATATTAGCAAAGTATATACAACAGTTTGTAAAGACTAGCAACACATAATCCAGAGTGCAGTCCTAGAACAATATTATATGGTGTAATCTGTGTAGTATTTTCGCGGGATACTCTGGCCGAAGGGCGCGCGTATCCGTGTCGTTGCTGCAAGAGTCCGCAAACCGGTATCGCGCACTCGTTAGATTTCGCTGCGGTTGTTTGTCAGCAACCTCGTATGCGCGCGAGTTTGTTCGTGCTGGGAATACGCCCGCTCTGGCCGGCTTTAGTCGCGATTTAGTTTTATTTTCTTCAAAATCCCCTTTCACATGCGAGGGTGCACCTGCTGAAAAAATACATCCTCTACTTAACACGCGAGTGAGTCGACCGTAACTTCATGGATGAGGTATATATATCATCGCACTACAACGTTCAAGACTTCACCCACATCAGTAAATTCAAAACTTACAAAACATGTTGGTTTCTCCCTTTTTTGATATATATATATATATATATATATATATATATATATATATATATATATATATATATATATATATATATATATATATATATATAAGCAGCAGAGGGACTGAGCCCACCAACCTTAAAGTCAAATAGGACCATCTATCAAAAACCTTTCCGATAGAAGGTCTTATTTCGCAAAATAAACCCTTCCAGCCAGAAACTATGATGACTAAATCCTCTTTTCTGGCCGGAAGGGTTATTTCGACAACGATAACTCGCTATAAAAAATAGTTTCTTCACGGGGTGACGTCGACGACGACGTTGGTGGTGTAGTCCCTCTGCTGCTAATCATTTTAGGATTTCCGTTGTGAATTAAAAATTTAAGTAAACAATAATGGCCAACATCGGAGAAGCACATTCCGCTAGACTAGCTCGAGAACGACTAGAAGCAATAAAAAAATTTATTCCTGTGCGAGATAGTGTCAGAGAAAAATTACAAGTAAGACAGCAAGTAAAGGAAGGTTTCGCAGAGGCCGCGGAGGAATTATTCAAACCTGTAACAGCAGCTACCAAAGCGGTTACAACGGCTATCGTAGGAAAACCTGATCCTGCTGGTCCTGAACAATCACAGAAAAGTTTGCTTCAGGCGATAGAAGAACTTAAACAAGCTCAACCTAAACCAATTAAGGGATTTAATTATAAAACAGACTTTATTGAAGATTTTGTGGATAAAATAAAAAAATTTCCAATTGATACCAGAGAGGATGCAATCGCTTTTGGTACTGAGGTTACTCGTGCTTATCACTCAAGAGAAAAATTTCTAAAAAATGCCGAACAACAGGTGAAAAAACAACAATTTCTTGATGGAGTGTATAAAATAAAAAGGGGTATCGAACGGTTAGATACAAGTGAGCAATTTTATCGAGAGTATATGTCAGGATCGGATCGATTTGATATCCAAACGAAACAGGATAAACGACATAAAAAAGGTGCTAAAAAATCAGCAATTACAAGCGCCATTAATCATAGAACCGGAAGAAGAACAGCGATCACAAGAGCAAAAGCAAACTCCAAGACAGAAACATCAACCGCCACCTGAACAACAACAGGAACCTAAACGGAAACGTGGAAGACCTAAAAAAGAGAAACTAGTTCCATCTTTCTCTGCTTTAAAAATAGAAGAGGTTCCGGAAGAAAGTGGGGATGTACTTGAAGATCTAGGGCTGATATCTCCTAAAGGATCCGAAAAAAACGGAGATGGTCTAAAAACAGGAAGCGGTTTTATTTCCTGCCCTGATAATGTTCTCAATGATGTATCACGGCTAGAAGTTCTCATCGGAGGAAAACGAGCTGGAAATAACTCTCCGGAAATAATTAATGAAGCGGTTGATATCTGTCAGCGACTATTTCGCGGCGGCATCATGGATACTCACATCTATCGAGAACTTATTGATGAACTCGTGGACAGCGACTAAAATGTCTTTGACATTTTCAAAGTCGCCGCGATTGAAAGTCGATTAGAGAAATAACTAATTAAATAAAATGATCATACATGACTCTCATCATATGACCCGACGAGAGAGAGTGGTAAATTCGCGATATCCTGTTTACAGTGCATATTATGGAGATGGATTTGGAAATGTTATTCAGGGATTGTTTACAAGAATAGCTCCAAGGGCGGGACCAATTGCA
Organism: Sinohyriopsis cumingii; assembly: GCA_028554795.2. Classification (NCBI taxonomy): domain Eukaryota; kingdom Metazoa; phylum Mollusca; class Bivalvia; order Unionida; family Unionidae; genus Sinohyriopsis; species Sinohyriopsis cumingii. The sequence continues at coordinate 111,918,933 of CM068828.1, forward strand.
AAACAATTATCGTCAAAAGCTATTGATGTTATCAAAGACAAAGCTTCTGGTGTAATCGGTGAAGCCGCCGGTAAAGTGTTCACGGCGATCAAGGACAGACTAGCACGATTAATACGCAGAAAGCCTCCGCCGGTAAAATTACCAAGCACCGCGGACATGCCTGCAAATGTTAGTAAAATAATAAATGAAACTGCGAATCAAAAACTAGCGTCGCTGATACCTTCCAAAGAAATAGAAAAAAATATAGCTTCAAGTTTAGTAGCGGGAAGTGGTCTTCGTTTTAGATAATAATGTATTACAATAAGATGTTTCAGCGCATATCCAACGTAGCACTTGATATGGTTAAACCAGTCAGAAAGGATGAATCCTTGCGCGATTATCAATTTTATTCTTATGACGCAAAAACACCTAACGCGAAGGGGAGAATTGAGTTTCAAATTCATGACACAAGTAGATATTTTCTGCCTTGTGAGGCCTTTATTGAGGTCACAGGTAGAATCTTAAAAGCGGATGGTGGTGATAACGGAATAGGTGATCGTGTTGGTTTTGTTAATAATGGTGTGATGGCTTTATTTAGCAAAGCCACATACTCGATTGATGGAAAAGATATTGAGTCGTGTTTGGATAATGTTGATGTTGCCACAACAATACTTGGTCTTGCAAGATATTCCGATGACTACACAAGATCAGCTGGTCCAACAATGATGTTTGTAAAGGACACGTCTGATCATCCCGAAAATAGAAATGTAACGATGAACCCGGCCGGGGATGTAGTTGCATCCATGAACGAAAATTTCAACTTGGGTTTTGCCGCGCGTCGAGCAATGCTGAGCGGCGACGAAGAGTTTTCCTGTGCAATTCCGTTATCTCATATTTTTGGATTTTGTAGGGATGTCAGAAAGGTTATATTTGGTGCCAAACACACAGTAACGCTTGTCAGAAAAAACTCTGATAATGATGCAATATGGCGAGCTCCTGGAGTTGATCCTGGTCAAGTAGAGTTAAGAAAACTATCTCTGTGGATGCCAACAATGACTCCATCAATCGCTGAAGAACAAAAATTACTTTCTTTTATGGATCAAGGTGGTAAATCGTTGTTATCATGGTTAGCAATGACAACAGATAGTACTTCTATCAACGCTCCTGGACTGTTCACGTGGCAATTGGGATCACAACAGGGAGTATCAGCAGCGCGACACATATTTATCGCGTTTCAGGCAAATTCTAGAATAAATAACCAGGAAGCAAGTCCAATGATATTTGACACATTTGGAGTTTCTGAAGTTTCATTAAGAATAAACGGACATCAAGAACCCGCTGAGGATATCAGTCTAAATTTTGAAAGAAATGATGTTGCACGGGTATATTATCGATTGATGTCTTATGATGGACGTGATCAAAACGTTGACACTGGGCTGCAGATATCTCAGCGTGATTTTACAACGTTGTATCCGATCTATTACTTTTCGTTGGAACATTTGGATTTATTCAGAAAATCTGTCGTTGACATAGTTATTCGGGCTCGCCTGGCTCGAGTACCAGTGGCACCAGCAGCAGCAGTTCCAGGTGCTAGAGCGATCGCGGTCATACTTTCCGATAAAGCAATGTTACTTGAAGGTGCTGGCGGCCGAATGAGAGTCATTGATGCACCAGTGGAAAACATGTAGGTTTTTCAAAAGCGCAATTAGATCAACATCATATTAAATAAAATGTCATACAGTCATGTTAATGTCACACTGACTCCTGGTCAGGCGCAGAAATTACAGTCGAAAAACGCGAGCACATGTGGGACATCAATAACGTTAAAACACGATCAGCTAGCGGGCGGTCCCAACAAGCTGTCGCTGACTAAAACTCAGCTAAAACATTTCAATAGCGCGAAGTAATCAACGACTGGAGTTCGACTTGATCTCTCTCCGGCCGCGGTCAAAGATATGGTTAAAACCGGTGGTATATTTCCTCTTCTCGCAGCGATACCAGCACTGATAGCTGCTGCTGCTCCCGCAGTCGCAAAGACAGCCGCGTTAGGAGCTGTTGGAACCGCAGCTGGAATGGCACTAAAGAAAGCCACCGGGAAAGGATACAAAAAAAGGAATCCGGTCTAAGACTACCGGGAACTCCGGCGTCATGGTACCCAAAAAGGTTTTGAAAAACGCTAGCGTTTTCACACCGATGTTGAAGTTTCCAGCGAGTAATTTTGATTTGCTTGATGCTGTTAAACAATTACGTATAAAAAATTTCAAAGGTGTATTTATGCGAGATCAATTACCAGCACGACCGGCGAGCACAGAAACAGGAATTATTAATCTCGACAACAAAGAAGGCCCTGGGACTCATTGGGTTGCTTACGCGATCGATCCGCGTGGAATTATCTATTTCGATTCGTACGGGCTAGCACCGCCAGTTGAATTTCTTAGGTACGTCCAAGGATTTTCAATTCCAGTTTGGCAGTCAACGTTACCAACACAAACACTAACCGATCCTCCGATATGTGGTCAAGAGGTTTTGAATGTTCTCGCCGCGATAACAAAACATCCAGCGATTCCTCCTCATAAAGTCGTGCATGAATACACGTTGAAAAATCATCTCCAAATTTAAACACCCCCATAACAGATAATGGTTGATATTTACGGAAGATCAAGCAGATCCAAGGAGCGCCGCGAAGACGTCGATTTATCGAAGTATGCGACCAAAGATGAAATTGATGATCTTTTAAATCTAACCGGGATAGACCCAGATGAGGTTGTTATTTTTCAGGACAGGCACGGCAAACTAAGAACCAGTAACATTAAGTGGAATGAGATAATTCGCAGGGTTGTTGGAGCTGTCACGGACAACATCGTTGTATTCACTGACAGCGGCAGAATCAGAGATTCGTCGATATCAATTGCGATGCTGCGAGATGATGCACGAAGAGTCGCAGCGACGCGCGTAGCGAAGACCGGTGATACAATGACAGGTGAACTCAGCATGAACGGCAACAAAATAACCGTGCTAGCGACGCCGGAAGGTCCCGAAGATGCCACAAACAAACAATACGTAGACGTCTTTGACGGTAAACTAGCCACGTTGCGGGCAGAGTATGATGTTCACGTGGGCGCGTTTACAAGATTTCGAAGAAACCTTCAAAAAAAAAACTGAGGCCGTGGATAAGTTCTTTGGGGATCCTCCAGTCGTCGATGTGAAACTCGTTGATATCAAAACCAACATTGACACGATCAAACAAACACAGCAGGATATCGTATCGGGTATTCCTGAGATCGTTAACAAAACCAGTCTGATTAAAGTCCCCACTGGAGTTACCCCCGGGCATATCACCAAAATCGTATTCACGGTATCATCGGGATTCGCAACATGGTCCCGACAAAATAATACTATCAAATACACAGCAACAGCCACTGGCGTGTACAGGTTGTCTGTGTTTTCAGCCGCTAAATTTGAAATCTTCACAACGTTTCCCTGGAGACATTCCACCGATAAGTATTCCGGGGTTGTAACCGTAATACTAAACAGCGGAACCGAAGAAATATTTATACTTGAAGCCGCAGACGAGAAATTAACCGCAACATCTTACTGGTGGTGTTTGGAATTCGTCGCAGAAACACCTCAATTGGTTACCGCGTAATTGAAAATCGCCAGCGATTTTAAATAATGTCAACGACAACCGAAACATTTCCAGATGCTCAACAATATCGATATGATCAGGTACGTGAGTGGCAATCAACGTTGAAAAACACCATTGACAGATGCGCAATAAAAATAAAAAAATACAAACGCCGCGTGACCGCGCTGGACATAACAGTGTATTCGGTATCCGCGGTGGTTGCATCTACAGGTGTGCTATTATCAGCGCTAACTCCGGTGACAACTGCAATCGCTATCACTATCGCGATTTCAGCATCAACGACGATTGCGGGAGTCGCCAACATCATCGCAAAAAAAATATCCTCGTGCGCGACAACAAAATTACACGAGTATCAACAACTAGCCAACGCGGCCAACAGCGCCTACTCGAAATTGTCCTCGTTGATATCATCCAGCGTAGACGACAACAACATATCAGATTCTGAATTCACGCTGATGTCCGCGTGCTACAACGATTATGAGCGCGCGGTAAATGCTGAAACCGCAAACGGTTTTCATTTGAAAACGATGAAGATAAATAATGACGGAGATAATTCAGCATCAAGCGTTGCTCGACATAGCCCCGAATACAACTCCGGTAAGGACCACAATGATATCAATATCTTCGACGCAACCAGAGTTCAGCATTAATTTTCCAACTGCAATTCCAGTTACCGAAATCGCGTTGGCACAATTACGAGTATATCACAGTTGGCCCAACATCAGGGCGAAATCATTTCACGGACAATCCCCGAATAACTCATTTGTATTTTCATATCAGAATAACGCTGATGGAACCCCAGATTGGAACGTCATTGCGTTACCAGCTGGGAGTTATCAGATAGAGGAAATCAACAAAGAAATACAGCGTCAAATAAAACGTATCACCGGAAAAGAAGCAAAAATATCAATCACTTCACACGAACCAACGTTGTCAACGGTCATCGAGATTGCTACGCCCGGTCACGCCGTTGATATCTATAACAGTTCAATCAAAGCCGTGCTAGGATGGGCAGCGGACGCTCCTGATGTAAAACCGCGTCTACCAGACCCTGTAAAATCCGATTATTACACGGATAATATGGCGTATCATGACTTCCCCCCCTCCCCCCTCAAACCTACGCCAGCAGTCAAAAAATTTGTGACTTTCTTTCGACGTCTAGAACACATTAAAGTTATGTTAATAATAAGAAAATGGACCGGCACTTATTTTGATCAAAATCCACTCAAACCAGAGAAAAAAGTATTTTGGGATTTTGATATTCCTCCGAAAGTTTTGGACATAGGTAGCGGAACTAATATTAGCTTGCATCCCCTCAATGTCAAATTAATTATTGATAATATGAGCGATTTACTTAAAGAACAACTTAAACTTTTACAACAATCCTTTCAAGAGCATATTTCTGACTTGTATAGCCCACGTGATAAAATCATAAAACATATTGAGATAATAAATCAACTAATCGACGACATGAGATATTTTAACCGGCGGCTTGTTCAGATGGTACTTGATTCCCCCGAGAAGAATAATTTTCTGAATCATTATAAAATAACAGAGGCAGAATTACGAAATTTTAAATTTCCCGAATATAACGTTCCTGAGATGTTAACGTCGTTGTCTGCGCTGTTGGATCGATCCTTCGAGGATATTCTTGCCGCACACAAACGATCATTCCCGGAACCTGCTGTCCTCGAATACAACAACTCCATATCCGGCGACGGCCGGCACATCTCTCCGGGGATAGTAAATATCACCGACGTGGTCGCGGTCAATCTTGTGTGTGATGTCATCGATGGCAGCTACAGCATAAACACGAGTGAATCAACCCAAGTACAGCAGGGGTTTATATTGTATTCATTTACTCCTACACAACCGCCTGGATTTTTGATTGTGCAGGAGCCAATCAATCCAGTATCGTTGCGGTGTCATAATCCGACGCTGACAAGGATAAATTTTAAAGTCACTGACCAGCAACATAGACTGTTGGACCTGCGTGGGGAGACTGTTAGTATTAATCTGCTGGTGAAATCCTGAAAAATCTTCGATTTTTTCAAGGATTTTCGTCCTAAGGACTTTCAATGGAAATTCTTCGAATTTCAGAAACGATTTCCATCGTAAAAATACAAAGTATTTTCAATTAATAATATCATATCATAATAATGTCCAAAAAATCTTCGAATGAAAATCGTAAACGATTTCACCAACAGTATGATGATGACGAGGATGTCTCTGACAGTGATTTTGTTGTCAGTGATGAAGATGATGAAACACAAAGTGTTTCCACTGACAGTGATTTTATTGACAGTGACAACGATGACGATGATAGCACTGTGGGAAACGCTAACGGCATCATCATCAATGACAGCACTGTCACAATAAATTATATTAAATTAACGCGAATAACATAGCAAATGTATCAACACGTGAAATGTTCCATCGTTGATAAGCGTGCGCTTGAAGAATTCATCCGAAAAATATTTACCGGAAATCATTCCCCGGGCGTTGTTAAAATAATCATCGATAAACACGGCAATGATGACTTTTTACCGACAGATTTTCAGCTGAAGCAACTCCGCGAAAACAATATCACGATGATTACTTGTGATGCAGACCAAATCTTCAATGTTGCTCACTCGTGCATTTCACGGGATCATCTCGATAAGATCCTGCAGTGAAAATCCAAAGGATTTTTAAAAATGTCAAAGACATTTCCATCCTTTAAAAATATTTTATATTTTTGAAAATCGAAGATTTTTCACTGACCATTTTCCCGATTTGATAGACGTTTTGCTATGAAAACCAACGAAATCGGACAGTTGCATAATTTACACAGTAAAAAAAAAGTAATATTTTTTTTTTACTTCCTTGACAGCGTCAAGGATTTCACTTCCTTGATTTTATCAAGGGTACCCGATTTCACTTCCTTGATTTTATCAAGGCATCTAACGAAGTCAAGGTGAGGTATTTTTACTTCCCGTTGACTTCGTCAAGGATGACTTCGTCAAGGATGACTTCGTCATCGGTGACAAAGCTATCATTGCTTTCTAAATTCTCTGGATTTTCATCCTTGACGCTGTCAAGGGACATACAATGCTTTAATTTCCGGACCCGATTGTTAATTATTTTTTTAGTTTCATACTCAGCTACCAGTGCCAGCCTGATCTTTTCGATTGCACGTGACAGTGGAACAAATTCATTTATTTGTGTCTCCGCTACACTGGCTAGCGATTTATACAAATTATTTTGGATCATCTTTATGAATCGATATTGAGCAGGAAGAATATAACGCCCTACGCGTTTAGCTTCGTATAATGATTCAAAATCTGACAGAATAGTTTCAACATTTAGTAATATTTTAAATCCTTGTTTTTCTAATTTTTGAATAGCATCAATCACATTATTGATATTTTCTTGATTCATATTTATATATATTTTTAAATATTTAAAATAAAAAAAACATCACATCTCCTTTGAGTCTCTAGGGTGTCTTATGAAATCCTACCAAACTCAGGAGGGGGCGGAAACACTTACCCCCGATTGAGCCCCTAAACTGCCAAATAACAGTCTAGAAGGCTCAGAGGGTGTGTTTGCGAAACGACGAGACATTCCCCATTTGTGAACCTCCTAGCTTACCATTTGATATGCTAGCAAGGCTCATATGGGGATAACACATAACACATAACTTAATTCTAGGGACGGCACAAACCTATAGTATTTACAGTAGAAGCTATTTACAGCAGTTGTATTTACAGCAGTAGAAGCTATTTACAGCAGTTGTATTTTACATTTGTATATATAACTTATCTTAGGACGGTACAAACATATAACTTATCCTAAGACGGCACAAACACATAACTTATCCTAAGACGGTACAAACATATAACTTATCCTAAGACGGCACAAACACATAACTTATCCTAAGACGGTACAAACACAATGCGGGGTTATAATTCTACATCCAACAAGTTGCACACGTACCCCTGAAATCAATCCTGTTTCCGGGTAAAAGGTTACCCCGAAACGGGGCGATAACGGAGAAGGTGTGCAACTTCGTTGGGTTTCGAAACCCCAATATAGTATTAGGACGATATTGTATATAAACCGACTGATACTTGAAGGTTCAGAAATAGCTCAGCGTGATTTGTTTTAAACGTATATTCTTAAATATGATCATGTGGAAACCACAGATGAGCCATAAACCCGAACAAGTGTAATAAAATAGCGATATTGTCTGTGAAAAAAAAGATAAATACACGTTTATTCTTGATTTCATCAAGTACTTTGTCATTCTTGCGCTGTCACCTTGATAGCGTCAAGGGGAGTTATTTACTTCCTTGTGCAGAAAATCGTCTGCTCGCACCTGTCACCTTGACAGCGTCAAGGGGGAAATAATTGTATTATTGACTTGAAAAATCCTTCGGATTTTCACGCAGTCACTGCAGAGTTATCTCCCTTTGGAAAATCCTCGTGATAACGAAATATAATTTTCTGATTATTATACTTTTTTGCCAACGCGGATTTATATATTTTTTCTGCGACTTTTTGTACTGAGGGTGCACAAATACCGAAACACTTGCCAGCTGCATATATCGATTGAAATTCTCTCTCTTCATTTGTATTTAAATTTATGGAAACAACCTTCCTGGCGTATTTACTATAACAACCAGTATTACCAGCCCTACAATTTTCGCTCTGCGTCACAGCTCTCAAATTGGATAAATTATTATTAAGTTTATTATTATCCTTGTGATCAATTACAAGACCTTTTTTGATCTCTCCGTGGAAACACTCGAACACAAACTTGTGATTTAGATACTTCTTTCTCCCAACAGAAAATCTAAGATAACCAGCATTACTAACAACACCAACTGGTTTTTCAACCTACAGTGTCTGACTATTCCCTGTCGTGATGCTTCATAATTCTTGATTGTGGGATGTGAGACAAATTCTTGGCTCATTTATATAATAATATATTTGTCTAATTTATAATTTGTCTGAAGACCTAGTTATATAATCACTCTCGGATTTTAGCGCGTCTCCGTTATTTTTTTTATTGTAATATCGCTTGAGTTCACGGTATCGTTTCCCCCCGCACCCCGCACATAATTGTGTTTTACCTCTGACACCAATGCCACATCGCAGGCAGCGAATAGGTCCTGTACTTCCTCGTTTGATGCTCTGTATATGTTCACCGCAGAATTCCTTCCTACAGGGCTTACCACAGACTGTTACAGATCCAACTTTTAACCATCTGCAGTTGTTCATTGTATATACAATATTTTCTTATTTAAATATTTGTCTTAAATATAACAATGGAGGAGTTTTCGAGGTTATCCGCAGTTGGCACCGGGAGATTCGATCTTGACAGGCTAAACCCGGATCCACGACGACGGCATCTAACTGATCTGTTCGATATTATCAACGAGGGTAAGAAAGAATTCCGCGACGACGGCGCATCTCATGTATGGTCGACATTTAAAATTATCCGCGACGAGGACATCATCGATGCTACAATGACTGATGCCCGAGCAAAAACAATTATTGATTATATTCATCAACGCGACAAGAAATATTTTTTCAGAATAAAATTTATCGTCAGCGTTGAAGACGATACGTGGATTATCCGTGACAAACTCGATCCTGTTCTTGCTAACGGAAAGACCGCTCTGTTAAGCAGCAATTGTAAACCAGGAATGCTGACCGGGATTGATATACCATATTACGCTCGAGCGTATCCTGTAACCGCAGTCATTTATGGAATATATCCTGTAAAAAAACCAAAAATTGATAAACTCGCTCCGATGCGAATTGGAAACGCAAGCGTTTCTGGAAATGCTCGCATTTCTACGCTGAATTGTGTAGCCGAGCAAGTAATGGAACATTTTAAAAACACAAAACGAGGAAACGGTTTAACCGACCTGCGATGTAAAAAATAACATCATGGGGTGAATCGGTTAAGGATACCGGGGCAACAATAAATGATGTTGCTGCGCTATCAAGTAAATTAAAATACTCAATAACAGTAAAAACACTAACCGGGGAAATATTATACAGTTCGAAGCATTATAAAAAGTCAGGAACACCGATTGAAATTATTGATCATAATTCGCACGCGTGGACTGATGCGGTTACAATATTTCCACGAGACCGTGTTGTCAAGTTTTATCGCGGAAACATATACGAGGTTATTTACGCGCTGAGTAAAACCGACCCTGTGTCGGTGTGGTTATTTAGGAGCTCTGAAGATGGCGACTATGATCAATTTGTGAGACCCAACGGAGAATTATACAGAACAGAATCGTTGCACCAACAAATGAAAAAACTCGCAAAAATGTATATGAGAGATGCTAGCGATGAGCAATTATTGATTAATTGTTTTACAGTTCCAAGTGTTGCCGCTCACGCCGCCAGAGAAAGAAATTCGTGGAGACCAACCCGAAGTCAGTTTCTTTCGGATATACAGTTAAGTTGTGTCGAGTATGGTCATGGCGGGTTGTGGAATACCCGATATGACTATCGGGATATGATTTCCGTGGATATGATTGCCTGCTACCCAGGAAGCTTTCTCGGGAACGGCGAGTGCCGCGAATACTTTGCGCGGTTTGGACACCCCACGAACTCGATGACACGAGTCGCCGTAAACGGCGTTTTACCCGACGCTGACCTGACAGGATTTGCTCGTGTGACTTCGTTTGAATTCGCCACGGGACTTCATCCGTGCTGTTATGTTTGGTTTGGCAGACACTTCGTCGAAAAGCGCTGGGTACCAATAGTGTTATTGCGATACATGATTGACAGCGGCATACTGGTATTGTTGACTGTCAGCGAAGCAATCATATGTTATCGACCGCAGACATCAGTTTGGTTACCAACACCAGAACGTGTAACTCTCGAAGAAGTTATCGGCGAGTATGCACGAGAGTGTCCAAATACCCCGATGGATGTCATTGTCAGTGAGGCTCCTGAAATTCTCAAGATCAAACTCAAAAACAGTGAAATCACAGCGAAAGATCTTGGACGAAGAATAATCGGTAAATTTACTCAGGATGCAGCATTTGATCATAAAATGCATCACTCGCGGTTGATTATCGATGAAGCTGAATTGGATTTTATAATCGCCGACGCGGTTGCCAGAGACATATTTTGTAACAGGGAGGATGTGTTCTTGTCCGACGGGAAAAAGTTGGGCACAATTGTAAGTTATATCGACGGAGAATCGCCTCAATACACACATTTGAGATCTTCAATGCTGGCTTATGTTTCTATAACTTTGTTATCAATGGTAAATCGATTTCCTGGCCGTTACCATACTGGTATGGCAGTCAGAGTTGCCACGGATTCATTTTACATCGACAAGAAATATTCAGAATCACTGACCGATATAATGAAATTCTGCGGCGGAGATGAATGGGGTTCGTGGAGAATAAAAGCCGAGATGTTACACGAGTATTGTGAATCCGCTGATGTTGCAACAGAGGATAATTATTATAAATCCGAGATGCCAGAAATATCTTCTGCACCGTCTGTGGATGATCTAATCACCAGGCACAAAACTGTTTATTTGAACGGGCCGGGAAGGTCTGGTAAAACAACTCGAGCGATTGAATTATTTCGAAATTCAGATATGATTGTGCTAACACCTACACACAGACTTGCCAGGGAGATGAAACAACGAGGAGTCAATTCTTGTACTTATCACAGCTTTTTCAAATACAGCGGCGGTACGTGGACGCCAGATCGAATGGGCACAAAATATATCAATGATATAATAATTTGGGATGAGATATGTACGGTGCCGCTGGAAACGTTAAAAACATTTCTTGATTGGCTGCTAACGAAAAATACCGCAGTGATTATGTGCGGCGATCACGGTCAACCACCTCCGTTTGTCGGCGCATCTCCGCATGATTGGCTGAGGAATTTTGTTGATTATCACGAAGAAGTGTCTGATGATTAATGAGCACTTGATGCAACGCTGAAAGAATTTAAAACACTAATCAGGCTACAACCGAATAAAATTCAATGTGAAATCATGCGCGAGATGATTCCTGAAACTTCGATGAGTGACTTTTTACGCGTGTGGAAACCAGACGATTTGATAGTGGCAAGTAGAAAGATAGAGACACACTTCAACAACAGCTATTTCGGTTACAAAAAATAAAGTTTCCAATGCTGCCAACGCCGTTATGTTATAGACCAACTGATACGCGGTTACAAAATATAGATGTTGATATACCAGGGCGCCTGACTGCGTCAGGGACAGAGAAACAGAATTTAGTATTGAATGATATTGTGTTAGTTGACATCGATGCTGTCAAAGATGCACTAGCGATTAATAAATCCCCGTGGACGCTAGGATACGCAATGATCATTCATTGTTCTCAAGGACTGACTATCTCTGATACAACTCTCTGGATCATTGATGATCGAATCGAATGGTCCAACTTAGTCTACTTGGCGGTGTCCAGAGTCAGAAGAATATCTCAACTGCGAAGAATTGTCTTGGAAAATTTTAAATCAAACGCTGATAGCGATGAAAACAACAGCATCACCGATGGTGATGTAATAAGAAAAAAACTCGCCGGTTACAAACAGAGTGACAAAAAAAATAATCGCGATTTTGATCTTGATGTTGACTTCGTCGTTGCGCTGAAACAACAACAGAATAATCACTGTGCGAGCTGTAATTGTATAATGCTATGGCAGTATTCGAATAAAAATTCAAGACAATTTACCGTAGACAGAAAAGATAACAGTCGCGGTCATACACGTGATAATGTCATGTTGACCTGTCTTGAGTGTAATCGACGTCGGGGTGCCAGCTCTAGTTAATTCACTTCAGTGATTTTGGCGGCAATTGTGTGTCCTCGGGAATTACCTGAAGTTGCTCACGGGTGAATCCGCGTTGAGGAACAATTGAATCCAACCTATAGATTGCTGGTCTGCCAGTGGATCTTGTCACGGTGGATATCTTATGTGTGGTAACACTCCAGATGGGATCAGTCGCTCTTCGTTTACCACCTTCAAGTTCGCCTGGTTCATATAAATATCTTACAGTAACATTACCCAGTATCGGCTGCGCTGAAGAATCACGTCGTACGGGAATAATTTTTTTCGTGATCGCGATGGAAGGTTTCATGTTGGTTGTTCGAGTTATTTCATTATTTAGCGCAGTTATCACACTTGGTAATCTTACAACCCATTCGCGCGATCTCGTATCTTGAATATATTCCTTCGCGTATTGATATCCAAATAACCGCTCAGCAAGTGTTCGATTGAATCGCTCAACAATTGCCTGATCACGGTGAATTTCAGTGTGTCCTCGTCGTATGGTGACGTTATGTTGTTTCATCAACGATGATACTGCACCTTGAAATTCTTTGCCAGGATCAACTTGTAGCAGATGTGGCCATCGTAGACCACCTTGTGGTCCAGGTCCTCGACGATAAATTCTTTCAAACGCAGAAGCAACCTCAGATGATGTTTTAGTCGTTAACGGTTCCGCATCTTTGTATCTACTGGCAACATCGACTATGGTTAACGCGTACTTGTATGTGCGTCTTCGGATAGTATCATGTGGCAGAAATAATATATCAGCCTGATGAACCTCATTTGGTACACTAACATCGAAATGCGCGAAGTGAATTTGTTTGGGGCGCGGTAGATAAATTTGCATATTGCCTGTCGGGATAACCAATTTTTGGCAGTAACCGCCGTAACTTTTGCTGCTTCAGCGAGTTTACTAATTGCCGCGTTACCTCTCCAGTATCCGCTTGGGAAATAATAAATCGACTCCATTATATACCAGTACCTAACGCTAATTTACCTTTCATTGCGGATTTTATCAACCAGGACGCTAACCTTTCTTTGAAAGATTTATCAGGGATGGCATTTAACGCATGAATTAATTTCACGTCCGCGAGATGGCGCTGTTGCAAATCCTTGCTTCGGTAAGCTACATCATGAGCATGACACGCTGCATCGATAGCGTTTATCGGATACTCACCGGGTTTTGGTTGATCCTGAGCATCAAGTCTGATATCAAGTCGGGTTCCTGGACCACAGTAATTATATCCTGGAAGATGTTTTTCTCCTGGGTATTTAGCCCACGGAGCCCCTGGCAGCGCTGTTAACTTGGCTGCGATATCACCTCCGCTCTTTTTTTAATAAATCTAAATTTTTTTGTGCCACATCGTTCACACTTGCCTGTAAGCGCTTGTCGATTATTTTTTGTTGTAATTGTTGTCGTATCCGTAGTTGGGGTACGTGCTCGGCATTTCACACAATATAAATCCATATTATTTTATGATATATCTAATGGAAATCACTGACTTTTCCGCGACAAAGCGACGAGAGCCAATCAAGCATAACTCAGTGTTACCAAATTCAATCCGAATGATTATCATAGGCCCATCTGGGTCGGGTAAGACACAGTTGTTACTTAATTTAATAATGAAGTGGATGAAGTGGGATAAATTATATTTGATAGCCCCGTCAGTGGACGATCAGCGGTGTTATCAAGTGCTAAAAGATTTCAACGAGAGTGCAAAATCGATAATGGAAAATCAAAGTGATTTTCACGAAGATGTTATTGATTTTATAACTGACATCGAAGAAGCTCCATCCGTCGACGACCTTGATGGATCAATTAACAACCTAGTTGTGTACGACGATGTAATGTTGGATAAACAAAAAAATCCAGCCAGAATATTCTCCCGCGGTCGACACAAAAACACTGATGTCATTTATGTGACTCAGCGGTATACACAAATTCCAAAAGTGATCAGAGATAATTGTAACGTTCTTGCGGTGTTTAACGGAGTTGACGCACACACGCTGAGAAATATTCATCAGACTTGGTGCAGTGGTGACATGGACATCAATAAATTTAAAAATTTCTTTAGTCATGCTCAACGAAAACCACACGGGTTTGTGACGATAAATTTACATGATCCTCGGACACGATACCGAGTTGGGTTAGATACATTTTTTAACTAAAAATCCTAAAATGATTAGCAGCAGAGGGACTACACCACCAACGTCGTCGTCGACGTCACCCCGTGAAGAAACTATTTTTTATAGCGAGCTATCGTTGTCGAAATAACCCTTCCGGCCAGAAAAGAGGATTTAGTCATCATAGTTTCTGGCTGGAAGGGTTTATTTTGCGAAATAAGACCTTCTATCGGAAAGGTTTTTGATAGATGGTCCTATTTGACTTTAAGGTTGGTGGGCTCAGTCCCTCTGCTGCTATATATATATATATATATATATATATATATATATATATATATATATATATATATATATATATATATATATATATATATCAAAAAAGGGAGAAACCAACATGTTTTGTAAGTTTTGAATTTACTGATGTGGGTGAAGTCTTGAACGTTGTAGTGCGATGATGTTCTAACAATCTTTTGATGCATTAAAATGATTGACTAAAAAATGTTCTTGCCTGAAATCCCTGTAATTCCTAATCAATTTTCAAGTTCATGAATATTATAGATGAGCATCTTTATATTTCCAGTGAATAATAATTTGAACAAATATCTTTAAATGAAATACTTAATCCGGGATTACGACTCATGATGTTAAGGACGTTAAATGCAATAATGAGTAATTCCATAAGTTAAGAAGATTATTAACCCGTATACTTGATCTAGGTCGCATTAGCCTTTTCTGAAAATACTATGTTACTAATCGGAATATGCAATTCAATAACATTCTGAGATGTCAACAAGACAAGGTCTGTTACTGACGTTGTAATATAACTCATTGGAAACATCAGTTAGACCAGACTGGGGAGGGCTGGAGAGGTTCCTAGAGTCAGAGTATGATACACATGTTTAAATCAATAGTCATCCTAATGTTTAGTACATACTCATTGTGAAATATTAAATACATAGTATTTGTTTATAAAACAAAAGTTACTGGCAAGATAATGAATTAACTTGGTTTTCGATAAGGTCAAGTCGAAAAAGGAATTACACAGCACATATAATCCTGCAGGAAAAGCTAGCAATATATATATATATATATATATATATATATATATATATATATATATATATATATATATATATATATAATTCAAATGGTTCGGCCCAATATTAACATATGCAGAATGCAAACAAACACTTGCTTAATACAGTAATGACGGGTTTGTTGTTTAGAACTCATTAGAGCACATTAAGCAATGGAAATTTCTTTTGTATATCAACGGTAATAATTCTACTGATACTAATATCACGATAACATAATTTCTTCAAGCACCAGTTTTAATAGGTAACTAGAATCTTGGGAAAAACATGAGCTATTTCGTTTATATTATATTCTCGAGATTTGCATTTAGTCTCTTCCACAACTGGATTTTAAAGACTCCATGAAGATTTGAGCAAACCTCGTATTGATGCATACTTATCGCGCTCGTTATATTAGCGTCTTCCTTCTTTGCACGCGAACGATACATTTCAGTTTTGAGTTGGAGTTTAAAACAAACTGACATGAAGGGAAATTTCCAAATAATAACTTGTCGAAATAAGCGCCCACCAGAATCTCCGCTATAACTGTATGACCTTTGCGACACTATTTGTTGCGAAATTGTACTTCTGATATTGGGTTCACAAAAGGACAGTACATGAACAATTCATTAGTACCCACATTTAACAGCACGGCACCGTTCTACTATTGTTCTATTTCGAAACAATAAAACAATACAAACTGAATTAGCAGAGGAAATGCGTGGTTTGGTTTTCATTAACTTAAGACCAAGTGAAATATATTTACGCGCATAATTTACCTACAAAAAGGTTGATTTCCTCATTGAGTGTATACTGTAAAAGCTATGTTCTTGACAAAGAGACGACAATTATTCAACGATGGTTATACGATCTCAAGACTCCATTACCAATACGGCAGACAATATATTTAACTACGTTTCAATTCAGACTATCTTGCACACCGACTACGTTTATTATTGGTGATATTGACGCGAGTTCTTGCTAAGGACCGAAATGTAGACAACCGATTTGCCTTTTCCTATAAAATAGTTCTACTCAGATTTCTTATCGTAGGCGAACTACTAGTGATAATTCTTTCCAAGCGTTCGTGATGTTGTATGCGATCAAACTTCTTAAACTGATTTGAGTGTACGTGGGTTTACGGAGACATGAGTCTAATTCATGTTGCAGAGAGAATGGTTTCTGTTGCATTTGTAATTTAATGTCATACTAAAACATCAAGCCTTTGAATGAATCCTGTATCTGGTTACTTAGTTGTAAAGATACATTGTCGATAACAGTGCCAAGAGGAATGGCGACTGCGTAATTCACTACACCTTTCGAATCAACAACCAATCGCACTCAACAGTTCTTCTGGAATTGGCCTATCTCCACGTACCTCTCCCTCTCTAAGTAATTGTCACTTCGTTAAGAAGACATACATATGAGTATTATGTGTACTTATAACGGCCTCCTTTTAGGTTATTTCCAGCAAAAGAAAAAATGACCATTTGTTTTCTGGATTTTTAACACAAGTGATGACACATATATTCCTGATACCTATGTATATCAGATATCAGAGCACTGGAATAATGTCAAGACTTAACAACGTCTTGATTGTTTTTCTATCAAATATAATCTATAATGTAGAGGTTACCAAACTTCATTCCTTAAAATATACTTAGAAATTATATTTGATCCTTTGTTTTGAGGCATACAATTAAGAATCTGAAGAATGAATTAAACACTGCATATGAGTAGTAAAGTGGGGCACATTAGGGACAATGGGACTTAGCATTAAAAAGACCCCTGGGTCAGATTAGGGACAATGGAAATTTAACATGGAGAGAAATCGTGGGTCACTTTAGGGACAATGGGAATTTAACATAGAGTTTGGGTCTGTCTAGGGACAAGGGAAATTAACATGGGGAATAGAGTTTGGGCTTTTGGGATTTTTTTAAAAATTTTTTTAAATTTAAATTTAAATTTAAATTTAAATTTAAATTTAAAAAAAGGGGTAGGCAATGGAAAGGCTATCTCTTTTCGAGAAATATGGCTGGCCCTGAAAAGGGCCTTTGGGTTTTCTTCTTCTTCTGCTTCTAATTTCTTCTTTTTCTCCACCAAGTTCTTATTTTATCTCCAACACTCTTTCTCTTCTTCTCTTTCTTTTTCTCCTGCTCTTCTTTCTTCTTCTTCTCTTCCTCCTCTTCTTTCTTCCTCTTCTCATTTTCTTCTTCTTTTTCAATCTTTTCGTTCCATTTGCTTATTCTTATTCTTTCCTCTTCATCCTCCTTCTCCTCCTTTATCTCTTTCATGACACCACTAATCTTGTCCTTTACCTTTTTTAAGTTATTAATTTCCATCTTTACACGATGGGGACTATAGGAATAATGGTCTTCAACCAGTCTTATTAACATCTGCTCCATCATTCCTAAGTTGTCTAAAACGTCTTGTAATGTTTGTATTTTGTCCATTTGGTTAGAAGCCATCTTCTTTTTTTATTCTTTGCATAATGGTTTGAACGACGAATACTGTGGGTTCTTATACTTAAAGCGCGTACGTGAAGGAAAACATCCCCCTAAAACGTAAAATTGATCTTACCTAGATCATGACCAAACAACGCGCGAACGTGAAGGAAAACATCCCCCTACTTTTTCATTTCATATAATAAAACCCAAACTATACTTTCTCATTTCATATAATAAAAACCCAAACTATACTCTCCACATACGCTAAGAAACAATAAACAAAATCCATAATCTACTATCCACACAATCTTACGTGAGCGCTTACAAATCCCAAACTATACTCTTCACATACGCTAAGAACAATAAACAAATCCATAATCTACTAATCACACAATCGTACGTGAGCGGGTACAAACACAAACACAAACACACAAACACAAACACACAAACACACAAACACAAACACACAAACACATACGCTAAGAAACAATAAACAAATCCATAATCTACTATCCACACAATCGTACGTGAGCGGTTACAAAACCCAAACTATACTCTCCACATACGCTAAGAACAATAAACTAATCCATAATCTACTATCCACACAATCGTACGTGAGCGCTTACAGAACCCTAACTATACTCTTCACCTACGCTAAGAAACAATAAAGAAACCCATAATCTACTATTCCCACAAAAAACATACCTTAGCTCTTACAAGCACCAACACACAAACACATACCCTCACACTATCTTAAAAAAGAGTTAGTGTTTATAATCACACTACTCTACCTACACACATTGGCAAATCGATCGTTATTTCTTTTCTAGAGTATTGGGTAGCCCTGAAGAGGGCTGTTTTTTTTGGAACTTCATGGACACCTGGTTAATGGTGTCACCTTCCAGGCCTGGCGCCACATACACATCTTGTCCCCCAGTTACTTTTTACCTTTTTGGGGGAGAGAGCAGAGGCAGGATATGTCGCTTCAGAATCCCAATTTTCGCTCTCTGGGATTCTGAAATTTCTTCTTCTTCTCTCCTTTTCCTCCTCCTCCTCTTCTTTGTATCTTCTCTCCTCCTCTTTGTATCTTCTTTCCTCTTCTTCTGTATATCTTCTCTCCTCCTCTTCTTTGTTTCTTCTTTCCTCCTCCTCTCTTATCCTTCCCTCCTCCACAATGGCTTCCGCGGCCAGTTCATTTAATATGCGCCTGGCATGTTCCAGATGCACATGAAGTTCCAACAGTTTCTCCAGTCTCGTGTTCATTTTTGGTGTTGATCAATCAACAAGGGTAGCTGGACTGCCGAACGAGTTTCAATTTATAGTGAAAGCGCGGACGTGAAGGAAAACATCCCCTAAAAACATAAAATTGATCTTACCTACATCATGACCAAAAAACAACAACGCGCGGACCTAAAAGAAACACTCACTCACTTTTTATGCTACCCATCACTATTTTAAAATTTTTTATAAATCACTTCAATAGACTATCCACATACGCAAAGCAATCCAATCTAACCCCAAATTTACACCTCAAACACCAAAAAAAAGACATCATTTTAATCTACTATCCATACCAACTTACTTAACCACTTACAAACACAAACACACAAACACATACACTCTCACTATCAATAAAGAGTTAGTGTTTATTTTCACACTACTCTACCTACACACATTGGCAAATCGATTGTTATTTCTTTTCTAGAGTATTGGGTAGCCCTGAAAAGGGCTGTTTTTTTGTTTGCTATGGCATTCTTTTTAGTTTCTAAGAATGCGATGTCCTCTGAGGATAGACTTTCTGGCGATAGGTCTGCTTCTTCGGAAAGAGAAGAAGAACTCTTTGGTGTCGATACGACAATCGACAAAGCCTCTGTCAGCTTCAGGTTGCTGCTGCTGCTCTTGTTGTTGTTGTTGCTGCTGTCTCTGAAGTCTGTACTTCTCTGTCCATTCTTCTTTTTCCCTGTTCATTTCTTCTCTGAAGAGCTCTTCTATCAGGTCTTCAGTGATTTTTAACATTCTCACATTCTCTATTTCTTCTGGCTTTGGTATCAGACTGTGTCTGACCCTATGCAAATTCACGTAGGCTTCGTTGAGTTTAGCTAGTTTGGAGCACATCTTCTTAGGAGGATGAGTCGACAATGGATGGTTAGACTGGAAACAACCCGGTTCTTAAAGTCAAAGCGCGGACGTGAAGGAAAACATCCCCCACACGGTTTTTGAGTCGCAACGTTTAGTGAGTGTCATGAGAGGGATAGTAAGAAATGAAAGAGCATCAATCCAACATTCTTATAGCTAAACAAAAGACAAAGGCATTTTTTTCAAAACACAACATTTTTTATTCAAAAATCACTTAACACTAAACAACAACTCTAACATTTTTAACAATAATCCAACAATATAACATCAAACAATTTTTTCAAAACACAACATTTTTTATTCAAAAATCACTTAACACTAAACAACAACAACTCTAACATTTTTTAACAACAATGCAACACTAAAAGTTTCTCCACTAGGTAAAGAGGGATAACAGTCTTCCATGGTTTCTAGTAATCTAGGATGACTTCTCTCAAACTGTTGATTTCTATGGTATTATCGAATTCTGCATACAGGATGACGTTCACCGTTTCATCAGGGTCTCGGTCTTTAAACTGAATTTCCACACGAATCTGGCCGGATTTTATAGGGTGGAAATGTCCCTCGTCGCTGCCTTGGTCTGGAGTGAAATCGAAAGCCCACAAAGCGTAGCCTCCTGCATAATCCTCGTACGTAATACCGTGACTGGTGTTGGTTCCTAACTGTCCGGTGGCTTCGTACAGGGACAAGAACGATCTCAAGTAATTCTTCTTGGTAAAGTCAGGTTCGAAAGGTCGGGTACACAAAGTCTTGCCATCGCGACTGACTTCGATTTTGGACACACCAAAGTGTTGAAAGTAGAAAGGATTTTTTTCGGCAGCTCCGTTGAAGGCTGTATTCTCGACGATACCAACGATCAAACGTTTGGGTAACTGTCCTTGGAACAGATGATCTTCGATCATGGATCGCTGTCCCTTGGGAATGGTGAAGGTTTTCACTTCCACGCGTCGTATGGGATACTTGGCGGTCGTTCTGCTCAACGTCTGACTGATGTCGTTTCCCACTTTAGGTAACACTTCCACACGGCGTACGTAGAGTCTGGCTTCTAGGATTTTGGTTTTGTAACCGTCACTATCAGCCATCAAATGGAAAGCGGCACTGCTACGATTCAGTCTCAGGCGGACATCCACTCCGTTCAGCAAATACTTTTCTTGCAACCACATGTCCAAATGCAAACGATCCATCAGTTCTAAACTTGTGTCGGCTCCCGTGATTCTCTTTCTTCGTTCTACAAACCCATCATTGTTGTCTTTCTTTTCATCAGTTTCCAATATTTCAAACTTGGTAGGTTCGTCAACTTCCCATACCACACAGGCATTGAGATGAGTGTTCTTGGCATCTATTCCGTACGTCAAGAGATTTTCCAGGTAGGCACGATAAGGGTAAGTATCCATGCTGCTACTGACCAGTTTGTTATTCAAGTACAAGTCCACTCCACTGAACAAGGAATGCATGAAATTGTTGACGGGAGCTACTGCTTCATCGTCTATAGCACCTCCAGTCTTATCTAGAATTTTGACTTTCAGGTACAAGTAACTGCTATTCAGATCGATGTAATCTTCGGGCTGTCCTTTGATTTCAAACTCGATGGGAGCGGAATCGGTCAGTGAGGAGACGGGGTGAAATTCCACCCACTGGGATTCTTGCATCGTCATCATCGTGGGGGCATGGTAAACAGGTCCAGTTCCGTCTTGGAACAAGCGCAAGATTCTCGGTGCATCATTTTTTTGTCTCTTTTCTCAATAATCGAAAACGTCTAAGTCTCGAACGGTTCTTCTTTTCTTGGCCTTTCTCGCTTGAAGTCTGGTGAAAGGGTGTTTTCTTCGTCGTCTCTTTCTGCCTTGTCCTTGCTGAATGCGTGACTCGGTAGCGTGCAGGGCATTTATAGGTGTCTCTCGTTGGCCTAAAATGTCTTTGCCCGTTTGCAGCAAGACATTTTTGCCTGCCCTCATGAAGGCTTCTTTAGGGTTTTGTTTGTCGATGATGACATTTTGGAGAAATTCTTTGCCTTGCGTCAGTGCCGCATCTTTCAAGGCGTGCAATCCGCGTGTCACCATCGGTTTCAACACCGGGGCCACCGAACGAAAGGCCGATTTTAACATGTCTCCTAAGCCGTGTCCTCGCTGTCGAGCAACCCCTCGGTACACTGGATACATGACTTATTTACGAGTCGTGAGAGAACCGTTTTCGAAAATGGAGTTTCACCGTGACTTTTCCTTTGGTGAATGGAATATTTTGTCCCAGATCTCCTTTTATAGCAATGTTGACCGTGTCCAAATACGACTTACTGACAGGCAAATAGTGAGGATGGACAAATTCGCGGTGGACGTGGTAAGTGTTTCCACCTTCCTCGTCAGTGTTCGTGGCAGAATCCACTTTGAAAGGAATGACACGCAGTAACGGTACGGAGGTGTGTCCCACCACGTTGTACTCCACCACATCGGAATACACGAACATCAAATTCAGTCCTTGGTTCAGTTCTACCGGGGCACGAAATAACTTCCTAAAAGACTCGTTGTCGTAAACGATGGGTAATTCGTTTTTCTTGAGCATGGCCTTTCTCATGTCCATGTCTCCGCCCAACATGTCAAACAATTCAGGACAAAATAAAATGGGCATGATTTTACTTCGTTCAAATTTCATCAAGAAGCGACGAGCTGTTTTGTGGTACTCCATGGTGACACTTTTGTTGACATGCTCCAAAGCTTTCAGAAGCACGACATTAAACTTGGAGGCTATGGTGCTGACCAAATGTTGACCACTAAAATAATAGCCTGGGGGAATGAACAAGTGATAGGTGGTGTACTTTTGTGTACGGGTTTTCTTGTCATATTTGAGATTGCTATCCATCCACTGTTGCATTTGCTCATCATGAACTTCCACATCAAAAAAATTTTGATTGGGAAGGACATTGAGGACTTGGGTCGGGTGAATGATTTCTACTAAAGCCACTTCCCAATGGGCTTCGTGATCTAATTGGATGGCTTGAGGTAATTTGGCCGTGTAACAGCACAACGTGTTCTTGGGAAACACCTCCATGGAACTGTCACTGGGTAAAGTTAAGTAAAATTGGTTTTGGTGACTCATAATTCCAGAGTTCTGTGGCTGTCCGAGGGGTTACTGGACGTCAGAGGCGTGTCTCCGTCTAAAATGGGGTTCTGGTTGTGATTGAAGTGCTGACTGGCACTGGCACTGGACACAAGGTTCCCTGGGTTCCCGTTCGAGGTGAATTTCAGGGAGGGATTAGGAAGCAGGTAACCGATGCAACTGCTCAATAAAATGGTCCACAATTGTTTGTCTCCTTGTTGCAAACTCAAATTGGCGATGGCTGCCCCGATGACACAATACACCACGAAGATTTGGCAGAAAAAGACGATTTGCGTTTTAGGCACACGTTCTCCACACCACACCCACAAGGGTTGTTTTTGTAAATCTTGCACAGAAGAACTAGGTGAAGGAGGAGTGGTCGACGTAGCTGCGTCTGCTGTGTGAAAGGGCATGATGGTCACTTCTTTTTATAGTCGATGACTTGCGAAACGTCGATCCAAGAATCAAAACTGGGTGGATATCCTTTCCAACGTACTTTGACTTCTTTGACACGTCGTTTGCCCACTTTACGGGTTCTGCGTTCGAGAATGCTTTCGATGCCGTACACGTCGTCTTCTTTTTTGGTGACACGTTGTAACTCGGGCAAATAAAACGTTCCTTTGAGCACTTCTCCGTTCATGTCTTCCAATTTATAGACGGCAGGATGACGGCCATGCACTCGTCCAGTGACGCGAAACAATTCGGTCGTCCAGTTAGGTAAGTAACCTTTGTCGAAAGTGCGTTTGGTTTTGCCAATGCGCACCCAATCTCCTACGGCCAACATTCCACTTTTCTCGGGGACAGCCCTCGTCGGGGACGTACCAAACAGACGCTCAAACACCAACACTTCGTTGTCGGGAGTCACGTCTTGCGGGGCACGTCCGATGCTTCGATGGTAAGATTGGTTGTAAGCTTGCACCAGGTGCGGTAAGATGTCGATGTACTTCAGAGTGTGGTGATGCGTAAAATATTTCCACATGCGTTCTTTCAAAGTGCGTTGAAAACGTTCCACGATGCTGGCTTTGGTTTCGGGATTCTCGGTGGTAAAAAAATGAATGTCACGTTTCTTTAATTCTTTTTGGAAAGCTTGGTTCAGAAATTCGGTGCCTTTGTCCGTTTGCCATCGAAGAGGGTGACGACCGCTTTGCTTCAACACCCGTTGCAGGGCTCGCACTAACTCGCTGCTCGATTTGGAAGTCAAGGGCACGACCCAGGCAAATTTGGAAAAGACGTCGATGACACAAAACAAATATTTGTAGCCACGATTGTAGCTGGCCAAATGAGAGACATCGGCTAAATCGGCTTGCCATTGATGATCGATGCCTTCCACTCGGGTGCGACTTCTGGCAAACTTGCGTCGAATGGGTTTGTGTAAAGTGTAGGTAGCTTGTTCTTGTAACCATCGTTGCACTTGAGGTAAACGGAGACGTTTCAGTCGCGTTTTGGCAGCACGATACAATTTTTGAACTCCTGCGTAACCTGCAGGATGGGAGGAATCGTAGTAAATGCTGGCTAAGACTTTTTCCATTTTTTTTTTTTTTTGTGTTGGTTGGTGTGTTAATAAGACACCCACTCTTGGAGGATGCTACTCTTTTTCTCTTGGGGTATTTTCTTGGATTGCAATGCTTTGCGTGTGCGGCCAGCAATAGGTGTCGAAGAGGAGAAGGATGACTGAGCGGGGGATATCGGTTCTTGTTTCACTTCTGTCTTCACTTTCTTTTTCTCTTGTGAGGAAGAAGGGGTGGCCATCATCTTTTTAATCCATCCAATTCTGGAGGTAGGTGGTGTTGTTAACTTGCGTACTTTTTCTGGTGGAGTTTGAAACCCTTCCTCTTCTTCTCCTTTTTCTGTCTTGGTCACGGGTACTGGTGGTACTGGTACTGGTACTGGTGATGGTGCTGGACTTTTCATCAAGGTCTTAAAATCTTTCAGAGTGGGTAGAGCTGTTTCGTCTAAAGCTTTCTGGTGAAAGAGTTGCAGTCGTTGCAAGAGTTGACCGTACTTTTGCGATTTTTCTGTTTCGGACAAATCTTGGCGATCCA
This sequence comes from Sinohyriopsis cumingii, assembly GCA_028554795.2. Taxonomy (NCBI): domain Eukaryota; kingdom Metazoa; phylum Mollusca; class Bivalvia; order Unionida; family Unionidae; genus Sinohyriopsis; species Sinohyriopsis cumingii. The sequence goes on from CM068828.1 coordinate 111,944,296, forward strand.
TCAAGGACTGCAATTCGTGTTGTAACTGGGACATCTCGCTCAAATGGGGATTGGGAGGTAAATGCGGGGTGTGTTGTTCTTGCCACCGATGGTATTCCATCCATCGTTTGTAAGGCACTAAAGCTAGTTTTCGTCCTTCCATGGGGTTGTCAGGGGTCGATTCTGAGATCTTGGAACATCCGAGGCCTTTTTATCTTGCACCCACCAGTCCTCCCAACATGGTTCCCAAGACTCCTTTCAGTATGGGGCCTAACAAGAGAGGTAAAATACCTCCACGTTGCACTAACATCTTCTTTTTGTGACGAATGGGAATTTTCTTTTGAACCATTTGGCGAAGAATGTGACGATGTTTGCCTAAGCATTGTTTCTGGTGTTTGGACAAAGGGATCGTGCCTTTCAAAACGTTCAAACAACATTCGCACACGGTATCGATGACCTCTTTGGAGGCTGTTTGAATGAGTTTTTTTCGTAGGGGTGGAGAAGCTTTGGACAGGACAGATAACATGTCCCCATGTTTGGCTAAACGTGGTGGCAGTCCTTTCCTTTTCTTTCCTTGGGGTTTTCTGGAGGGTGACATCTTTGAGTCTTCAGGAGCATCAAAAAACACTGATACCCGACTTGGTCACAGGCCTTTTTTATACTGGAACGCGTCGCCACTGATTGTCTTTACGTCGTATTAGTTTGAGGACAGGCATGACACGTCGTGCAGGGGTACGTAACGGACTAAATCGAGCCAGTTCTTGCTTGGACAAATCCAGTAAATTTTGTAACATGCCCGATCTTTCTTGAACTTTCATTTTGGGAGAAGGTACTTTGTGAGCAGCAGCCACTGCCACTAAATTGGAAGGTCCTGCCACTGGGGAAGTTCTTTTGGAAGGCATCAACGGAGAAGTTCTTGGTGTGATCAACGTCTCCAAGTACTCTTCAGTTCTGGGTGTCATTAACGGAGAAGTGGACAAACGTGAAGCTGCCGGAGACGCAGTCACCGCTGTGGCAGGTCGTGGTTTGCGAGTGTAAGGTTGCGTCCTGGCCGAAGTGCCTCTCTTGCGACTAGTTTTCTTTGGACTTTTCTTTTTCTGGGGGCTTCTTTTCTTTTTCCGGGGTGGTGTCTGGTCAGAGGAGGGTCCTGCCACTGGAGAAGTTCTCCTTGGGGACCTGGTCTTTTTCTTCTTGGGGCTTCGTTGGACTTTTGTCTTGGGTATAACTTTGGGGGCATTAGGATCCCATCTTAAGAGTGAGCGAATGATGACCTCTCCTAGAGTACCACTCCCTCCAGGTTTCAAAATGATTTGTTTTTTGGTTTGAGTGTCGATGCGGGGATCGGCCAGTTGAACCAAAGCGACTTTGTTTCGATCGAAAAAGCGTTTGGTTTGATGAGGAATCTGAATGATTCCTTGGAGTAATTGACGTGCCGTCACCGTGAACCATCGTAAGACTTCTTTGAGACTAGCTTCTAAGACACGAGCTCGTGTTTGTGGATCTTTTTCTCGACTGATGCCATACAAGGCACGAATCAATTTGACGGGAAGATGCGACTGAAGGGACGTCATGTTCGCACTGAGAGTGAGACAGACGAAAAAGGGTCTGAGGTTTTTATAGATTTTTTTATGGGGAGTGAAATGAAGTCGAGGACGGAGACGTGTACAGGACAGGCCCTCCGTCTTGGCACCAATGGTGAAACAAGTGGGTACGAAATCGCAAATCCTCGGGGGTCGTAGGTTTCAAATCGACGAGTAAATAGGCGTGTGGAGTTTGAGTGGCATCGTCGTACGCCTGAGTCAGCCAAGGCGTTCCTAACTGTTTGGCTAAGACTTGCACTTGCGATTTATCTCGAGGGCTTTTAAACAAGACCACGTAATGCGCATTGAGACTGATGGTGCGATGGGCTTTACTTTGTTGAAACAAATTTTGGGTGATGCAAACGACACTGGCATTACGGTGATGCCCTTTGCGCGTGAACCACAGTTTAATTTCTTCTTCGTCTTCTCCTAACATGTCGTCAAAAATGACCAAATGGGTTTGACGGGAGTCAGAGACAATGCCATCGTCTTCTTTAGGAATGCCTTCCACAAACACGATGGAATCGCCTTGACTTTCTCGCAAGAGGCTGTACGCCGATTGCCACTCTTTCTAACACCACACGATTCGTTGAGGGGGTCGATCAATCAAATGATGTTTATGTTCGATCAAACGTTTGACGAATTCGGTTTTGCCTGAACCGCTAGGTCCAGCAATGAGCATGTTAGAGGGATGGCGAAGATACAAAGCCTCCCAACTGGCACGATCTAAGTGTTCGTCGATGACTTTGACAGTAGAGGAAGAGGGAGCAGAGACAGCAGAGGTAGCCATGGTGTGAGAAATGTCACTTGTGACACGAAAAACAAACAAGACAAGAGTTTATATCCTTTTTCAGAACACGTGTATTGAATGTTTTTTTCAAACATGAATACGAAAGACAAAAATACATAAAAGCCAAATGCTTAAGTACAAGAATAAAAGGCACATGATAACCATGAACGTGGAATAAAAACAAGTGTCTGTACAACAACCACATGTTTTGGGTAAAGTTCTAACCAGTTCTATAATAGGGGTAAGGTCACACAAGTGTCCTCCCGAAAGGGTCTTTCAGGCCTGTCCACGACAGTCCTGTCCTGGGTGACGGGTTCTTCTGGCACCGTCACTAACACAGGTTGAAAAGTAACTTTTTTCCTTGAATAACTCTCGTGCATACTGGGCCACCTCTTGTGTCCAAGCCTCAAAATCCTGGTCTCGGTGATGTCCAACATTTGACTCCTAACCAATCTAGTTTCTTCTTCGTCAACGACATGGTAAGTTACTTCAATGAACAATGAACTATCGATCTTGCCTAGGGTTCCTTTTCATATACAGACCAATACCGACGTGACCGTACGGCAACGTAAAGTGATTGGGAAGTTTCACTCGCTTCTGGTACACGATTTGATAGACTTTTTCCAAGGGTCGACTGACGATGTGGTGAGTGGGTAAACGTACAATCTTGTTCGGTTGATAGGTGGTCACTTTAAAGTTTCCATCCTCTCCCGATTGCAAGGCTTCTTTCAATACCCCAAAGTTGACCACTCGACTGGTACGATGATTCAGAGTCAGTCCTTTCACTTTGCACGTCGTGTGCACTTCTCCTTGTTTGTCCCGGTATTCGTAGCCGTAATTTTTGGGGCCACCACTGACGAAACTTAGAATCTTGTCGTCGGGATGCTCGTCTGTCCAGGCTCCTAAACGGTCTCCTTCGATGTCAGGGTGATGTTGAATCGGGTGATGGATGTAAATGCAACTGTCCGTGTCAAAGTACAGGACGCGTTCCCCTAACAGTTCTAAAGCTTCGTACAATTTTAAGCGAGCATGGGCTGTCACGTAAGCCGCAATGATGACATTTCCAAAAGGGTCGTCTTGTACAAAGTCCAGATCTTCTTCGTAATTGACCAAGATCAAATCCTCTCGAACGACGTCCACGTGTTTCATGTATTTGGTTTTGTCGTGAATCATCTGGAAGTAGCGGGAAGGTTCTGTCAAATATTTCGTCTTGGGTAAACACGGTCGTTGTGCCATTTTACCCCACAAGCAATTTAACATCACTTTGGCAAACGATCGCCTGCCTTAGTTTTTCTCGATGTGGTCTAAAGAGATGCCTTCTTGTGCATAGTATTTCTCTTTGATTTGTATTTGGTCTTCGGGAGTGTGACACCAGGAAGGATAGCCGCTGGCTTCTTGCTTCAGTTTCAAAAAGGCATCCACGTAGTCGGCGAAAATGCCTTTCTGAGTAGGGTCACCCTTGTGGTACTGTTGTGTCTTGGGAAAGTGGCAAATTTCGTACACTTCTAACAGTTGGTATCCCATGTCCAGAGCTTTGAACAATTCTACGCTGACCCAGGTTCCCGTCAAGGCCCGTACTTCCTGGCTGTGATGACAAGGCTGATCTTGGTTGCACGTTTCGGCACAAGTACGGCACAAGGGAAACATCAGTTTGCCTTGACAATGGTGAGGTAAGACGGGATGGTACAGGTTCGTGGGAGGCAAAACTTTGCACTTGATCAAGCCTTCGTATTGTCGAATGTTTTTCAGGTCGATGTGTTCCGTCAGCAATTGCGGGTGCCCTACAGGAAAGCGACAATATTTGCACACGTAGGGATACAGCGAACACACGTCCAAGTATTTGATTTCTTCTCCTTTCTCTTCGTCGGCTTGATACAGCAAACAGGTGGCATTGGTCCTTCCTCCGTACAAACTATCCTTCGGGTTCAGCGGGTCCATGAACTGGTAACTTTCCACGAGGCGTTTAAACTCGGGATCGGTTTTCATACGGTGATCGTACTCGTGTTCCCACATTTCCACCACTTGGTATCCTTCCTGTTCTAACTTTAGGCGTCGCTGACAAGTGTCCTGGTACAGGTCTTCCATGGTCCGTTGTAAAAACTGATTTTTAGTGTCACGGTCAGGGTAGCAGACGGGACATCCGTGAAATAAGCAACCGTTAAACTCGTACACGATCTTGGGGTTTTCTAAGTCCCAGCCATCGACCGAATACGTTCCGATGGTCTTTTCGCCTCCTCCGTTGCGGGCATGCTGAATCCATTTATCTTCTTTGTCGCACAAGTAATGTAACCAACGTAGGGCTTTGACCGAGTATTGACGCTTGACATAGTGGGTCGTTTGAGGACTGATGACAGCCATGGTGTTTTCAGGCATGAATCGTTGGCGGTACACTAAGGAACACGCTTTGGCAATGGTGCAAGCTTCTTTCAAAGGATCGACCCCTCCGTGTTCCATGAACAGTTCTCGAAATTTTCCACAGGAACGCCGTAAAATGTCCACGTCGGAACGACAATACTTTAGCATTTCTTCCTGAAAGTCGAAAGGGTCCGAGGCGTGAGGTTGGTACCAAGTGTAGAAAGCTTCTCGTTGTTCGGTACGCATGTTGTCGTGGTCGTAATAGTGAGCCTCAGGTAAATGGGGTAGAACGGCGTGTTGATTGGCTTCCGTATTGAAAAAGTGAGGAAAGTACCCTTTAGCCATTTCTGTCATTCCAAACGTTTTAGGCATTCGACTCAAAGGCATGGCCAAGTAACTCATCGAATCTTTAAACTGCACTTGTCCCACTTGCATGAAAATGATTTTGGCTCCGTTCAAAGTCACTTTAGGACGCTCGGTGCCTTGTTCCGTATAGTATCTCAAAAGAAACTGTCCATCGTATCCGGAGAAATTGTGAGCCATCACCGTGGCATGACGATGACAATCTCCGTAACGTTCGATATCCTCTTGGCTCCACGTCTTGTCGATGGGGTCTAAAACCCATTGGGCAAAATCGGCTAACGTGTTCTGTCCCCGAAAGATTTTTTCACGCCCTCCCGGAATCTTGCTGCAGTGAGGGCAATGACTGAAGATAGGTTCTTGAATGCACTTCTCGCACGCTCGATGAGCCACGCAGAAATTAGGAATGTGAATGCCGGTCTCTTGCATGCATTCGAAATCGAAAAAGATGAAATTGCCTTTCTTCTTGTGACCGTTCTCTTTCTCTGGTGGGGGTTGGTATTTTTGCACGTAGTATTGGTGTTCCAAGTCCACGATGTGGTGACAAATGTGACATTTTTTCTTTCCTCGACATACGTGTGCCTTGGCATTATTGGTAAGTATGCCTTGTCCACAGGTAGGGCACAATCTCAGGAGTTGACAAGCACATTTCTTCTGTGAACCTTGTGTTTTCAAATGTTGTTGGTAACAGGTAGGGCTGACAAACGTGCGCAGACAAGTCGAACAAGGCACTGGTTCTTCGCTCAGACAGGGTGGAGAGGCCAAACATCCTGGGCATTTCCATCCACAATGTTTGTGTTGCTCTCGATTATTATAACCATAGTCACATTTCTCACAATAATAAGCATATCCCAGGAATCCAGTGATACTGGTAATGGTATCGAAATGGTCATCGTGATGATAAACATGAATGTATTTTCCGTCCTTAAAATGTTGGCCTCGAAACAACAGAGGCCCGCGCATTTCTTGAGGGTGCACTTTCAAGGTGTAGCGTGGAGCTAGGGCATCTTGCAATTTTTGCATCTCAGGAATGCCACAGGGTGTGTCTTTGGACAGGCCAGCTTGTTGCAACAGGAGTTCTGCTTCGTTTCGTTGTTTGGTTCGGTTCGATTTTCGAATGTTCTCCCAGGTTCTTTTCCATTCAACCGTGTCGTTCCTGTTGGCATAGGTTCGTCCCACCACGATGGCACGGGCTAAACACATCTGGTCTTGAGGGTTGTTAATTCGGACGAGACTCTTTTTGGTGTTGCGAAGGTCGTTCACCAGTAGGACCTTTTTGCGTCCTGTCCCTTGAGGAAGAGAGACGTGAGCCATTTTCAGTGTGGCTTTACCATCGGTGATGTCAAACTGGTCATTAGATTGTTGTACGTGTTGAATCTTGTCCATGACTTTGGAAGGGGTTAGTTCTGCTAAACTCGATCCAAACAGGGGATTTCAAACCGTCGTGATCTATGGATAGTGTCAAGCGATCGTCTTCTTTGGGTTGACATTGTCGCTTGAGTGCGGTGAGCAAAGAATCCCACATCTCGGTGATAAACCCTTCTGCTTTCTCCAAGGGTACGTCGGCCTTGAAATATTTAAACTTCACCGTGTAGGTGTAAGCTGTGGTTCTAAATTTTCTAGAGGAGCGCTTTTCCGTCTCTCGAATGGAATAGTACTTTTCAGGGTTGACTAAGGGTGGTGAACTTGGTTTAGAGGGTTCGGATTCTGGTTCACTCATGTCCTCTTCAAAATCACTGGCATGAATTTGTGCCAAGATTTCAGCCCTGGTACGAGGCGATAGATCACGTTTCTGCCTCTTACTTTCTTCTTCTTCTTTCTTCTCGAATGAATAGGATCGTTTCATCTTGAGTGCAAAACGTCAAATGACTCAAGTTCAAACACCATAGACTAATTTATAGTCATGGCAAACCAGCGTATATAAAAAGGGTGTGTCTTGTCCTTTCACTATTCATTTCACTCTCAAACCGAGGAGAGCGATGGAAGAGACTACCCAGATGGAACGTTTCGTCAGAGCTTTGCGAGGGGTCATTAGAAAATTCTCTTCAGACCAGCCGACGGACTACTCTCCTTCCTTTCGAGATAAGAGTCAGGATACTTGCTATATCTGTCAGAAGAAAGGGCATTGGTCTTCAGAGTGTCGAGACCGTCAAAAAAGAAAAAAAAACAGGGGCTAAAAAAGACAAAAGTCAAGATACCTGTTATTATTGTAAAGAAAAAGGACATTGGTCTCCAGACTGCCCAAAAAATAAACAAGAGGAGTCAAAAGAAAAGAAGGATTCTTCAGAAGAAGAGAGGGATTCTTCGGAAGAAGAGAGGGATTCTTCGAAAGAAGAGAGGGATTCTTCAGAGGAAGAAGAGGAAGAAAGAAGACAATTCTATTTAAAAGAAGCAAAGAAACAGGAGAAGAAAAGAAGAAGGGAAGAAAATGAGGAAAAAACGGTGAAGAAATTAAAAAAACAGAGAGACTAAACAAGGAGAAAGAAGAAGTCAATGAACTTTTAATTAAAGTGTTCTGTGGTGAATTGTGAATTGGATTGTAAAAAAAAATGGATAAAAGAATACATGAATGATATAAGGTAAGTGTCTTTGAGTTTTGATTTTAAGATAAGAAGCTACACTCACGCACTCATACACAAACACGTACTATAAGGGTAAAATGGGTGGGTTATTTTTTTTTTTGAGTTATTGGCAAATTGAAATTGTATTTCTTTTCGAGAAATGTGGGTGGCCCTGAAAAGGGCCTTTTTATTTTGGTGTAGGGGTGAGTTTAACCAATCAACTTTAACTGCCTTAAGCCTTTGCCACGGCCAAGGCCTACTTCTGATGATTGGGTTGAAATCACTAAGGGTGGTACGACAGGCTTAGTCACAGGGTTGGCGTGTTTAGCTCGGGAAGGTCGTATTCTCTTCGGTCGTGATAAAGAAGTCTGATACATTTGTTTCAGACTTCTTAACTCCGCTAAAATGTCCAACAGTACCGTAGCCGTTTGATTTTCACCCTCTTGTTTCTTTGCTGCTACTTCTTCTTGCTGTTGTTGCTGTTGTTTTTTTCTTACCTCTTCTTGTTGCTGTTGCTGTTGCTGTAGGAGAAAAGCTTGTTCCGCTTCCTTTTGTCGTTGCATAAATTTCTCCAATTCTTCTTTCTGTCTCTGTCTAAAATTCTCCACTTGCGGTAATGAAGAAGGTAACGAAGGTTCCGGAACAAATTCTTGCGAGGTAAGAAAATCCACAAAATCCCAATGTACCTCTTCTGAAAGTAAGTCCGGGTTCCCTTGGGCAGTCTCCCCTGCTGGTGCACCCCAATGGATCGTTTTCTGAGTTTCCGTCATGTTGAATCACTGTCGCATAGACTGACTGCACACAAGCGCTAGCGAATCTATATAGACCAACTGACGTCACAGACTACTCTCTTCGGATTGGATGCGGGCTGACTGAATTTTGTAACGCGTGTTTAGATTGGTGAATGAACTCAATCCGTTTCAATCCTGCCTCTACCTATAAATAAGCGCAGTTCAGTGCACTGATTCACTTGTTCTCGTCGCTTCAAGATGTGGACCGATGTGCAATCTTCTACGCTTGTGTCTTCCATGATGTTCCGGACGGACATACCCATGTATGTCCGATCCAAGTGGACCGTTGTCCACAGGACAAACACCAGTCTGTGGATACGTAGGATCTACATAGAAAGACAAGGATGCCTCAAAAGAGTCCTGATTTACGGACCAACAGTGAGACGTAGCCTAAGGACAAGAAGAAGACCAATGCGGTACCATTTATGTTAATGAATACATTAACATAAACCCAAAGGCCCTTTTCAGGGCCAGCCATATTTCTTGAAAAGAGATAGCCTTTCCATTGCCTACCCCTTTTTTTAAATTTAAGTTTAAATTTAAAATTTAAATTTAAAAAAATTTTTTAAAAAATCCCAAAAGCCCAAACTCTATTCCCCATGTTAATTTCCCTTGTCCCTAGACAGACCCAAACTCTATGTTAAATTCCCATTGTCCCTAAAGTGACCCACGATTTCTCTCCATGTTAAATTTCCATTGTCTCTAATCTGACCCAGGGGTCTTTTTAATGCTAAGTCCCATTGTCCCTAATGTGCCCCACTTTACTACTCATATGCGACAGTCACGAAGCAGAGTTCGTTCGTGCATAGTGTTTAAGCAAATTTGAAGATTTAAGACATCATTAATCCTCTGAAATATAAACAAATTAGCAACAGAACTATATTTAACCATTGGTGAGAAATATTCTCAAGCTGCACAAGTCGGCTGATGGGTAAATGAATAATTCCTTCTGGAACAATTATTAACTAATAACTGTTCTGCATCACATGATAGATTTTACCGCGTAAAACCTCAATTTAGATTAATTATTTCACAAAACGATTTTTGTCAAAATGGAAATGTCCCATTATCTTTGTTGGCTACTAATACATTATTAATAATTAGAAAATAACGTAAAGTTTTTTTTTCTTCAAATTATGTGCATCTTGTGTGTCCTCGGGTTGTACGAATTGTGTTATTATATCTGAAATGTTTTTGGCGAACAAAACCTAAACTCAAAATAAACTGTATCTTATTTCGGGCCTCTTAGAAGACGCGTTAATTTCGTAATGTAATTGTTATTGAAAATCATTTATATTTGGAATTACCGTTATGCCTATCACTCGTTATTGAGAAGAAAGGCAGCTAAAAAAGTGACTGGCAAGATATGATCGGTGGCAGATTTTTAAAAAATAGTCTGTAATCGAAATGGAGAAAGATACAACTTAGGGGCGGGTTTTAAGTCAACAACCATACAGAGAGAGAGAGAGAGAGAGAGAGAGAGAGAGAGAGTCCTCCAAGATCTATATTAATTTTGAAGCAACAGATTATATTTTGACTTGATGGGAAAATACCTGCTTGAATAGCTACAACGTTTCAAGTCGATGGCAGATTTAAAACCGACCCTGAAACATGATTATGATTCATAAAGCATTGAACGTCATGCATTACATATATGTTTGCAATCCTTTGACGTTGTCGTTGATTTTAATGACATTGAGATCTGTGTGTAAACGATAATTATTAGCCTGCTAGTTTAAAATCGTACCAATAACAGCTTCGGTGTTTTCGTGAATCGCAGGGATGGTTGACACGTGCATCATGACGACCACTGAAAATTAAGTACTTAAAGAACATTTTCGTCTGGATACGATTGAACCTAAAACTATGCGATCTGATCTAGACCGTCCAGTTCCAGTCCGGGTTAAACTTCCATTTGGTTTCTCGATGCACGAATATATCAGCAAAGCTACACTTAGATTTGCTAATGATGGTTCCTCACATGTTTGTTGCACATGGCGAATTGAACAATATACGGGTCATCGTTGACGCGTCTGTCACAGATAAACGTGCCAAAATATGATTAATAGTTTGCCTGATGACGATTTCATCTTATGATTAAACGTATCACATAACATCACGGGGATGGGTTGATAAGAGATAGCATGGTTTTAATGCGTGAGAGCCTGCAACGAAGTATTATATTGTCGAAATTATTGCTGCCTTGAATTTTGACCAGAGGTTTTAAATATTATTATAATGATTCATATTTGTCAATCAGGATTGTGTGTGAGCTTTATGTGTTAAATAAGCCCGACAAAAACAAATTATCACTAAAGATCATAGGCTTATTAGACTGTTTATCATTTTTGCACTTATAATAAAAAGATATTCATCGACTCGTTTGAGGTGGTTGAAGTAGCTTCATTTGACACTTTTTTTAAAGCAATTATCAATATGTTGTCTTCTTAATCTCGGATGTGTTGTCCTCTATTATCTATACCTTATTGTGGAATGTTAAATTTATCATGCGCCAAATCAATTAATATTGTTCAAAATTTACTTGAGAATTCAACTGCATATGATTAATGAAGATATGAAGCTTCATAATAGACTCAACACCTCATTAACAACTGTAGCAAAAACAAAGCAGGTAATGCATAACGCATAACTGATTAACAATCTTGATTATTTCATGAATTCTGTTAGTTGTGTTGCTCAAATATGGAAACTTCCAATATGAATAACAAGCTAATAACTTAAGACAAAGAAAAAATCTTATTTAACCACTTTTTACATTACTTATTAAAGCCTTTTGTTTCTGGATCTAATGATGCAATTCTAAATAGAAAACAATCTTGTTAAAATGGTTTTTTTAACATGCGCAACTATTACATCTAAATTTTTCTTACAAGATGGAGATATTCCGTTTTATAGTCTTCTGTCTATATAATTTTCCTTTGATTAGAAAACAAGAGTAAATCAATAGTATGCAAGGCTTCGACGCTGGATCCCCCACCTTCCTCCATATAATGCACACAAATCATTTCATCCTAAATTATTAATGGCTCGCACAAAAATATTTACTTTCTCAAAATCCATTACCCCACCACCATTCACTTAATACTCCAAGTTGCTTTAAAGACCCCGTGCCCTCCACTCTCATATCTTCCAGCTTTCTTAAAATCCAAGATCACTCTAAACACCATATAAGAAACTCATCATTGTTCTAAAAGAGTACACTATCTAACTTTCTATCCTTTAATTGGTGTGCAAACATTGGAAATGTTGGCTCCACAAAGCAATTATACAATTTTTTTTAAAAACACTTTAAAATGTGAACACTACCACTTTACCACTCATAAAAATGCATTTAATTCACCGGCCATACTCAACATTTTCCTATTTATATCAGATTACATTACATGATTAAAAATAGTTATACTCGCACAAATTTTTTTTATCAAGTGTAAAGAAGAAATAATAATTTAATTACTCGAAATAGAAGTATACAACGCTGTTGCTTCCCCTTAGTTACGATTTCCCACCTATAGAGGACGCAACCGGAAATGACGTACATTTATTAATACAAGACGAAGTACATGCTTCTTGTTGTCGAAAAATAAAACACTATAAACTATGGATAGGGAATATTTGAGATGAAACTAATGAAAATTAATTTACTGTTCAGCCTTATATCGGTATGCGTGTACGACGCACTAGATTGTGTCGCTTTCAATACTGTTCAATTGTTTCAATTTATTTTGAAAATTCCCGCTAATACACGTAAAAAGAATCGATGCTGGCATCCCTGTGTCGGCAGACTTTATTAAAAAGAAAGATGAAAGAAATCAGCACACTTAAAGAATCCAAAGTGAATTTTCCGGGGTTGGTAAGTTTAAACAATGAGTTCATAAACGTGACTTCTTTTTGCCGGCCGACTTCAGAAGAACAAATCGGCACATAAAAAGACACCAAAGTCAATTTTCCTGGGTTGGTAAGTTTAAACAATGAGTTTATTGTTCCATGCCAGTTGTGTTTATAACCCGGGCATCTATTTGTTTGCCATATGTGATCAAAAATGATGTTTGAAGGGCAAATAGTATACACAATAATAACTTGCTTTAATAATACTTTTGTAACCCATGCTAGCAAAAAGATTATCATTTGCACTCACATTGAATGTATTTGAAAATAATGATATTTTTTATTTGCAAGATACCGACTTACAGTTAAGCTGGATACAATACAATCTGAGTCAGTTTGCAATAAGTAACTTATCATGCATAAATGGCAGGTGCCTTCAAGCAATCAGTTATACTTTCGTCTCATTTGCGATTTTGTTATTTGACATACTCGATACACACTGCACTAAGGATGCATAAGCAAGCCGGCATCCGCTACATATACGGATTTTTTGGATATAATTTTTAAAAAATAATTTTCGCACGATGAAAAAAGAAGGCATATATGATAACAATGCAAGGTTAATTTCTTTCATTTTATGTTCAAACAAGTGTATGTTTATCAATTTATTTTGTACCGTGAGTGTGTGTGTGTGTGGGGGGGGGGTGTGGGTGTGTGTGTGTGTGTGGGGGGCACAAATTAAACACAAAATTATTTCCTTTCTAATTTGTACTGAATAATGGAGCAAATATAATTGACGATATTGACCAGTAATGACAAAATATTTCAATTTACGCGCGCAAACACTAAGACAACCAGAAAAATAAAAACAATAAAATTAACTCGTAAGAGCTTCATATTGCAGCACCTAAATACTGACAAAATGCTCAACATTATTCTCTCTCTCTCTCTCTCTCTCTCTCTCTCTCTCTCATGTGTAATCTAGTATGTATTGTATGCAGCTGTGTTACAACGTGAAGCCTAAAATTAAGTATGTTTGTTATAATATCTCATGTACACTACCCTTAGCAAAATGTATACGTATTATGTAGAATAGTATATGTTACGTATTTTTGTTTTATAAATGATTATTGATAATTTGACCGGAAGACTTAATTTGAGAATGTCGTTGTGCAGACGCATATATTTGTTAGCATAAAACATGTATATAAATATTTTAATTAGAACAAGCAAGATATGGCAGTTTGTGTTTTCTCTCATAAATATGTACTTTACAAAGTATGATTATTTTCTTTCCAAGAATATCAAAATAGATTGTTTAAATTTAGTTTATTTTTCTCCCTAAAACCTATCTTACATAGCATCTACTTTTTTGTTGAAGAATAAGAACGTTCAAACTATTGGAAAGTTTGCCGAATTGTATTTCGAGTTGGGCCGAATTGTCTTTGGGCCAAATTCACTATAATCCGGCATAAATGATACAACTTTCCCATCCCTCCCCTATTCGAGCCCACAGATTAAATACACTTTTTTTCTGGTACACATGGTTTTGCGGAAAAAGAAAGAACGCTTTTGCCCATCATCACTCTTTTGGTTACATCCGTATGCAACAGAGTGCACCATATTTGCTGTACAAAAGCACGATCGTGCGCTATATGACATAGACATTTACGTGGGGAAATTAGGCACTTGAATGGCTAGGTTGAATAGAACGGATAAATGTACGTCATATCCAGTTGTGGCACGCGGAAACTACCGATTGTTTACGGAGACTGTCGAATAATATTTTCATTTTATAAAGCGGAGTTTTAAGTCTAATTAAACATTTTTATGGTATGCATGCATAACCAATGCGTTTTGTTTATAACTATAATAATATCACACGTTTGTTACAATATAGGTGGCCGGTGACCTTTAAGAAAATATGCCTGAAGCCAGTTTATCAGTTCATATATATATATATATATATATATATATATATATATATATATATATATATATATATATATATTACATTTAAGAACTTATACTTATTTGTTATATACATATACAAATTATACTGTATTTAATCTGCTACATATATACTACTCCTCAGTACCTTTTACAAGAATATATATATCTATGTTGTTCGAATTGTAGCTCAGTTGTATTATGTACAGGGTAATTATATTGTATTAATCTGGTATTACATACAGTGATATATATATATATTATATATATATATATATATATATATATATATATAATATATATATATATATCACTGTGTGTAATACCAGATATTCACTAACTTCAGCCAGCAGATGAACTGCATAATTCATAGATTGACAATATATTTAATAGTTTCGATAACCAGCTGATGTTACAATTGTACAATTAACCATTACTTTAGAAGCATAACCTGTTACATGCGATATTCCATAATTCGTATCGTAACGTGGTCAGCTCGTCATTTTGTACATAGGACACGAGCAACTTTGTGACATAATATTCCATACCATTCTTACGTCCGCAGTCTCGCACAAGACACAGCGTGAATGAACGATGTATTATCTTTCTTGTGTATTTTTAAATCCCTAAAGGAAAAACCTACACAGTTTAATAAGATCAAGTAATGCAAACTTGTGGTTTATCATACTGTCTGGTTCAGATTGAGTAACTTCCAGACATTCAAGTCTGTCGTTTTGCCTCGTATCTTAAGTTTGGGTTATAGACTTAGTGCATAATTGAGCCAATGAATCTACATCAAACGAGACCCCGGCAACTTAAAGCCAGGAAGAAAAACCTTCCTCAGGACGGTTCGTTGCCTTGCAATTCATAATCTTAAGGTATATCGTTCAGGGGATTTGATAACGTATGAGCTGCAAACATTTGTATAAGAAAGGGTCAAGTTAAAGTCAGGTTAAAAATACTATACATATATAATTTCGCATGAACACACAAGTTAATTTTAAGTGCATATCGGTTATATCATTAGGGAACGGATAAATGGATAAATACCGAAATGTATAAAATAGTTTGGACTAAAATAACTAAATATTGGTTAATTGAATAATCTATGTGTGATTACAAAAGAATTATTGTGAGAGATTTCGACCTATAAATGTTTATGTTAGTCACGTCATGATTATTTCCAAGCAAATATTGTTGGCATCCAGGCATACAAAATAAATAACAATGGATACAAATATATTTCAAGAGCGATATATGTCTTGCCAACTTATACATGGTCTTAAAAATGAAAGCAAAAAAATAAAAAATAACAACAGATACAAATAAAAATGAAAGAAAAATGGAAACGCCATAAACGTCGTTGTCAGGGAACTTTTAATGAGTGAAAGCCTAAGAGGCTACAGTACTATGAATATAAACAATTTTACAACCAAAAAGAAAGAACGTAAAGGTATAATAAAATTTCACCTTTTCCCTCTTACTTAGCCAAAAGCAGCGTTGTTGTGTAAAGGTTTCATTTGAAAAAATTTGTCTTGAAAATGAAACCAGAAAATCGTAGATACATTACTTAATGTATATAAAACTTGCATATCATACGTCAATATAAATCCTAAACCAGAGATAGCATACAGAGTAACGTCTTTGGTTAACTGATGACTGCTATACATGGAACACCTAAATATTCATATGCGCGAAAGTCAGCATCTCAAATGTAAATGTATTTTGTTTTGTCAGACGCGACCTTCCTAATTTCCTGTAAACGATTTTTGCAATCAACCAAGTTTATTGAGGAATAATTTGTGGCAGATAAATTGGAATTAAAGTGAGAGAATACTGAAATAAAAATTTGGAAAGGGAGTCAACATAAGGACCTTTTATAGTTTGAGAAAAGTTTGAAAACTAAAACAATGAGTGGTTTAAATGTACTGGTGAAATATAATTGATCTGATGACTATTTCAATAGTTCTTAAACAAAATAAAAAATATTGGTAGCAAGGTAATTTTTGAAAACTCGGCTTGAATGCCATATAATGTTAGATGTAGTGAAATTAGGCATGATGAATTGGAAATTCGAAATATACTCTACATGATATGTAAACATTGTGAAAACTTAATGAAAAGAAGCGGTAATATGGCAACGACAAGGTGAAACATAAGTTTACAATGATTAATGTGAAAAACTGTACAAAGAGGTTCAATCATAAGAGGTAAATTTCCCACCATAACCATAACTAGAGTAAATAATAAAAATTTAAAATGTTTGAATGGAAGACAATATTACCATATCAAAAACTCCAAATCAAATTGTTTCATACAAAAATACTATAGAATTTGTCGATTTCATTAATTCACCTTTCGATGAAATGAAAATACCACAAAAAAAAAAAAACAAAAAAAAAAACAAAAAAAAAAACGTTGATTTATCTGTGAGAATTGCATTGAGAGGAAAGACAGATCAGTATCGTAGAATATTTCCTATGCAAAACAAGACCGAAATCTATTTCCAAATAAATACTAAAATTATAATTGTTATCCTTCATACACAATCAGGGAGTTGAGTAAAAGTGCATGATATGTGACTCTTTAATGACTAAAAGAATATTAAGGAAGACACTAAGTTAAAAATCACAAGTCAAGCTCAAATTGATCTGTATGAAAAATATATCAATATACAAATTATTTGGAGTGGAATAACTAAGAATATTAGATTTAGATGTAATCATAAGGGATAATATTACATAATTTAATATTCACTCTGACTACATTTTAAAATATTAAAAGAAATGTGTAAGATAAATTACTTTAGATTAGGGCATACTATACTGGACAAATTAAAGGATATGAAATAGAAAAAAGAAAAGGATTGGTCTATTTGTGAAGGCATAACGTTATGTAACTTAATGTATGGGTTACAATGCATTTTGTCAAGTAAATTATGTTTATGCTTTCAGCCTCTAAATTCTTTGCGAAGTTATTGAAATATTGTTTCTATAAGCCAAACGACTATCCAGTAATATGAATGTCTTCTTAATAAGTGCTTCCATGCTATCCTTCCCAATATGCCGACTACGATATCCTTAGTAAAAAAAAATCAATTTGTCATGATTATTTGTTTTCTTTTATCAATTATTGATCAGAGTTTTTGTTACAATGTACCGATAACAGACGAGAATCTCAATTTAGTTTTAATATTATTGACGTGCCTCAAATGAGGGGTATCTTTATTAGCGTGTTTACTTATCTGAGATGAGAGCTTGATAAATGATTTATCCAACAAAATTGACATTGATCTCCATATAACATTTAGCATGTTCACATGTGTATCGTGTGCTTTAACTGCCACTGGCACTGTTTTGAAGCCTTTCTTGATATTATATGCATCCATGTATACATTAAATTCATGCTCACATTTATTATTGCGGTCTGTTTTGATTCTAGATGAGCCAAACGTTTGTGTATCTAACTTGTTCAGTGGATTATTGTTTGGAATTTGCGTAATGTGTTTTCATTTATTAGGCAGCCCTTATTTAAATAATTGATTCTTTTCTTAACTATTATTGCATTTCAAATGAGTGTACTTGTAATACAAATTGAAGTGATAGACTTGTATTTCTATTTTAGTGGTGTAGTACAGCAAAGTGTCCATTTATTAAAGCAATGTTTATTATTTTTGAGGTTTGATGTAATATAGGTATAGCATAATATGTAAGTATTGAATATATATATATATATATATATATATATATATATATATATATATATATATATATATATATATATATATATATATATATAATAACAATTTTTTAAACAATTTCTGAATCGTTACTTGATACATTTGTTACAACAGATTTAACTATAGAAAACACCTAATCCACTTTGGTTGATGCATAAAGGAGCCTACTTCAGATAATTTGTGATGTGCTTGTTGCGTTCTATTTAGTTTATTATGTATATACATCCATTGTTTTGTTTTGATGTCTTTTAACTAATATATCAAATTGTGCTAAATCATGTGTACTATTTCCTGCCAGTCAGGTCCCATTGACAGCCACCTCTGAAGTTCAGGAACATTGTTTCATCCCCATGGATCCATTTATTTATTGTCTTATATCGAATTAGCAAACGCGTCTTTACGATTGATTCATTTACTACTTGACTTAGACCGATACGAGCCCGAATCTTTAAGGTTATTAACCCTAGACGTGTGTATAGCTTGAGAGAATTGCCATTATCTCATTACATGATTAGATACTCCAGAACGTTCACATCACGTGTCTGAAGCAATTTCCACTCATACCCCTTGAAAGCCCAATCGACTAGAGCGAATAGGAGGTACACTAATTGTCAATTAAATTTGCAAAACTGTGACTTGTGATGTACCTCGAAAGATAAGTGAATGATATGCAAATCATATAAAAGTCCACGTTTTTTCCATTAGTGTATGCACACACTTAAATATCGATTTTAAAATTTTAGTGAAACATTTTCATTTGATGCTAATGACTGCGGTATTTGTCATGTCTGATGACAATGATGTCATACAAATATTTCACTTGCTTATTTCAGTCTGAGAAATGTTATAGTTTCGCGTAGAAAAATGGCCATGGTCATAAAGGTGCATGTACCTTTATTGATTCATTTTATTGGATTGAGTTTATATTATAGACATATTATTTGCCATAGAGGTCGCTGTTTTCTATATAAATTAAGCTTTACGACCATAAAATAATATATACATTTTATATTGAATAACATATAATTTCTTCCCACTGGGTATGGCATATTAGCAAAGAATAAAACGATTCAATTAAAATAAACTTTTGTATTGGAAATTGAAACAAATTCTTCAAAATAATATATATTGTTTTTGTACTATGCTAAAATGAATTTAATTTTTTCAGTTTAAATCAGATTATTGCGATAAACAGATGTCATGTACGTTCCAGGCAATGAAAGGGTTGTTACTCTGATATCGCGGTAATAATAAATACATACTTTTTCGATCACATATACTTGTCCGAATGTTTGGAACGTGATGCATATTTTGCACAAAATGTAAATCAACTTGAAGAAATAAATGCTACTTCTATCGTATTCATTCTACCATATGTACTAATGAACAGAAACATATGAGATGGAATTAAATAAATGAAACAGTAACAAGTTGTGTCGGAGGGAGAAGCTCCGGGAATATCGCTAGAATGGACCACTAACATGAGCATGAAAGTATATGTCAACCTCAGACTGTTTAAATATCTCCCGGTGTTGTAAAGAAATGTAATAAATTGTGTACGGCAAAGTTTTGAAGTCAACACATGTTAATTGCGAGACATATTACATAATGGCTCTTATTTGCTACCATAAATTCGATATCTTGGTTTCTGGCAAATACGGTAAACATGTGATCTAATCCATTCACAACATCATTTTACATTTTCAGACGAAACACTGATTAACCAATTTGTTACAATGATCGCGATTTTAAGAAGGTATATGTCCTATTTCAGAACATAGGTTGTAGCCAGTCTTTGGATACACTGATATTGGTGGAGGTATTTAAAAAACAGAATACACCTAATCTCAGTGGGTTCATATGTTAGGTTATGAATGAGTTCCTTGCAAAATCTCTTGTCCAAAAGTTGCCTGTTCGCCTAATCGATGTATTTAGGACATCAACACAAGAAATGCCTGCTTCGAATTGTGATCTCTTTACGGAAAATGATCCCTCTTACTACACACTAAGTCAACAAGCATTCTTGAGACACGTGAAATTTTACTTTTTGGAGAGATATCGTTTGTGAAAAAGAGCTTTGATAAGCATGATGTGTTCACTGCCGCTGCACGGGTTAGAATCCATTTATAAACATTTAGTAAGATAGTCAGTCTGTATTGTTTTCGCTGCATGAAATAATTCATAAAGTCACAATACGTCTGTCTGTTCATTTAAACAATAATTTATTGCAATTAATCTTTCTAATTTTCCTACTTTGATAAATAGTTCTTTTTGCTTTCGATGTTGCTTCTAGTTCTATACCTTTACTCATCTCACTAACAGAAAATAATCAGTAATCGTCGTGCTTCCTTTAAATGATGCCATTTAATATCTATTAAAGTGTGCAAGAGATCAATTATCAACATTCGCGTCAAACGCCTAACAGCTGAGATTCTATGTGTCACCAACATTTGGAATGTGTTCCTGGACAGACACGATATCATCAGCACCGCTGCTACGTACAGCTAAGTAACCGAAAAGCGAATCAGCTCGACTGTCAGTGGAGATATGTGTGACGTATGTAGCTCAGGAGGAAGCAACTATTACTAGGGCTACGTCAGTAATCAATTGATGGGGCTATATATCAGCGGACCACAGCTGAAACAGCATCATCTCAGATGATGTTGGGTATGCCGAAGGTGTGTATTAAGTGCTAGAAGTCGTCGTGAGAAGAAACATTAGTACCGATCTTCCCACCGTTTCTCTTTGCTTAAAGTTGCCGAGAGAAGCTCTCCCGGTTCTTGGAAAAATAAATATAGTGCTCAAGGATATTAAATCGAATTCCTTATACGACATCAGAACAAGCTGTGCAACGATTGATACAACTTTTCAAATATATCATTATGTTGCAACTGCCACGAAAGAGCTGAGCCAAGATACACGTTTTGAACGAATGATCACAGACTCTGAGCACAAGTTTAGTTGCAGTGGAAATCTGTATGGTATGACAAGTTAGTATGATAATGGTTGCTGTACCAAATA
The DNA here is from genome assembly GCA_028554795.2 of Sinohyriopsis cumingii. Taxonomy (NCBI): domain Eukaryota; kingdom Metazoa; phylum Mollusca; class Bivalvia; order Unionida; family Unionidae; genus Sinohyriopsis; species Sinohyriopsis cumingii. Next base: position 111,965,268 of record CM068828.1, read on the forward strand.
AATATCGAGAATTTTAATGGAATGTATGATTTAAATATGAAGAACTAAAGTAAACCGGAACAAATATTGCTGAATATTGCCAAGCACAAGTCAACATAAACGAGGTTGAATTGTATAAGACAAGTAAATGGACAAAGACAGATTATTGTAATATTATATAATACTTACATTATATAATACTGTTTATGTAACTGTTGATTTTTACGTTATTTTGTAACAAAAGACAGCGTTTCTGTCTCTAAATTACATACGCGATTACTGCCTTGGTATAAATACGTTCTTCGAAAGAAATAAGGCGAAAACAACCTTGTTGATGCTTTGTGTTTGGTCATGAATAAAATATAAGAAATAAATCATAATGTTATAACTATTCTAATACAGCATCGATTTAGTTCACAGTCACTCCTTCTGTATCAGTGAATTTCAGAACTTTCCTTTCATATTGATGCATTGAAAATAGTTTATATCTATATGATTTCTCCACCTATCGTAGTGCTCAAACATGAAATCCTGGGCAAGGGTGTAGTTCGATGCTGTGCTTTTGACTGACCACTTTTTCATTCAGGTACGGTCCTTTAATTTAAAGAAAGTGAAGATTGAATGAAACAGAGAACTTGAATATAGGACGCTGCATTGGATACCGTTAACCGTCGATTATTGGGTATTACTCTTTCCAGTTGGAAATCTAAATGAAGGTAAGAAACCCTCATTGTTAAATCCTTTTTAAGAAGATTTATGAAACAATTAGTAGCTCATTTATTTCGTTAAATTAATAATGTGATTTACATGCATACCAGCACACAATCACAGCTGTTCCAGAATGATACCCTAGTTGAGAAAAAACACCATTTCTTTGTCAATAATTTATCAGATGTTAAAGTTTATACTGATTTATTTTCAATCTTGCATGAAGACTATTGCTTAAATGTTAAAAATCTGAGTTGAACTTATCATCAAAAAAAGCCTTTTCTTTGAAAACACAAAGCCATGTTTTTTTTTCTTTACAAGCATCGGTTCAATAAATGTATGCATATGCTATCGGAAATCCGTATTTGTGACAGATGGTTGTAGAAGTACAGATTCTATGCTATAAAAAGCCCGTTTCTGAGCCAGAGTGGCAGGAGCAGTGACTAAAGTTTTTTTTTTTTTTCCGGTTGGGTTCCTGTTTCTAAATACCAATCTCTGTAGTGAGGAGTAATTTCAAAATATATTTACAAATTATATCAATAAACAGTGTGTTGAGATTAATATACATATACTACATAAAGACAATGCTCCATATGCAACTAAAATATATTAACCCTTTTTTCCCGACCATCCATTCTCCGCCACCACCAAGTCGTTAGTAAACCTGGGTTAAACTATTACATAATATGGAAACAAACGTCGAAAGAGAGGAATATTGTGCCACTGGATGTATTTTCTGATTGTATTCGGTCTTTAATACAAGCAAGGCATCGGTACCGCAAAGCTTGTTTAGGATTAACATGAAATGCATTTAGTCACACCCTCTTCCATCCAAGTTGTTTTTTTTTTGTTTGACATACGCTTTAATCAGTCTCTCGTTTTACTGTACATAAAATACTTTAGAAGTAATGGAACGTGCAACTGTGATTCCGTCCAATAATTGCAGTTTTATCCACCATAAGAAAAATAGAAAAGATACAGAAAATACAATCGCATTGACATTCTTATATGCGGATTAATTATATGACACCTTTTAAAATCGTACCATTTGTGTGTCAAAGATACTAAACCATATCGTACAATTAGTATATCCTGTCAGCAATTGATTGATCAAGTATGTTGAAAATACCGAGGAAAATAATTTTCACCGAGAAATAAAGGAGTACGTCATTTAAATTATATTGTACTTCAATTGTTAACTAACATTAATATTATGATGTCTCTTGAACAATTCTCTGACATATTGTTTAGCGTAAACATGGTCCGATTTGTCTTTATCCGATGTTTATAAAAGTGTTCTCCGACCTACTCAAAACAGTTCTTATCAAAATTGTTTATTTGTAAAGGGACTTAAAAGGTTCCTGAATAAAATATAATACATGAATGGCAATTTACTTAACATTATCGAAGACAATTTGATTACTTTATTCTCCTTCATTATATATTGAATTAAGATGACAATTTATGGATTTGCATATATCGCTCAATCTAAACAAATGTTTTGAGTGATGGCAAGATCTTACAGTATATTCTGACAAAAAGCAAATAAATGTCTATATCTAGCGAACATTGTCAAATTTACCTTGTCAATAATATCTTATGACACATTATCAAAATGATCCGTCTGTTACCGTCTTTGTTAATACCTTGCGCTTATGTGATTTCATCTGTACTTAATCGTCGAAATGTCACACATTAGAATATGTAAAGCGTGTTCAATACAATTGATAGTGCCAGAATAATGGTAATAGACAATGTACTTCTGCATGACTCACATTATTAATTCAGTTCCCATAGTAAACCTTTGCAAACACCATGATGTTAATAATCCAATAACTTTAAATTTCTGAGTGAACATAATCAATCCTATTTATATCAGTACAGATCAATCCTGGATGTCAGATTATGTGTATAGAAAAGGAAATAAGCGGCGGCATTGTCTTGACCTTCATGCGATTGAACCTTGTGTATTCAATTTCGCACCAAAGAGTCAGGTGCTAATTTCAGTAATGAGTGTTCCAAACCTAAGATTGTTAAAGGACTGAAGTTCCATCAGTTACAACTAGGATAAGGTCTCAAAAGTGTTTTTTTTCCTTCCTAAAATATAACTTACATTATTAACCAATCCTTCCAACCATTTCCATATATACTCTATTTTATGTTCACCCACTTATAGACTGGTGCCCATTTTCACATACATTTAGTACCGTGTGTCCTGCAGACGTCTGCCGTAGCACACAAATGAACGTTGTGAACCATCGGCTGTATGATTTTGAGGTATTTCTTGCTCAGACAAACGTTTGCAGACATCAAACCGTGCATTATACCTGAAACGGGCTAGAGATGTTCACGGGGAAAGGTTTGATGGCCATGTTTTGTCTTCATAGCATCACATTGTCAGGACACTAACGTACATTTGTGATCAAACAATCAATGTCCAGACAGTATTTTCCTGGGGGAATCAAACGATTTTAAAAGGATTGGAGATTTAGAGATTACAGTCGTAAATGTATCAAACAATTTATCTCTTTATTTGACATGACTTCCCGCATGAGGGTCAAATGCATTTGACGTATATATCTCCGTGTGTATGCAGAGTAAATGTGCTATTTAAACGTGATGGGTAATTGGCCTTGACAAATGGTAGTTCTCTAGCATTTAAAGCTGCATGAGACTTGTTTCTTTAAACAAATGCCATTCTTAGGATTCGCTGAGTGTAAGGTAAGTACGAGCCATAATCAAGTTGTCAACATTTCTGAGGAGGAATGTTGCAAACTTATTAATTTCGTCGTGTTCATGTGGGATTTCTGTTTTTGTGATCATATTTCAAAGGTGAGGCTCATGGTCCTCTAACATTACATAAATGAAAATAACGGTATTTGTTTGCGGAGATTTCACCAAATCGCATCATCCAAAATATCTGAGTTCTATTATTTTAGGTAATGTAAAAATATCGTTTATCAATCTTGCCTATAAAATGTTATTCAGTGTGAAATAAATCAATCACAATTACTTGTACTGGTATAATGATTTTCAGAGCAAATGTCCATTTCTGCAAAGGACAAAGTGTAATATATGAAATTACACCACAGTCTTGTTTTCAACTTTGTTTAGTGTATACATATGTAGACTACACCGTAGCACAGTTTCTTTCGATATTTGCTATAAAACATTTTTATGATTAGACACAAGAAAAAGAAATGTGCCAATGTCTCTTTGAAAATATAATATAGCTTGGTAAAATATAGTTGTTAAATCTTATGGAACTAAACAGCTGGAAATATAACATTGGAAAATTTCTATTCTTTTATGATTTGGTCATTAGTATCTAGCTCTATGTACAGTGCATTATACGTCACATCCATAATTGCATATAAGGCCTTCATCGATTATTTTGCTTCGTTGTAAACATGTAATAATAACTGCGCGCATACATATTTTATACACGTTTGTATGACCGAATCACCATGAACTAGTTTTCATCTCTGAACATGACGTTTTTGTGAAAAGGGAAACTAACAAGCAGATAAGACTCCTTAAGTACAATGGATCTCCATTTTATTTAGTATCGTTCGGTATATAAGTTTTTTTATGCGTTAGGTATCCAAACTACAAAGGCAACGGTCCAGACCATCTGGATTTAGAAAGAGATCAACAGACAAAAATGACTAAACGTTGACAATGTTTGAGTAAATTGAAAACACTGTTTGAATTTAACCAATAACTAGGTTATAAATTCCTTAGAATAAGCCGCACATGGTAAACAGATAAGTCTGGCTCATTAGAATGACTGATTTGTAACCGGTTGGAACAAAGGCAAAATAATAAAGCACATGCAAATATCATACATTTGTTTACATGCATGACGTAAGAAGAAAACATCAATCACTTTACCTGCATGCTTCATGACCTAATAAAACACCCATTTCTGTAATAGGTACAAGCATAAACTGGAATAATATTTTTGACTTGCCTCTGTAATAAGGGATGAGAAAGAATAAACTCAAACCAGGTAAACAATATAAAATTCCCAGACTGGCCAGACGGTAAATCATTAATTTTCATTGTAACTAATCCAGAGTCTTTCATGTAAACGTAAAACTTATTATAGATTTGTCGATGCGAAATCAAGTTCCGAAAATAGGAGAAAAATGTGTTAATGCTTTCCTTGACACCAGTGTCACAGGGTAATGTGACTGGTTGGGACTGGATATCACATGTCCGCGGCATTATGCCCCATTGTTATAAGTCACCACAAACTGCATACATCGTAGAGATATGCCTGAAATTGTTAACGGTACATGGAATTTCCAAACACAACACACATATAAACCTAACCATCATGTACTATTAACAGGGATGCTCGTGCAGATGTTTTAAGTCTTGTCGCGTTCTGATCACTGCATAAGTGGCAGAACCTAAAATGGGAAAAGACAGTATGTTGTCGAAATCACAGATTGTTCAGTCCTGTTGAAATTAGATTAATTAGATTTGTCATGTCGTAAAGCTTTCTTACTAAATTTATTGCACGATTATCGCAAAACAGTTGGTAGACATGATAAGTACTAACACTTCACAATTCGACACGGTTTATGTTAAATACGAGTTATTGCATTCATATTAAACCAGCCAATCAGAAGAATGGACTGTTATGCAAGTGTGTCAATAAACGTGTTTAAATATGGACAATCATTTATACTGTATCAGATTTTAAGACTTGCTTATTATGGATTGTCCTTGACCTAAGACACCATAACCTTCAACTTAATGTGAGTTATACACTGTTTTACGCCACTGTCATGGAGATCACTTCATGGGTTTCTTACAGTTAAAAAAACTTGCTTTATCAAGGAAAATGCATGTTTCGTATTTGTTTGATCATGAAGGCTTAAGGTACTTAGACTGAAATAAAAGGGTAACATTAAATACTTCAGCCAAAAAATCTTGCTAGCAGAAATGGTATCTCAAAATATGTTGCAAATGTTCACTCGTGAGCTATGCATAGGGGTTGTGTTTAAAAGTATTGTTCAGTGTTAAAATCAATTAGGCACTGAATATGCTAACTTGAAATAGAACGTGGAGGCATAGTTAGATACGTTGTCATAAAGATAATATGACTGCGTTTTATTTCATTCGTTTCTGGTTGTTGATCGTTCTGTTGTCTAAATCACACCGGGTGCTCTTTCTTACACTCACGTGCTTTAATTATAATTTCTAAATTGTATACGATATCCTTACTGCACTATCCTGACATAAGTAAGAATTTAAAATATTAATACGGAATCAAGTATGGAGACAGGAATAGAAAGAAAAGATAATACGAAAACAGATGAAAGGAATAATACGAATTTAGATGGCTTTTTCTATATGTCCCTCTTCTCGTTTCAAAGGTATTATCTCTACCATGATAACATATTGTTGCTGTCATTAGGGACATTGTCATTTAATTTATATTGCCCATTTTTGTGACTTGGGAATGTGACATCGATTGGAGATTAGGATGACAACTATATTTCCAGCTGGGTATCAAGTATGTGTAGAACAAACACATTAATATGTGATTATGGAAACATTTCTGGACATATCTGGAAATTCTATTTGCAAATCTTATATGTAAAGAAGTTTAACCGAAAAGATTCTAAGTAGCAAGACATGTTTGGAAAGCATGTAGATCACGTATGCATAATATATGAGTCACACTGGTCGTCACTGATAGTTATTGAAATAATATACGTGAATGCATTGCAATAAGAGCAATATGAACGAATAACAAAGTAGTATTTTTTATTTATGAAAGACAAAGATTGTTAATTTTGATTCCATTTCACAAAACGTTTTGAAACTTGAGAAACAATGCATGAACTGCATGAGTTGTATCAATTTAGTATTTATAAATCCTTGACAGTCGATGATGAGTGACAGGTGTTTTCGTTGTTGCTTTTTGTAAGTCGACGATTGTTTATTCTAATAGTCTTGCCTGAAAAAATATGAAAGTTAATTACATTGGGTAAATTGTTCAACACTGTCAACTAAGTTAAGCTTTGTTCCAAAAGAATATAGTGGCTCTGATAAGATCTGGGATATTTACTTGCATTAATTGAAAAACGGATGTATCTCATCTAGAAAGTCTTTCGCTCACAACATGAAATGTATACATTGTTTACTTGGAACAACCATGTTCTCTTTTATTTTTTATAATCAAACGTATAGGTGGGAAAGAAGTAAAACAGATTGAGTGGTAAATACTGTACAGGATCCCACTTGAATGTGTTAGCTGTTCCTCGGTTATGTTACGTTGTGCTTTATGTATATTTTCACAAACCTATCAATATTAACGTAATTATATTCCCTAATGCAATGTAAACAAAAACACATAAACATAAAACAAACAACACAATGAAGAAAACAATGAGTGCGTGGATGAATATTAACCTGTTACTCTAGCGTGCACGATTCACTTGTATGCCACTGCACCAAACACGTAACGGAATGGGCTAATGGAATGTTTCTGAACATATTGTTAGTAGTGTCTCTTGGTAAAAGTATACATTAATTTTGATAATTCACTCCTGTGAATTACTAAAAATATTTCTTTCTGAAAATAGTCTAATGCACAGATTAGCATTGAACAAATCCATATTACCGATTTATCAGATTTTATAGCACTTTTATCTGAATATTAAATCACTATCGATCTGGCGTGTATATCTTCCCTATATCTTTGTGCAGTCAGTTTTTCTAGACATGACATTAAAGGCGTGCGAGTTAGGATTGTTTTGTTTCATGAAATCTCATGCAAACGTTATATTGGTGACCTAAGTTGAATAGACATTGATCTGATGTGATTACAACATGATTTTAGGCCCTGTGTCTTGATCCAGTCACCCAGTGCGGTAGCTCATGGTGTCACCCCGATGGTCCTCCTTCCGTAACAGACCATACAGAATCCTTAGTAATGTCATTTTGGTGTCACCCCCTCTGATGGTGTCACCCGGTGCAGTCCGCACCCCCCGCATCCCCCTAGCGACATCACTGCTGTGCCTGCTAATCATGTATTTAACTATGATCGGTTATCCGCTTATGAAATCCTACTAGACCGAGCAGTGTGTGCTCTGTAAAATTTGCAATTTTTCATTTTGGTGTCACCCCTCTGAGATAGTGTCACCCGGTGCGGTCCGCACCCCCTGCACCCCCCCCTCCCCCCAGCGACGCCACTTTCTTGATCTATAGCATACTATCGTAGTTTTCTTTTTATCATAGAACAAACATCTTTGAGTATGATATACATCCCTGACACAATGGCTTCATTAACGGTAGACTGATAACTGATCAGAGTATTTTTAATGCTGCATCGGGTGAATAGTTTTGTTATCTGTGTTTTGCAGTTCAGGCCATGGCTGACGTATACATTGTTGGTAATGATTTGATTTTTGCATATGTCAAAGCCGGTGTGTGAGACTCTCTCCCAATTCCAGAGATAACCAAAGAATATTGCTTCTGTCTTCTTTAAAAGGAAGAAGGAGAATGAATGAAAAAACCTCCATGTAATTGTATTGTCATTATGTCCTATGGATGAACTGCATGGAAATTGTAATTTCCCAGGAGAAATTTAATGTTTTGGTTTGTTGTTATTTGAACTTTACTTCAACATTTTCCTTCAAAAATAAACAATAATGGATACTATTCTAGGCAAGGAATATCTAGCATGGCGAGACTAAAAATAGGCTTGTCAATTCAGAATACTGGCAAAGGAATTCAAAATGATATTTTGTAACAGTGAACATATTACTTTTCGTGGCTAAAATGAGGGCCAATGTCAAGACTCCGGAGCTGTGCCATATTATATTTACCCATTAATACTCGCCGTCTCAATTATCAGTATTCTTGACCTATTCGTTGTGGAGATTTATACTTTCTAAAATACTGAATTTTGTCCTCAATGTGGCCTCAGGATTTGTGTATTCTATTTTTGTTAGAGGACCGTACATGACAGCAAGTAATATATATATATATATATATATATATATATATATATATATATATATATATATATATCCTAAATCATAGAATATTGGAGTAAAACAGTAAGGTCCATTCAGATGCCTCGATTGTTGGACGTTTCCTTTGCCTAACGGTCCGTCGTCATTTGCGACATCAGAGTTTTATCACACATGTACGAAAATTATCAAAACTGAATATTAATGTTAATAAAACAGTATCCATGTTATAAATTAGTTTTGCAGGTTCTTTATGTTACAGTTTGGGGACAAAAATATTTACAAATCATAAAGACAACCAAAACAAATAAAAAATTGTGTCATTATAACCACATCATTCTCCCAGTAGAAAAGAAAAAAAAAATATTTTCATTTATTTTGTTTTAGCGTCATATTCACGCCTACGCATGATTAAAACAACACAATAACATTCACAAGAAACAATGCGGAAAAGAAAATTTGAAAATACGCAAATTGATTATTACGTTCGTTTCAGAAATTTTACTCGCGTATAATATTATATTTTATATAAATGATTTTAGAATATATTATATATTAAAATTTCTGTAACAATTCCACGCTCCGGTCTTTCTAGAGAAGCAGAAACACTGTTTATTACTAAAGACTTTAAAACGCGACAAACAGCTTACCATTTATTCATTGTGCGATTTGAGAAATTTGTATGAATCCTTATGAAGAAGGTGCACAAGTCTAAGATTAGCACTATGTTAGGACTATATTCAAAATGAACATGTGATATGTTTGTAGCTGAATATAAAGCTCTGTTATAATAGCAGTGCATCTGTATTCAACATCTAGAGTTGACATTCGCTACTTAATCTTGAGATTACTGCTTGATATCTTTTATGAGAACACGATCTTGCATTATATAGTTTCATGCGGAATTCCTTACGTTTTTCCTTTATCGTCGGCTCCATTGCGTACATTATCGTGGAATGCGATCAAGGTTATCATCAACCTCAAGTAAAAGGAAAAACAGATTTACGGCAATATATAAAGTAAAATTCCACCCATCTATAAATCCATCCATCAATGCATGCATGCGAGAATGCATACGTACAAACAAACAAACATCCATCCATGCATGCAAACAAACAACACACACACACACGCACGCACATACACATACAGATAGACAGAGACAGACAGACAGACATGCATGCATATATACATACATACTTAAATAAACGTAGTAAACGTGACATTTGCAGTGAATAGTCAGTGCACTTTATTTTTTCTATTACGCTATAACACCTGCAATAAAGTGTGCGTGTTTTCTAGACATTTTGAACAGAGGTTTAACACTTGTATTCATATCGGTACGAGTTATGCAGTGTGACAGTTATATCTTGCACTGGAATCATCGTGCCGTAGACACGTATCATTTTGTCCTACCCACTCATATTTTTCTGACACCATGTCGAGAATTTCTGACACTAATCTCATTAGGCTGAGTGCCAGGCGATGAAACTGCAAGAACAATATGAAACGACTTGCATGTGACTCGGCCGTGGGTTTGAACCTGCGACCTACCGCCTACGAGGCGGACGCTCTAACCACATAGGCCACCGCTTCAGTGGCGTCACTCGGGTTGGTGTCACCCAGTGCGGTAGCTCATGGTGTCACCCCCAGGGTCCTCCTTCCGCAACAGACCATACATAATCCTTAGTAATGTCATTTTGGTGTCACCCCCTCTGATGGTGTCCCCCGGTGCAGTCCACACCCCCTAGCGACGCCACTGCACCGCCTGCAATGATGTAGCGTTTGTTATAATCCTTGTTTTTGTAAAGGTGTTTATTCCTTTCTATCCATTAACTGTGATAAATATGTTCCTTATTGAATCCCATTTTGTTTGAATACAAATATGTTGTTCACATAGTTTGTAAGCGCTTACAGACAGGATTGTTAATGACTAATTATGACAGATGTTCCAATTATATAATTATAGAATTTTCAGAAGTACTCCAAATGTTTTCTCTTATATCGGGAAACAGCATCCAAACCTTTATGTTATATTGTAGAATCGTTGTCTTGAAAATGGACAAGTAAATATTTCATTATGGATTGCTCTCTGTAACGTTCTTATTGTATGAATGGAATCTTGGGAAATGTGACTCACTCACATTTCACGTCTGACCAGGCTGCAAGAGTCTACTTTGGGTTTCATATACCAGTTTTTTTTTGTTTCGGATGGCACTGTGAATAAACCATGTCCCCGAGACGGAAATATAACACATACATCACCTGGAAGAGATATACGTGGACGAGTTCAATGTCAGAACATTCGGTTTTCCCCCGATATCACCATCTCAAAAATAGAAATATGTCATTTACAGGAACATTAAAAGCTCTTTTTCATCTCGTTGCTTTCAACATCTCGATTCCTTAGTTAAGGTAGAAGTAGAAAGTTTAATTAATGTTTAATGTTTAATTCTGTTGAGGAAAAGAAAAAAATACTTGCGTACACTTTCTATTTCATGAAAGCCCTTAGCAGTTTACTGACATTCACATAATATAAAATCGACAAGAAACCAAATACAAAAATATAAATACATAATGCTGCGAAAGCATTTGGAGCTGCTTCTAGACACAGGAAATTGTAAGTGGACGGGAAAGTAAAGCGATGGGTGCAGTAGGTAGTGTCACAGGATGAAGCCGGGTTGGGACTGGATTAGGGAAGACACCAAAAGCAACTGCGTTTACAATATGTTTATTTATAAACGCAATTTAAATATAAACAAATCTGACACCATTATAATCAAAAAGATAAGGAAAATTGTAAAGTTCCTGACATGAAACTAACATTAACAAATAACTCATCGAGAGAAAAACATTAAATTAACGAATGGAATTTCAAAACAAACGTGAAATCTTATCACCGATCAACAAAATAAAAGTGACCTACGCCCCAATATAAACAGCCTTGAATGTATCGTTCAAATAACGATTTATAAAATGTAATTATGAATGTATCGTTCAAATGACGATTTAGAAAAGCAGATAAATTTTAACTTATCGTTTATAAAACGATATTGAAAAGCAATGCAAATTACGAACCTATCGATCGTTCATATAACGATAGGAATGAATGAAATTATGAGCCTATCGATCGTTCACATAACGATCTAATAGAAATGAAATGAAATTATGAACTTATCGATCGTTCATATAACGACATAATAGGAATGAATGAAATTACGAAATGCAATTGTGGAAATAACATGGAACACTATAACTATCGTGGCGCCCAATTGACGACCAAGATGTTAACTCCGGTTCCACGCGCTCTAGTAAATGGCCAGAGAAGCACCCACGCATGGTCTGCTCCTCTCAGTCTGCTGAAGGATCCCTCACATCACAGACCCGATGGTTGCGAAGATCTGGTCCCTCGCATCGAGAAAACCAGTCCACTCTTCCGATCCAACATCACCAAAACACAGCGTATACGTCACAGTAACCCCTACGGAGTTCTGTGACTCCACATCAAACGATGTACACGGCATGGCATTTAGGCAGCTAAAATGATAACTAAACCGTACAGTACACATGACACGGTTAAGTACTTTTTCAGTCATATGTGGCGCATGCGTGCACATGAATTCATTACCCAATACATTAATGTTTAATGCAAACATTGTATAATTAAATACAAGTTGTCTGTTCGGTTGCAACATATAGCTAACTCGAACCAGACCATAGTAGTTATAATATAGCGTTGTATAACCTAGGTATTGACTCTAGAATTTAGAATAAATATATGTTTACTGCTCGTTAGCTATTGCATTCAATGAATATGTTTGCAAATAGAAGTCCTTTGAAACATTAAGGTTCTAAAACATCTAAAGTATAAAAACAATTCTGTCATATAGACGAATGATAATAAAGAATTTCATTACCTCTACATCTGGAGATTTGCTCCTGTAAAGGGGTGAGCGTCCTGACAAGACTTGGCATAATGTGATTTGTTTATCGAGAATTTGCTCTATAAGTACACTAGCTGTGACAGATATGTGCAGCTAGGTACTTAGTTTCCCCGCTGCAAGCCATTTGTTCGTGCAGCATGGTCTGAGTTTCGCTCAGGATTTCGTAATAACTTAGCCGAAAAAATATACCACCCTCGGGTGACGCTGTACGCGGCAACGAAACCCGAGTACATTTTTGACAACATATACATATTGATATAACTCCTACATAATTCCGTGACAGGTAGTAAAGTATGTACGTAATTATGCAGGTATCCATCTGGAATGATTGGTGGATGAATGGATCCATAACTTTTTGCAATTAGGAATCTATTAGGGCAAGCTAATTATATTGAATTCGTTATAATTTTTAAATTGTTTAAATGCAACAAGTGAAAATTGTTAAGCTGGTCCCGTTTATTTAACCTTAAATAAATGTTAATTTAATGATCATCTCACGTTCTAAAAATGAACAAACACTATTTTCGTTTTATTTCATTACATACAAAATGGACAGAAAATACTTGGAGAGAACTGGCTACTAAATCTTTAAATATCGGCATGAAGGATCGAGCCTAGTGTCACAAACGCATATTTCGTATTTTGTTACATGAAATAGAAAATAGCCATACTTTTCTACCAGTCTAGAGGAAAGGGATGAATGATCTGTTAATGTACTATATTTGTCTTCAAAAATGAATAAGTTTTCACGCTATGTCGGACTTTCACTTCATCCTTAGACATATACACGAAACACATATTAATAATTCACCGGCTAATACTTACTTGTATGAAGAAATCACGGTATACAGCAGCAATACGAATATCATTAGGATTGATTTATATTGTGTGCAAAGGATAATGGGTCTGATATCTGACGAAGAATTTGATATTTATCTCGAACGCATGCTAAAACAGAATGTAATGAGCCCTGTGAGCACGATATTTCCGTCGAGAGATAATACTAATGTAGTCGGAATATTATTTAATATTTGGAAAAAACCAGCCAATCAATAAATCAATCGATCGATCGATCAATCAATCAATAAATCAATCACTCACTCACTCACTCACTCACTCACTCACTCAATCAATCAATCAATCAATCAATCAATCACTTTCATCGATCTTTCCTGTCTATCTTTCTCGGTCTTATGAAGTAATTTTATTATATTATTTGTCTTGCGTTCTCATTTCTATATTTCTTTAACAGACACACATGTGGATATAGGGACATTGTGGTGAATACACATCCCAGACATTCGTAAAAAAATGAAAAGAAACAGAAATAAAAGTTGAATATGATTTCTAGCTCCATCAAAATAAAAACAAATTTATACACATAAATCTCGTCTCTATAATATATATCCAAATATTTTTACCTGACAATTGATATAAAATCAATATAATCTGCGGACCTGGATGTTTACACATTATTGGAATTGAGTACTATTGATGGAGGTTTTGTTTGTAAAATATATACTTACCTTAGTTGGATGCTATATTAACATTTCTTGATTGCAATAACCCTTTTGCCTACAGAACGCTGATACAATTTACTAGTTTAACATAGCGAGTCTGGCGGATTTTTAGGAAGAAAAATATTGAAATTTGGATGCAAAAGTGATGATGGAACGACCATTTTTCGAAACCAGTCTTGTCAATAAAATATTCTTTAACTTCTGAAGTGTAAAAATAAGATATGTGTTGAATAATATGTTGTGTTGAAAGTGAAGTCGACCAGACTGAAAATTATGATGTGAACTAATAATTCTGGTGATTATTTTAGTCGATTCACTGATAATGAGTATGAAAAGCACGGACTTGTAGAGCAGTGTTAACTGTATCAGCAAAACAACTATTACATGGATATCATCAAGCACATTTGGTGACATACTTAATCTTAAAAACATATATATATATCATCAAAATAATTTTCATCTCACACATACACACGTAACCAATCTGTTCTTTAACGAGCTAATGACGTATCTAACATAATCCCACAGTTTCTACAAAGCAGGTGGAGGCTGTTAAATAACGTGGTAACTTCGCAAGTTATTAAACTATTTTCCGTTGAATATATATTAGATACATTATTCACGGCTTTGTCTGGACCAGTCTGTAAGGAAATTAATTAATTACGAAGAAGATTGAACCAGTCTATAACAAAATGAATTAGCACGAAAGACGTTGATTAAAAATGTAACAGCAGTTCGCTTAGTGGTGTGTTGCCAGATTTCATAATAAAGTAAGGGTCCAACAAATTACCGGGCTAACTAGATGTAAAATTGCTATCACAGAAAAAGTCGATTTAGCAATTATAATATCAGTGGAATCAGATACGTGTGTCTTCAAACAGACTATAACCTTAGCTTGTAGCCACTTAGTGTTGTGAATGTATTATTATGAGAAGAATTGTTTATTTACAATAACTCGTCATTCGCTGTATACAAATGAAGAATAATCAAATCGATGTCAGATTAGTTGCAAAAAACGTGAATGTGCTAATATGAGGTCTGAAAGTTCTGTGTGGTGTAAATACAATTATTTTACACTGATTCCGCGTTCAAAAAGCAATTGTGATCAATTGTACAGCTTTGTTCATGATACATTTATCAGGGAGGTTAAGCTGCTTTATCGAGTAAGAGAACAATGTGGACCTCAAAGTGGGAATACCTAATAGTATTTTCCAATAAGATACAAAATGCCTCGCGAGGAATGTTCACAATACTTTTACTAATATAAATAATGTATTTTCCATTAAAGATCTGGTTCTTTAATAAAGTTTTGTTCAGATGAAACCTGTGCGAATGTGCTTACTTTATAACAATTAGTGACAAAGAACAAAATTAATATAAATTCTTTTTATCTTCATTGTTAACTGACCTAATATATAGACAGCTTCCATATTTGATGAATTAGCATTTTGTATTATTCGCCAAATAGACATTCCTATAGATTATATAGCCCTTCAAATAAATACATATCGTAGAGTTTCACGTTTACGTATGGGCATTATGTTTACGTGTATGATTAATTGCTAAAGAATTCAATAAGAAATATGTATATTTGTTGGTATTATTAGTTTCAAGAGAAATACATTATTGTGATAAAAAAACAACACAAACGCCCAAAAATTCTGTGCAACTTGTTTCGCATTTAATTTATCACAATTCTGAAATTTTTCAACAACATAATGGCATCAAATTATGATCTGCCGAGAGTAATGACGTCTTTGAAATATCAAATATTGAAACTATCTGAAAAACAAATGAAAAGCAGCCTTCACAGCAGTTTGTTGAACAAATCTGTTGACAACGGGATCGTTCCATCAGGTTTACGACTGAAACTGAAGATATACATAGGAAGCGGAAACGAAGATTTCCAAGATTCTATCGACAGTCTGTTACATAAAGTCTCGCTAAACATACTTGAGAGATTAGCAGAAGAACAACAAAAAATATCACAAAACGTCGGAAAACAGATGGAAAATGTTAGGGATGAAATGAGGAAGAAACTAGATGGGCAAAGCCTTTTCAGTTTCGACCAAGAAGTATATCAAAAACCAGAATCAACGAAAAATGATATACTTCTGAAGCAAAATGAAATCCGGAACAATTTACGAAAGAGTAAAGAAGAGAAAAATACACAAGTTAAAAAAACTGGAGAACAGCATATAATCCATCAACAACCGAAAAAAACGGGAGCAGAAAAGCAGCAAATCATCACAACAACAGAATAAACAGCAGCATAAAAGCAGCAAATCATCACAACAACAGAGTAATGAACAGCATGAAAGGAAGTATTCAAAACCCATAGAAACTACAGCAAGGAAGAGTAATACACATATAGCACCTCCCAAAACTTCAGTAAACCAAAGAGTCAAAATAAATAGGAATTATGTAAATTCAAACAAGAATCAACAGGATGAACAACAGCGAAAAAAACTTGACTCCCCAGGGTACAACATAGAAGACATACGCAGAAGCCGTACAACGGGGGGGGGGGGGGATCAGAAACAGTGACCATGAGAAAAACACTGACAAACCTGGTAAAGATTTTACAGGGGCTAATAGAGATGACATCACAAGACAAAATAATAGGAGGTTCCACAAATTCAAAAGTAGAAGAGAGTGGAAAAAAGAAACAAAGCGAAGAAAACAAATTAAGAGAGGTAAAGAAACAGTCTTAAACCTCTCACGTAGAATATTAACAGATAATGACTATATACTGTTAGGTAAAGGGATAATTGTTTTGTCCCAAACCAAAATGTCACAATAAAATTAAATCAACTGAAGAAATTTTTAATTTTTCTAGACGATAAAGTATACAACAATTCCGAGAGTAAATCGATTGCTTTTCATTCTAAAAATGGGTTATTTTAACTCAATTAAATCATCTTTTACACCATCTAGTGGGCGTGATTCATATTTAGATTTGTATATTGACGCGATCACGAAAGAGATATTAACTAATAATCATAAAAAGCAGTATCATAGTAATATTTCTAAGGACGAAATTAAGTCTTTATATAATTTAATGAATGACGACAGTACAGTTATTAAAAAGGCTGATAAATCAAACACAATTATCATTATTAATCAAGATGATTATGTTAAAGAAGTTGAACGTCAATTAAATGATGAAAAATACTACAAACATATCAACAAAAACCCGTCAATAGAAATTAAATAAAAAATTTCAACATGCATTAATCAGAGTGCTAAAAATAATAATTCCGTATATGAGGAATTTGATACATTCCCTCTTATCATACGTACACCTCAATTCTACATATTACCCAAAACTCATAAAATCCTGACCATAATTTATCTTTAAATTATCCAGGACGACCCATTCTGTCAGGTTATAATTCATATACTGAAAACCTATCCAGATTTATTGATAGTGTTTTACAACATTTAATGAAATCACTTCCTTCATACATTAAGGATACCACTGATTTCATTAAAAAGTTGAAGTCTCTTCCATAGCTATCTGATAACTCAGTCCTTGTATCATTAGATGTAACATCACTATATACCAACATTCTGTATGCACATGGTATTGAAGCGTGTAAATATTTTATTGATAACAATCCTAATAATAGCACACTATCTAGTGAAGATATTTGTAAAATAATAAAACTTATCTTGGAAAACAATTATTTTCAATTTAATAATATGAATTACATACAAATAATGGGTACAGCAATGGGTAGTCCTATGGCTTCTTCATACGCTTCCCTTTACATGGGTAAATTAGAAAAAATATTTTCTTCAAAAAGAAATGTTTAATCTATCTGTTTGGTTCAGATTTTAAGATGACATATTTATGATCTGGAACCATTCAAATGAAAACTGAAAAAAATGTATTGATCGCTTAAATCATTTTCATCCGACGATTAAATATACTTGTAATGCATCATGTACGCATGTTTCATTTTTTGATGTAAATGTAATAAAACATATTGATAACACTATCTCTACAAATATTCATATCAATGAAACTAATATCCACTAATATGTAGAATATTCTTCATGTCATCCCATGTCATGTAAAAACGTTATACCATATAGCCTGGCCAAAAGATACCGACGCATTATTTCAGATGATTGTCAATTACAACATTCTTTGAATAAATTACGAACTTATTTCCAAAATAGAAATTCTCCTTCATATATAATTGATTCTGCGCTGAACAAAGCCCGTAATCTTACTCAACATGAGGCTTTAAACACAGCATAATGGAAAATAGAGAGAGATGTAATTCCTTTCACAATACAATATAATCCTTCATTACCTAATATAGGTCGTATAATTAATAAATATTATAGTCTTCTAAATTGGTCCAATAAAACCAGCGTCAAATCACTTTTCAAAATTAAACAAATTCTCGCTTATATAAGACCCAAGAATTTGCAAGATTTTTTGAGTAGAACTAAACAGACAGAAAAAATACACTTTTCGTGATCTAAATGTAACAGACACCGGTGCTCTCAATGTGCAAACATAAGAGAAAGTACTTCTTTCAGTAGTGCCAATACAAAAGAGGTATTTTCTCTACGTGATAACACTAGCTGCATATCAACTGATGTGATTTATTTAATAACCTGTACAAAATGTAGCATGCGATATGTTGGACAAACACTACAATAAGTTTGTAAGAGAATGAATAATCATCGCTTTCGTATAAACAATTATAGAGATCCTCAGTTTTCCTCTAATATTTCAACACACTTTAACACCAGTAATCACTCTCTACTTGATTTTTCTTTCATACCAATATATATTGTGCATGGTGACATGAATAGACTCATAAAAGAAACAATATAATTATATGTATGACTGTTTGCGGGTTCCAAGGATTGTCATCGCTTGGGGCGGATGTGGGAGATAAGCACCCACTTCCTTTGGAAATCTCCCAATGGCTTGCGTCTGATAGAGCCTCTGACAACCAATCCAGCTGCAGGCCTTCACGAGTGGCAAAACCTGTTTAAACTGACTGGAGAAGGGATGACAGGCGAGTTTCTGGCGCCTCAAAACCAGATGCTTCGGGCAGATGGGGCTCGTTAACCTTGGGTGGTTGGCCATCTAGGAGAAGGTAAACTCCGATTTCAAACCTTCGCTGCCTTGCGACTATACCTTCTCATGGGAAAGGCTAAGGGAGTAAACCCCAACAGAAAATCCGGAGATGGAGTCCCTAAGGCGAGTTGGCATTGATTTCAGTGTCATCTCGGCAACTCCTGCGACGCAGCTGGTGCCATGACGTATCGGCTTGTCCTTTCCTTTGGATCCATCAGCTGCGTGGAAAGGGGGGATCAACTGCATGGGCAACAGTTGATTCTCCATATCACCCTGCCCAGGCTTGCGCCCTGGAGAGGACACTCCAGCTTCGCTCCACAGCGTCGACACAACACGGGAAGCAGCAGTTTATCGGTTATAAGTCACCGCTCGATTGGCGTAGAGCCAGACGCCAGGGGTTGCTTCTGACGGTGGGAGAAACCAACATGTTTCACTGGACAGCTACCGCCCGCCTCAAACTGGGCAGCCCCCAGCCAATAAGGTGCCGTCCCGCCACAGTTCGCCTGCCTTGCTGGGTGCGTAAGGCTTAAGGTACACGAGTACCTGACAAGCCGACTGCAACTACTGCATCAAGAAATAACAAAATAAAAATAAAAATGAAGACTTCGATCTTCAAGCTAGGTACCTGGAATGTCCGGACCATGCTGACTGGGCTTTCAGATGATCTCCAGACAATCAGTGATGTTCGAAAGACTGCAGTCATCAACGACGAACTTGCAAGGCTCCAGGTCGACATCACCTCACTACAGGAGATACGACTACCAGATTCCGGGTCCCTGAGAGTAAAGAAATTCATATTCTTCTGGCAAGGAAAGAGCGTCGATGAAGCCAGAGAGTTTGCTGTTGGATTCGCTGTCAGGATCACTCTGCTGGGGATAATAGAACCCTTCCAACAAGGAAATGGAAGACTGCTACCCCTCCGCCTCCACACCACAAACGGGCCTGTCAACCTGATCAGCGTTTACGCTACCACACTAAGATCCTCCACAGATATCAAGGACGAGATTTACGATGAGTTAAACTCGCTCATCGAGAAAAATCACAAGGAAGAGAACTTGATTTTGCTGGGCGACTTCAATGCTAGGGTGGGTGCCGACCATGACTCTTGACCCTCCTGTCTTGGCACGTTTGGCGTTGGGAAGATGAATGAGAATGGGCAGCGCCTTCTAGAGATGTGCTCGTACCACGACCTTAGCATCACCAATTCATTCTTTCAGACAAAGCCACAGCACAAAGTGTCTTGGAGGCATCCCCGGTCTAAACACTGGCACCAGCTAGACTTGATCATTACGAGACGGTCAGCCATGAAAGGTGTGCTTCTTACCCGTACATTCCACAGTGCTGACTAAGATACCGACCACTCGCTGGTGTGCTGCAAAATGAAGTTTCAGCCGAAGAAGATCCACCGCTCTAGGCAAGAGGGTCAACCACGCATTGATGTGAGCAAGACATCATATCCAGACAAGGCTGAGGAATTTACCTATGCTCTTTCCAAGACGTTTGATTCAGAACCCCCCAACAGCAGTGCCAAAGAAAGATGGGATCAATTCAGAGAGACTGTATACAACACAGCCACACGGATCTATGGTAAGAAGCAATCAAAGAACAATGACTGGTTTGAGGCTATCTCTGCCACACCCATGCCAGCCATAGAGGAGTGTCGCAGTGCTCACCTGCAATACAGGCGATCCCCCCTGCCAGAAGACACTACAGGCATACAGGTCTACCAGAAGCAAAGTGCAGAGATTAGCACGGCAGTGTGCCAGTGAATACTGGCTTCAGCTCTGTCAGAGTATCCAGTCAGCAGCAGATACTGGAAACATCAGAGGCATGTACGATGGCACAAAGAAAGCAATGGGCCCCACGAAGAAACTGACAGCTCCACTGAAATCTGCCACAGGCGATACCATCCACAACAAAGGCAAGCAGATAGAGCGTTGGGTGGAATACTACTCCTAACTGTACTCCAAAGAGAACCACGTGACTAATGATGCCCTCAACGACATTGAAAACCTCCCTCTCATGGCCGAACTGGACGAGAAACCTACTGGAGATGAACTAAAGAAGGCCTTAGAGAAACTGTCCCTAGGTAAAGCCCCAGGGAAGGATGGCATCACAGCAGAACTCATCAAGTGCGGATCTAGCGTGCTGGTCACACATCTGCACGACCTCCTGTGACGAGGGTGCAGTGCCTCAGGACATGAAAGATGCTAACATCATAATCCTGTACAAGAACAAGGGCGACAGAAGCGACTGCAACAACTACAGGTGCATATCACTTCTCAGCATCGTGGGTAAAGTTTTCGCACGCGTCATCCTGAACAGACTGCAGACGCTTGCTGACAGAATTTACCCAGATTTGCAGTGAGGGTTCCGCGCAGAGAGGTCCACAATCGACATGATCTTCTCTGTCAGGCAACTGCAGGAAAAATGCAGAGAACAACACAGACCCCTCTTCCTGGCCTTTATAGACCTCACCAAGGCATTCGATCTGGTCAGCAGAGATGGGCTCTTCACAATCCTGGCGAAAATTGGTTGCCCTCCAAAGCTGCTAAGCATGATCCATTCCTTCCTCAATGACATGAAAGGTACAGTGAAGTACGATGGCTCAACATCCGACCCCTTTGACATCCACAGTGGAGTTAAACAGGGCTGTGTCCTTGCCCCCACGCTCTTCGGCATCTTCTTCGCAGTCCTGCTCAAGCACGCCTTTGGGACGTCCACAGAAGAGATTTACCTGACACACGATCAGAAGGCAGACTGTTCAACCTGGCACGACTGAAGGCAAAGAGCAAAGTGCGTGAAGTAACCACCAGGGACATTCTCTTCACAGACGATGCTGCTGTACCACCCACACAGAAGCTGAGCTTCAGCGTCTGATGGCCGCTTTGCTAAAGCATGCGATGAGTTTGGGTTAACCATAAGCCTAAAGAAAAAAACGTGATGGTTCAGGACGTGGAAGCATCATCATCAACAACTACGAACCTGAGGTGGTGAGCCAGTTCATGTACATCGGCTCTACCATCACCAACAACCTCTCGCTCGATGCTGATCAGAAAGGCATCAACAACTCTCTCCAGGTTGTCGCAGAGAGTGTGGAACAACAGCATGCTGACCATGAACACTAAGATCACCGTGTACCGTGCATGCATGCTAAGCACTCTCATGTACGCCAGTGAAACCTGGACTCTGTACACCTCACAACAGGCCACATCTCCGCTTCAAGGATGTCTGTAAGCACGACATGAAAGCCCTTGACATCGATGTCAACACCTGGGAAGAGCTCGCTCTAGACAGATCAAGCTGGCGACATGCTCTGATCACTGGTCTGAAAGCCGGAGAGGACAAGCAACACTTGCTAGCTGATGAAAGACGATCGCAGAGGAAGAAGAAGCAGCTCCAACCAACACCAGACGCAAACTTCAAGTGCAGCAAGTGCAGCAGGGACTGCCACTCCCGCATTGGACTACTTAGCCACAGCAGACACTGCACAACCACCAACCGGGATATCTCTCATGTGTGCAGTTCCATCGTCTCTCGAGACTAACGTATGCCAACACACATGACTGTTTGTCTTTATTTTATTTTATTATTTTACTAAGAGAAATATATTGAACAACAGAATTATAGAGTGTGATCTCGAAGGTATTTTTTGTTTTGTCCCAGAATCAATCAGCCACGTTGCATTTAGTCCTCACATATGCTTTTTAGTGTCAGTTAAACTACAATAAATACATTCGACAAAGAGATGAATATTGTTAATAGTTGCCATTTTGTTATTGACGTATTATCGATATTATCTAGATCAGAAAGTAATAACAAACTTGTAATTTATGATCAAAGTTAGTCTCTTCGATAATAAACAAAATACGTTGTCTAATTTGTGGAATTCACCTTAGCCCGAGGACTCATATACAAATTACGTGTCAAGATTCAAACTTAACAAATTAACAGTGATATTTGTGCACTGAAGCTAGAAGCGGTCGATTTATATACATGTACGGCTTCTTTTAGTGCAATTTCAAAGCTGTGTATTGCAATTACATTAGCCGTTTCAACCAGTTAACATTTTGCACCCTTATGAAAACAAATTTCAAAGTCTGTTTTGCTGTTTGGAATTTGCATCGGTATTCACAATTGGCCTTTTTTTTACCTCGACCTTACTTTTTCATTCAGAAATCTCAGGAAAATAATCCTGCATATTGCTTCTCTGTAAATTTAAAAAAAATTCAGATACAATGAGCTTCCAAGAATGTGCAAGATTTGAAAGTGTATTTGTCTTTGATTACACCACCGAAAAAGATCCTCAAGCAGGAAGTAAAGGTCTGAGGCTTCGTATAGATTGAATGAGGACACAATTTCTATGCTAAGTCTCTGTAACAAGTTCCATGCATTTCCTATGGTCACCATCTCTAGCAGATTGATGTGCAATAGTCAATCCATCAATACAAATCGTAGCTTTGAGAGGCTGAATTTACACGGGGATAGCTGCAGGAAGCCAAGTGAGGTTTTCAATTCTGCCGAGATGTATTCCAAATCTTATTTAGCTGCTGTCATCACCTGGAAAACATAATTAAAAACAGTGGCTTCATGAACAGGCGACCCAGGATGATAAAGTTTGCTACCGCTGCCGCATAGGGATGGAATAGATTATCGGGCTGAAATGCGATCCCTTGCTTCGGTTCAATGCACTGTCTGTTATGTATAATGGAATTAGTTTATATTTGATTTAATTTCATTGTTTATTTGTATGTTTTTAAATTTTTTTTATTACATGTTATTTATAATTTTATTTACTGGATATGACATTGTCAAGAAATTTATTTCAGTATTAAAACAACTAATAATGTAAACTGTGTATCTAATGCTGACCTAGTTTCTTACTTTTATTCAGAGCCAGTAAGAGTTGAGGCAAACAGCTTTTCTAAACTTTTTAAAAAATCTTTCTCAGAGTAAGATTCATAATCGGACTACGTGACAAAAACATGTTGCAAGCTTTACAAATTCTGATTTTTCCTGTGGATTGATCCATATTAGGGCATTTGTTTTGCGTTGTAGCTAGATTTATCATTGATGTTTAGAGAAAGAATAGTCATTAGCGCCATAACACTTGAGAAGTTCAAGTGTTTTATATTATGACCAGATTTGAGCTAGTTATTTTGTTTAATTTAATTTATTTGGAGTACAAGTTTGTTTCCCCTGGAAATACTAGTGGTTTAAATTAATTCTTGGACAAGGACAGCTATCTAAATATACACAGAATTCAAGCGCTGGAATATTACTTTCTGCGATTCATCGTCATCGCCTTCCATTTTGAATTTCCTTGGGATACGAATTCAGTGTCATTTTTTAATTCTTGAATTATGCTTTAGATCTGATTCGTAAAATCGTATGTTCTATTTCTCATTTTTAACTTGTTGTTCTTGAGAAATAAATTATTTGTCAAATTTTATAATGCCTTATATTGTCTTCACTTTTTTCTTGTTACATTGTGTAAGAGCCTAAATGCGTAACACTTGTTGAAAAGTTTTTTTAAATCCTATAGGCAAGTGGATGAAATGGTGATCTTGGATAATGTCGTATTTGTCCTTGTAGTCAATAAATCCAAAGCGGAGGATGAGTGAATCAAGAACAGTAATCTCCTGATTTAGAATATGCCGTCCAGGTAGCTGGAAGTCATGGAGATGACTCTGAAGTAAGACACTGTATTGTTCATACTTATTTTGAAGACCAAGGAACATGTGTTGAGACAAACAAAACCAAACAGCCCCTAAAAAAACGCACACCCACACCGTGTGTTAAGAACTCATACTTTGTATGGTATTCATATCATGAGTTCAAAAGACACGTTGTTTTTTTTTTTTTTTTTTTTTTTTTGGGGGGGTAGGTTTTGTTTGTCGGGGAGATAAAATATTTCAGTAATATTGCTGGATGACACTTGTTTTGGAACACGATATTATGCATCGTATAGCTCTAAAGGAATCGTGAAACTTCCACCGTGAACTGATTTTAAAACCAATCTCCATTCATTCTGAACCAACCTCCCTTTGTCGTCACAAATAGATACAGCTTAAGTCTAGGACTGTACAAAGTGTATCATATGACTCTGGTACCAAAACCTGTCTTGAATAAAAGCATAGTTGTTAACATTTTAGAACAATCTCTTTCACCCTTTTTGTGAGAGGTTTGTCTATATACTGCTGAAGAACGTTTGATATGTATATATATTTTGAGACGTATTTAAAAATGGGAGGTCTGGGCATTTTGGCGAAGCAGTGCCGAAAGTGTTCCGAAGGACATTATACACATTTATCCTTGGATCGTCGCAGAAAGATACTTTCCATTCTGTTGCAAAATGAACGAGCGTTAGCTTACAGTGATATTTGACAAACGCCGCTGTGAACATTACGTTACTTTATTCGAGACGAGAGCAACTGTGACAAAACCTCGCTGTTTCTTGTCTTCATTATCCCTTGAGAACAGAGGTTTGACTGCTTAAAGGGCCTTTAGCACGTTTTTCCGTTTTGGCGTGTCCAATGGGTATATTTCGTTCCCTGTTTTGGAATGATCGTTGATATCTGAGACGCTCATCCTGTGCGAGACATATCTCTGTAGAGGCCAGTTTTTATCTTCTTCCAAATAACCATTAAAATCAAGACCGTCTATGCTCTAGTTATCGTTGGATCGAGTAATGACGATGAAATATGTGAGAGCCATTTGGCATGTCCTTCTGAATTGAGTGACGCTGGCGCTTCTTCAATGCCTGTGACCGATATGGTGAAGACTCCATACACTGACAAGAGTCCCTCTATAATGATAAAGTAACTTCAAAAGGATTGCTGAATGTATTGCCAATATTATTCCATATCCGGGACTGTAACGTACCCGTCGCCCGCACTTTATGGGTAAGTGGTGATGGGCTTTTCTGGAGCCATTTCATATTAGTCGGTGATCATTATTAATGATTCTCAATATATATGTAAGCATCTATTTATAGATCCTAAGCAATACTATGCTTTTAACTGAATCAAGTAAGGTAGGCAAAAATAAATAAATATATTCTGTAAAGTTTGCATCCAGGAATAAGAATCATAAACCATTATATAGAACCATGTAACAGGACTTACATAAATACAGATATACATACTAGTTTCATAGATTGTTCATGTTACTAAAATTGTGAATAGTATTTCTCCACCATATTTGTTCCAAACAGGTCCTCCTCACATAAAACATTTCTTGATAAGTATCAAGTAATTTCTATGCAACTCATGATCAGCTCAAGACTTAAATTTCATTTCGATTACTATACATGCTGGGTTACCCGCCCTTTGGAAAGCCGTAAATTTCTGTCCTTGGTTGTGCTCAAGATAATATCCACTGTTGCACACGCACCCCACAGTTTCATTTCAACAGAGTAAGAAGTATACTAACTGGGATACTACTGTAGTAGTTTAAAACATGTATCTGTAGCAATTGAACCATAGACAAGCACCCTCTCTGTCTTGCTCTGGACCTTTTAGAAAGATACCAGCTTAAGTCCGTTTAAATGTGAGCGTGGCGGATCCCCCCTCTGCTCTCTCTATCTCGCTGTTTCTATTTCTCGTACGGTATGTCACCATGTTCTACGACAGTGTCTCTATCTCCACCTTCTCTATCTCCCTCTGGACCTTCGTAGCAGAATACTAACGAAGTGCCTTTCAAAGCGAGCGTGGCCGATTTTCATTTGCATCATGCGACGATTTCTCTGGACCAATAAATGATGGACAAATTGAATCACACGAAGGAACATAAAATGGAACGTTAGAAATGTATAATAGAAACAAATATATATAAAGCTGCAATGTGAGAAACAAATGTATATATATTATCAATGTAAATTCGATTATAATAATGACATATGAACTGCAAATACACTTAAATGTTTGGATTACCTAGTGCTGGTTCTTCATTTCGATTAGCTTATATTTCCAACTGGTTTTAATATGCTAGCTGCTATGTGAAAGCCACTGCGCTCAATGTTCAATTAGTTAACTCTGTTCTGTCTGTAGTACTCTATTTTCGTAATTAAAAGCATTTTTTTATTAAATCAAAAGCGTGTCTTATATTTATTTAATCAATGTGAATAAAACTAGAAGCTCAAAAACTAAAATGATCAACTTATCAATGTGCACTTGAGGTTGTGATAATTCGCTAAAGGCTAAGAACACTATTTTGTAGCGAACACACTGGACAGGGATGTGCCGAGTTTATTCAATTCGTCAATACACATTTGCGTGTAATCAGTCTTAACTGCGTTGGTAAACCTAGTGTGAGTAATTATGTCATCAATGTTAATGGAAATAAAACTCAAAACCTACAATAAGCATCGGTCTTTCCTCATTTAGACTTGTCAAAACCTTTGTAGAGACAATTACCAGAAATCGCATTTTTATAGGAACGAAATTGGCGGACACGGTACTCTTCAAATATAGATGACCTGATTCAATATTGTTCCCATTTAAATGTTTCTGTCTTCTTAATTTAATTACGCGTGATATAAAACGAAAGAGTAACTGCAGTCTAAATGTAAACATATTGTATAAGTTCGTTTTGTGTGTATCATAGACAATTTTTGCCATACAATAATTAAGCAGACTTTATCTGGCACACAGTCGTATCACTTGACCATATATCGTGGCAGGGCTTTATACTCAAACTAATACAAACGACTGTCTTATGGGCACAACTAACTAATTATTTTAAGACTTTGAAGAACTTGTCTGTGCGAGGTTGTATATTGAGTATTGCATTGGAAAGAAATAAGGTCTTCTAGCTGAAAATACTTACCAGAATACGTCAACGTCCAGTTTGGAAATAGACAATGTACATTAAACTGCTTGCAAAAGTAGGCTTAAGCCTTAAGGTTTGTTCTGCATACGTACGATTAGATGTTCGCAGGATATCTTTGGGGCTTCCTAGTGGGCACCTACAAGGGCATATGGCCCCAAATGGATGCGGGCAGCGTACAATGGGCATCATTTTTACCGTTTCATTTTGGATAGGTCGCTCATAGGATGTAAGCGTTATTGATCAATCATAGCATGGAAGTACAGTAATTGGACCAAACTTGACGCTACAGCCTAAGATAACTGCACTCATATGGACTTTAGAACATAGTTTTGCACCTTAGTACATTATGGGGTTTTATTAGTGCACAGCGGCAAAGAACCACACATTTGTATAAAGATGAAGGTCAGGATGTTGTCCAGTACCCTGAACCTGATCAGGACAGGTCATCATATTTATTAAAGGTATGCCCAATGAAATGTTTCATATATATATATATATATATATATATATATATATATATATATATATATATATATATATATATATATATATATATTCGTCATCTGAAAGATAATAGGGCACACGATGAACCCTTCAGCATGTTTTACTTCGCCTATACTTGTGAGACAATTTTATTATTGTTTTATTAGTGGGGTGAGCGAAAGCAATTAACGCACTTGAGCAGAGATGGAAACTAGAAGGTCTACTGTAATGAGTTTATTTCTAACCGCAAACAACCAGTTACATGGGGAATATTTTGAAAGATATTTGAATACTTGATGCATGCCAAATTAAATTATACGTACGTATTTTGCAGAAGAACACATTTTCACATTTAGGTAGTTGATTTGTCTATTAATAAAGGACAGAGATGGTACTACTCCTTCACGAACTACGAAGAAACATCTATGGGCACATCGGGAACAGTTTATGTTTCTCCAAACAATGGGAAGATATTTATCTTTATCACAATATATAAAATAGCAAATAGTGTGCACAAGACAATTCATGGTACTCGAAACATGTTTTTCGAAGTGTGGGTGACAGACAGGAGTATAATGTATTTCTATAGGATCTGAGTAAATAACACGTCAATGCACATAAACACTGCTTTGAGATTAAATACACGTGTACTTTTGCGTAACGTGTCTGACTGACTATGCTCTTTTGAGCGTGGAAGCCCTAAAAACTATCAAAGATTTTAAATATCGTGATCTATAATCACATTTTACTGACGGTCATTCTTTGTTAACCTCTCTTATTTCTACCAACGATGCTGCAAAATTTAACCCAGTCTGATAGTTAACGGATTTTTCAAGAAAGTAGATAAAAGAAATTTGGCGAAATAGATAGTGAGCGGTTTGATGAATTATGACCGTTTATTGAAAGAAAACAACCCATTATTGCTTCCTTAAATACAGCTGATTGACATCATACCAGAGACTTGAGAAACAATGTTACTAGCAGTTGCCTCGCTCGGCGCTCAACATTAGGAGATTTTAATGTTATAATGTTAGGACTGGTCGGATTGGTGACAGGATAATGTGATTATGTGGGACATGACGATACTATTTACAGGATGATGCCCCAAATGCTAGACCTCACTATAAACTGTCACACGGCAGACATCGTAGCGATATGACTGAACAGCTGTTAAAGCTACGTTAAAATAGAGACATTCATATGTAATTATATTGTTATAAAGGATACTGATTTATCAGTTTAAAAGAAAAGTTATAGGTTTTTTTTTTTTTTTTTTTTTTTTTTTTACTTATGGATCCAATAAGTTTCTTTTATGGATCTATTCATGTCACCATGCACAAAATCGAGCAGTGAGTGATTAATGGTGTTAAAGTGTGTTGCAATATTATACGAAAATTGAGGCTCTATATAATGTGTTATATTAAAGCGATGATCATTCATATATCATCACGTGTAAGATCTGTAATATGTCGGAGAAACTGAGAAGCTACACAAAACCTTCATAGATATGATTGGATGACAATGAAGCTGTACAGAGGCCCGGTCGCAGAACAATTTCTCCTGCCCTGGCCACACGTTCAGGGATATAACACTTATTACTTTTGCTAACAACTCAAAATAGAGGACTCTTAATATATATATATCTGTGTGTGTGCCTTCTCCTCTGAATAGTAATCGAAGGTGTCTGCATAAATTTGAAAATAATGCAAACTATAAATATATCCTTCCACACTGCCTAAATTTAAATTTGTTCCGCTTTACGAGTGTAGTATTTCTTTATATTTACTCAGGACAGATTTAGATATTATGTTTATACTTTCAAAGGCACAACCCCTTGATTTGTATTGCTTCTCTATTTCCTGTGCAAGCTATTAAGTGTCCATTACTAACATATTCACAAATGTTCTTAATCGAATAATAATTTGGAATTAACGATGTTTTACAAATTCTTTGTGTACATATCGTTCATCAAGTTGCGTGTTTTGTAAAAGTAATGATTTTATTCCCACTCAAAATGGAATGAAGAGATCTCCTAATAGTTTTCATTTCATGCTTGAATTCTCTTTGCTGGAATAGGGTAGGCCTATAGATACACCAGTGAGCGGTTGTGTCTGAGAAACTTTGAGCGTAACATGTTTAGTCAGCAGAGTTTAATGATTGTGAGTTCATTTGTAAAGAATTTCGTTTCTCTATTTTACATATTTCTAAATTCGAACTTGATTGTTTGAGTGGCCTTGGCACGCTTGCGGTCTAGGTCAGAAGGCTTAAATATTAAAACACAGTGTTGAATAGGATACATAGGAAAAGGTATTTACATAAGCGATATCGTCACTCTGGCGATAAAACTGGTATCGCCACTGTGGCAACATAATTGTTCTACCACATATATGTTTCCACATCTCACTGTGAACATATAATAAATATATCTTATCCAAAACTGTATATGAACCATATTGTATATTACACGGCACCGAACGCAAAGCGGCATCTTAAAGAAACAAAGAATTCAGTCTGCCTCTAATGATTGTTTTCTATCATTCTTACATGTTAGTACAGTA
Organism: Sinohyriopsis cumingii; assembly: GCA_028554795.2. NCBI lineage: Eukaryota > Metazoa > Mollusca > Bivalvia > Unionida > Unionidae > Sinohyriopsis > Sinohyriopsis cumingii. Next base: position 111,996,396 of record CM068828.1, read on the forward strand.
TTATGGATTAGATTTTAAAAGATTTTTCGTATGTATCCTATTATCGAACTTCATTTATATTTCACTCATTTATGAACTTAAAATCTTTCAAAATAATGAGTGAAAACTTAATGGTCCTTCTAATATTACGGCACTGATGCTGGCAATGGAACAACTCTGACCTACAGACTCAATTCAAACAAATATCCCAAAAGTCATGAATATGATCCGCTCTTATAGATATAATTATATGTTAAAAAGTTGAATGAAGCTCTTCTACAATCCACTTACACAATAAGCAAATCAGTATATGGTAAAAAGACGAAGGGCAATAAAAAAATTAAACTTTTAACATATTAAGAAGCAAGAAAATATTGGAATTATAAATTTCACAAATTGTGTAAACTCACACTGGTGTTTTGTAATTGAATAGTGATCAATGTCGCTTTAATTCAAGTCGTTCATGTGCGACGGTATTATCCTCTTTATTTAAAGACACTAACTGGTTATTGGACCTGTCAAAATATCTAATTTAAGTCACCAATGTGCAGTATAGTTAATTAAATTTACTTTAAAATGCAGACTACAAGTTTAACACCTGCTAGGTGAAAATTAATTCATGATTTATGCAATTGTACTAGCAGCGTGCATGTGTTTTTTTTTTTTCAATAGGAAAACTGCGTAATTGCTATCCACTGGCATTTCGGATCAATATAATTGTATTTTATATTACCCTGCGGAGTCACATAAAAAATGTTCACTTTAATACATCCTTTGATCACCAGTCATCATACTAAATACTAACACAAAACAAGTAGACTTCAATTATAGTAGTTTAATGTGGGTTAAGTGATTCATATATATAGGACAATCGCATAGGGATGATATTAAAAAATGCATTTGAGTCTGAAACCAAGGAAAAACTTTACATGCTATCGAAAAATTAGTTCATTGATCATTTACGTCCGATCTTCATATACGATACCTATATGTGCACTTGCTCTCAGTTTGTCAAGACAAAACTACACCACCACGTAGCTTCACCAATGTTGCTTAAAAACAAAGCAAACACATTATATACAAAACGCACGACTGGATAGGCGCTGAAGCGAAACATAAACAACAACATATTTTCCATTTGCACTGGTAATAATCCATATTTTAAGCCTATTTTTACCTTCTAAACCGGGACAAGGCCTTCATCAAGACTGAACAAAATATACACGAAAGGCCCACACGTTTAGCTTTACTTACAGCAGGAGGGTTTGTAATAAATATTCGGGACAATGCTTGAAACATTAGCATCACCTATCTCTATCTTTGTATGAATAAAAATTATTGACAAATATACAGGATATTATATGACTGAAAGTTGACAATACTTTAAAATGTTGGACGTTTATGTACTAATTGTCAAATAATATTACCAAAATACTGAGAGGACAGTATACATTTTGCTATCCTTATCTCAATAGATCAGGCTATGTCTAATGATAATATAATGTTTTCGTGAACACGTAGAAAATCAGCTTCAGAGTCTACAAATGACGGAGAAGCATTTGATGCAGACGGTCTTTCCTAAGGCTCATTACAAGTTTTGTGTATAGGTAGGTTGTTCTATATGTGTTTGACGTAATGCATGCGACAGTGCTTTGGTATTTATATAACATGTTGACCATGGCTTTAAAATCATGCATCTATAAACCGACAACATGTTCAACAGACTCACAGGATTTAATATACTTGAAGCAGCATAATGGCCGTGAACTTGTTCATTTTTAAAAAAATTACAGCATATTAATTGCCTACGTTAAAAAATTATAACGAAGAATATATAAATCCTTCCGATGCCATAAATGCTATACTATCGATGTCTTCCCATATATATATATATATATATATATATATATATATATATATATATATATATATATATATATATATATATATATCCAGTGAGATATACAGAGTTTGAAAACTTTCAACAAGTATCAGGCGTCAAGGATATTTAATGCACATAGCTTACTCATTCATTTATAATTTCTAACTTGATTGTCACGTCTTAGAAAACACTGTGTTCGTTCATTATTTTATTTTCATCTGCACACATCTTGCCATCATACAAAATGAACTCCTTTAATATTTTGTCCATGTATTTTTCCTAATTAAGTAAATAGTTTGCGTCAATTCTACCAAATGCATCCCATTATTGCATTCGACCTTCCCATTAATCCTTCCATGCGTTTACCTTATTTCTTCTAATTTGCAAACATATCTGTATCATTTCTTAGATCAACTGATTAGTTTTAAATATAAAATTCCAACTTGAATTCTTTTGGAGTGTTGATTTTCCTGTTCTACATTTTACGGTGAATATTCATTTGTGTCAGTTATAATGTTCATTCTAAACATAAAAACGAATGAAAGTATCACCGAATGTCAACGTTATTTGTAATGAATCATTTGTCACCCTTATCACGATATTCTTCCAGAGTACAATATATTTTAACAGCATTAGTTTATTCCTTATCTATTAGAAAATTTGCATTTCATTTTCAAACACCATAACCCTTGGAAATTGTAAATAAGGATAATGTGAGAGTTATAGCGTAACGGTCTGTTCTGTACCATGGAACAAATCAAATAATCTGCGAAATTAGGAAGCCTCCTCATAAAACAAGAAATCATCTAATATACGTTGTTTTTTGAACATGCTTTTCTCCAGGTAGATCATCTAGACTCGCTGTAGACTACTCTCTGTGGATCTGGTGATTCTAGTTAATTACTAATATCATACGCCGCTGTTCGATCCATGGAATTTATATCCAAGATAATGGTATATGTATCGAGTTCAACATTCCAGACAAAACAAAATAATAACAGATCAAGTATCTATTAGCAATGTCTTTTATTAGATTCCCGAAAAATTGGCATCATCAACATAACGACCATATAAGTCTGTGAATTAATATCTCTAATGCTATGTATTTACCATCTCCGTCAGATATTTATCTTTGGATATAACATCTAAAGTTACTATTAATGAGAATGGCAACTCCAGAAGAAATACTTCTAGATTTATGACACACAATGTCCATTCTGCCTATGTATCTATATATCTATCTATCCATATATCTATCTATATATCTATCTATCTATCTATCTACCTACCAACCTATCTACCTATCTATCTATCTATCTATCTATCTATCTATCTATCTGTCTATCTATCTATTTATTTATCTATCTATCTATATATCTATCAATCTATCTATCTATCTATCTATCTATCTATCTATCTATCTATCTGTCTATCTATCTATCTATCTATCTCACTCGAAGACCATTAATTCTGGTGCTAATGTTCCCTTAAAACGTAGAAAACATGAAGATACTAATGTAATGATAATCTTGAGATTATCAACGGACGTTTTAAATGGCATTCATCTCTACGAGGGATAGCCGGGTGTGTGACAACTGTATATGACCCAAAGAGGGTTTCCTTATTTTAGAGACAGTGTGAGAGAATATTATTATCGCTATACGAGGTTTTACTTATTCGAGAATCGATGTGATGGAATACTGTAGACGGCTCCAAGAGGTTTCACTTATAAGAAAGACGGTGTTTGGTCGTATAGAGGAATACTTTAAAATGTTTCCCTTATACGAGAGACCGTGTTGGATCGTATACAGTAATACTTTAAAAGGTGTTCCTTATACGAGAGACCGTGTTGGGTCGTACACAGTAATACTTTAAAAGGTGTTCCTTATACTAGAAACCGTGTTTGTTCGTATACAGTAATACTTTAAAAGGTGTTCCTATACTAGAGACCGTGTTGGGTCGTACACAGTAATACTTTAAAAGGTGTTCCTTATACGAGAGACCGTGTTGGGTCGTACACAGTAATACTTTAAAAGGTGTTCCTTATACTAGAAACCGTGTTTGGTCGTATACAGTAATACTTTAAAAGGTGTTCCTTATACTAGAAACCGTGTTTGGTCGTATACAGTAATACTTTAAAAGGTGTTCGTTATACGATAGACCGTGTTGGGTCGTATACAGTAATACTTTAAAAGGTGTTCCTTATACTAGAGACCGTGTTGGGTCGTATACTGAATACTTTAAAAGGTGTTCCTTATACGAGAGACCGTGTTGGGTCGTACACAGTAATACTTTAAAAGGTGTTCCTTATACTAGAAACCGTGTTTGGTCGTATACAGTAATACTTTAAAAGGTGTTCGTTATACGATAGACCGGGTTGGGTCGTATACAGTAATACTTTAAAAGGCGTTCCTTATACGAGAGACCGTGTTGGGTCGTATACAGTAATACTTTAAAAGGTGTTCCTTATACGAGAGACCGTGTTGGGTCGTACACAGTAATACTTTAAAAGGTGTTCCTTATACTAGAAACCGTGTTTGGTCGTATACAGTAATACTTTAAAAGGTGTTCGTTATACGATAGACCGTGTTGGGTCGTATACAGTAATACTTTAAAAGGCGTTCCTTATACGAGAGACCGTGTTGGGTCGTATACAGTAATACTTTAAAAGGTGTTCCTTATACGAGAGACCGTGTTGGGTCGTACACAGTAATACTTTAAAAGGTGTTCCTTATACTAGAAACCGTGTTTGGTCGTATACAGTAATACTTTAAAAGGTGTTCGTTATACGATAGACCGTGTTGGGTCGTATACAGTAATACTTTAAAAGGCGTTCCTTATACGAGAGACCGTGTTGGGTCGTATACAGTAATATTTTAAAAGGTGTTCCTTCTACTAAAGACCGTGTTGGGTCGTATACAGTAATACTTTAAAAGGTGTTCCTTATACGAGCTACTGTGTGAGAAAATAATATAATTACGTGAATTCCTCCATATATAAGACAGATAATTTGAGGAACCACTGAATATGGATCTAAGATTTTTCCTTTATACAAGATGCAATCAGAAGGATAACTGTATATGACTCTAAAGTGAAAGTCGCACAGGTCATGTAGGCCTTCAACAATATTACGGTATTGGGTGTTCAATTCATCTGAATCGTGTATAAACACCTTCCTTGGGAAGGTAATTATTTAGACGCCCCGAAACGTTCATACGACAAAAATCAGTGTTGAAGTGAGTAGACATTTTTGAATAAAATGAACCTAAAGGTGTGATCCAGTAGAATCGGTATTCATTGTTGCGCTATGTGATGTCATAATGAAAGATATGCAGATTGATAAACAAATTCATTCTACCCTATAGTGTGATGATTCCATTCGATGTGCTCCGTTCTTGATTGAAGTGTAGTACGTAGCCACCATTGTAAAATACCATATTGATTGATAACATTTGTCTGGAAGTTTCTTGATTACAGTTAAGGTGCAGAACAATCAATAATGAGGATTGAATAGACTTTTGTGAAAGAAACCTAGTGTTATATTTAAAAAGAACAATTTATATTTAATATAAAATGAGTAAATGCACATACATGACACGTGTGACTTTTACTGAAACAGTTTTTCCAGTGATATTGTATCAGTTAGGTTCATATGATAAACACACAAAGAAGAATGCAAGAACACAAACATTTAAAGGTTCAGAACGTGGCACTTGACCCCAAACCGAGATGAAAACAAGGTCTTGTTTCGGAGACATTCCTCAAATTATTGCTCGTCAGTGCTATAACATTGCGTCTACTCCGCTGTTTGACGGAGATGGTTTCAGACACCTGATTATTTGCTAGCCACAGAATCAGTCTTTATATGGAGGGATATTATGTGTGCAGATAAAAGACTGACGGATGCTGCATAGCTATAGATAACTACCGGAAAAATCCATGATTTGTTTGAAAAGAAAAACCACGTATGGGTAAACTGTATTCTATAACAGTTCCCGGACATTTACAACTTTTCTTTGAATAGCTGCCGCCGTAAGCCATTATGTGATGCAAGGGATGAGATCCCATTGTATAGTGTGGGTACTAAAAGTTATTTCTAGTGTGAATGAAAACTCCATAAATACTTGTCGGTTCGTGACACCGATTGTCCCATTCTGACTACCAGTATTTCTCAGTTTCATCAATACTATGAGTTTCTTGTAAACGTAAAACGAATGCATTCACTGTTTTCTCTCCATCATTAGCTCCTTGTGATAATGTTCCTCACAAACGTAGAAAGCATGTAGATACTCTGTCGAGACATTAATGAGGATCTTGAGATTATCAAGAATGTTTTTAAATACAAATAACGTACTCCCCAAATGGCATAAATCTCTACTACGGAGAGCAGTGTGGGTGACATCTGCATTTGGCCCTAAGATGATTTCTTTGCTTGCACGACAGTGTGAGGTAATATTGTTATCACTATAAGAGGTTTAACTTATACGAGAATCGATGTGATGGAATACTGTAAATGTCTCCAAGAGGTTTCCTTATAGAGATACCGTGTTGGGTTGTCTAGAGTAATACTTTGAAAGGTTCCCCTTATACGAGAGACGATGCGAGAAAATACTACACACACACACACACACACACACACACACACACACACACACATATATATATATATATATATATATATATATATATATCGCTTTAAAATATCTCCACATTAATGAGAGAGACATTTTGAGGAACAACTGCATATGGACTTAAGACGTTTACTTTATACAACAAGAGGGACAGCTGTATATGTCTCGAAAGGAAAAGTCGCACAAGTCATATAGGACTTTAACACTATTTCGGTATTGTGTGTCATTTGTCAGCAATTTATTCTACAGATCTTTAAGTGGCAACTATTCGAGTTTTGAATTGTATGGATCCACTGTCCTCTGGAAGGTCTTTATTTAGACGCCCCGAGAAGTTAATAAGGAAAAATCAATGGTAAAGTATGTGTACATTTTTTGACGAAATGAAGTTGTTGTCCAGTACAATCCGGTTTGAATGTTGCCCGCTGTGATGACATTATGACAGCTATGCACATTGATAAACATATCATTCTAGCCTATATTGTGACGATTTCACTCAACGTGCTCTATTCGTGACTCAGTTATAGTATATGGTCACCATTGTAAAAGACCATGCCAATCGATACATTTCTTCTGAAAGATTCTTGATAACAATAGTAAATTCTTTAAAACTGTGATAAAAACAGCCTTGTGTGTTTCGGAGGCATTAGACAAAACGGTACTATTCATTGCTTTAAGTTTGCGTAGATTCTGCCGTATGACAGAAATAGTGACATATATGTAATTATTTGCTAGCTACATAATCAGTCCTTGTATTGTAGACTATAAAATAAAATACTATGTGAAAGGCTGACGGACGCTGAATGGCTAAAAATAAATGAACAGTGGGTAAATTTATTTTGAATTGTTTCAGAAGAAACTTTGGTATGATTAAACTGCATGCTATTACAGGCCCGGACTTGAAAAGATTTTCGTTGGATCGATGCAGCTGTAAGCTAATACGTGATGCAGATGAGGTGATCACATGGTGTATTATTTTAAGAGTGGGTTATTTTTCAAAATCGAGTTGGGAAGCATATTATTTTTAATGTTGCAAAATGTTTACTCATGCATATATTATACATACATACCATATAATAATTGACAATGAATATGAAAAGTGAACACATTGACTTGTTCATTTGATTGCAGAAGACCATTTTATTCATGTTACACTCGAAATGACTAGAGATTCCAATTGTGGATATAGGTTCTAATTAACATGAAATCAACATACATTTCATAGCACAAAATACAAGTGTTGACAAAGTTCAAATCTCGTCTAAACATCTGTAAATTCTAGGTCCTTATCCATATAAAATGTACATTAGCTAGCTTAGGATACGTTATACATCTTTGTTAAACCATTTTATACTTTTTTGCAATAGTCGTATGATCGAAGTTTTTACCTCACCTATCTTTAAACGTTTTGTTCTTGTTATTTTATTGTAGGATAATGAGTGGTAAACAATGTAAATTGTTTTTACAGAACGAGTTTTAATTGCTTTTTCTCGAATTTTATTTCAGGGAAAGATGGCCAATTATAGTGACAATACATCATGGATCGCCTTCCTCGAAGACGCTACCATGAAGACACCTGTAGTTACAGACGTATATTCTGCTCCCATCGAGAATGAAGTCGAAGCTCAATATATGACACAACAAATTGAGACATATTGTTTTCCACTGGTATGCATTTTCGGACTCATTGGAAATACCCTTTCAATGATCGTATTTCTTCAGAAACAGCTACGGACGACGTCATGTAATCTGTACTTGGCAGCGAGGTCGGTATCCGACAATGGATTTCTGTTTATCCTCTTCCTCATATGGATCAGCAGGATATTTCACGTGAACATAATGATGACGAACATATTTTGCCATCTCTGTATCTTCTTCACCTATTTTTGCGGTTCTGTTTCTGTGTGGCTGGTTGTGATGGTAACGATAGAAAACTATATTCGAATTTGCCACCCATTTAAAGTAACACAGTTTTGCACAACGATGAAAGCGAAATTTATAATCGGGGCATTCTGTGTTGGAGCCTTAGCGTTATATCATCTCCCTTTGTGGATCGTGACGACCAACTGTACTCCAAATCCAGAATTTGCTCAAGTCACACAGGCGCTTGTACTTATTGATTCACTGCTCACCTTAGTGGTACCAACGTTTCTCATATCTGGTTTTACCCTCACAATAACATATACTTTAATTAAATCCTTGTACACAAAAAATAAACAAAAAATGTGCATTTGCACACATAGAAGAACAAACAAAGGCGCCCAATGCAAGATGACCAAAATGCTCTTTGCGCTAACCGTGATATTTCTCACACTCAATTTTCCAAGCCACGTTATTCGTGCACGGATACTTATAAATACTTACATGAGGGAGAGCGACATATCACCCGCATTAGACAAAGTATTCCAAAGAGTGTTTCAGCTATTGTACTATTTGAGTTTTTCCATTAACATACTTATTTATTTAATATTCGGAGGAAATTTCAGAAGTTGTTTCATAAATCTGTTTTGCAAACGTCGTACGTTAGATGAAAGAGAGAATATAGGTTGCGTACATTATAGAATTAATCAAAGTAAGGCCTCTGTCACTACTTTAATTGATCAAACTATAACGACAAAACTGATGTCAAACGATATCAATGAAAACCAGGAATGATTATGACAGATAAGTCATCGAATCATTTCCCTACTATACTTTGGTCTCAAGAAACATGGTGTTTTCTATCATGCCACTGTGCATACGTACTTGAAAGCGTAAATCCAAGCTAACTTACTTCACTTACGTTCTTTGGAATGCAAAAGGCAAACAGATATATAGTTTCTAATCAGATGTAACCTTTGCAACCGTATCTCTGCAGATTCATGAACCAAAGGAATATCTGAACATTTTTTAATAACAATACTTTGCTCGACCTATAAAATGATGGAGTTTTAATTGCCTTATTCCAGGAGTAAAGTTTTGTTTGTGTTGTACTTAGATATCGTTCTTAAAAGCAATCACACATTGCAGAATTATTCATATGTAAAAAAAATAAGGAGTTGGTAAAAGATGCTCAAATAACTTTCTTCAAAGCTATTTCAGTAGGTTTCATGGAGGAATTTTTTCAGATGGTGTAAAATATCGTTATGTTTTAAATCGTAAAATTGATCTGAATAGGCGCTGAGTCCTATTACTGTTCAATATTTCGCACTTTACATATACAATGTTTTCAAATGGTAGTTTTGAAACTTAAATATTGAAATCAATGACTTGGCGAAATGTAGAATTCAGCCTAGGTAAAATTATAGTTACGATACTGTAGTTGATCTGCAACAAATCAATGTATGAAGAATAATCGTGACTAGCACTCGTTGTACTGGAGCTCTAATACAATTGTATACAATCAATCGCTTGAATGCCGGCATTTCGGACTAGACCGGAGTACTAAACTTGTTAAAAAGATAATAATCGCCCTCCAGACTGAAAGGTAAACTATTTATAGCAAAATTAAAAACAAATCGTTTGTGAGAGCATGTGTGTGTGTGTGTGTGTGTGTGTGTGTGTGTGTGTGTTTTGAAAGACAAAATGTCCGTATTTATATAAATTACCGTGCTTTAACCAGGAGCCTAAAGCTATTAAATCTTGTGACTCAAAACTTTTTACATTATACCCTGAAACAAATTAACCGTTAATAATTGTGATACATACTAACCAGTAATTCTAGATAGCCTAAGTACCTTAGATCTTAGTTTTCTCCAGGAAACACAAATATTCGGAATCCAAGAGAAAATGTAGGTCGAGGATGAAACAAAATAACTGATTTGTTTAGGAAAGCAATTCATTTATTAATGTGTATATTATAATAATTGACCCAATTTAGCATATTTCACAAGGTACTTAAACTGATTTTAAATTCTAAATTACGATGTATACATAAATTATATTTGGAAAAAGTGTGATGGTAAATTGGTTTGGTGCAGGCATTTGATTGCATATTCTTATGTTAACAAAGTTAATTCGTGTGTGAAGAAAAATGATACTAATTATTATTTTACAAAGCAATTTATTCTTTATTGTTTTGCTTTATATGGCACATGCGCTTTTCCGCATAATGTAGTCTATGTATATATTACCTTGTTAACTTTAATCCTTCCTAAAAAGAAGCATATGTGCCCTTTCTATGTACATGCACTTAGCTAGAGCTGTATATATTTTATATCTTATTGTCTTATTCCTTCTCTTGTTGTCTTGTCCATTTATACGTTAATCCCATTATGGTTTATAATTTGACTAATATAATATAACTAATATACTAATGATACAAGAAATAAGCTTATGAAGATGTCCGCTATTATTTAGTGGAAACCGAATGCTTTTATAAGGTTCCAACTCTTACTTGCTTTATGGTCATATGGTCCCCACCCACGGTATCATTACGACTAGACGCTTTAGTCAATAACAAATGCAAATTTAATTAATAAAAGATCTGTAGAAATTCGAGATAATGACTGTGTTATTTCCAGTTTATTTTGATCTTAAGGAAAGTCATTGTACAAAAATGATTCGTATCATCAGATTTAGGAGCAAGAGGTATAAATCCTGATAAAATTACCTCTTGAACTGTTTTCAAATGGTATGTATGTATGTATGTATGTATGTATGTATGTATGTATGTATGTATGTATGTATGTATGTAAGGAAGGATGGATGCACGCATGCATGGGTGCATGTACAATAACAGTAAATATATCAGGCTGACCACTTGGTACGTGTATGCGTATTTTATGAAATTTTCATCATCATTACGGATATACAGTAGGATAATGTAAACATTAGTGTATTTTTGATGAACGAATATTTACGTCGTTACAATTACCATTTCACTTGAAATAGCTGCCTGTGCTTCTTTTCAAAATGTCGGCTATTTGAAACCAATGTCAACTGGTGAGATAATTACATAGAAACGAAACGAAAATGATTTCACTGGCATCAACTGTGAATTACGTGTACCGATTTCCAATATGATTTCCATTAGATACGGCTTTGATGACTTAAATGCTTATAACCTTAAGGATTTGGCTATATAAATATGCGTGGTCACCCCAACGGTTGGTTCATCACCACAAACGACTAAATGATGCCATTGGTATATTTTGTAAGGACCGCATACGTTACCTAACCTTGTCTCTAAATTATGACTGGTCAGTCGACGTAAGTCAATATTGGATCTACAATCTCCAGAATTATACCGATTATACAAACGATACAATGTGTTGTTACGTGCTAAAGCCAGAAAAATATTTGATCTTTCCCCAGTCGCAGGACTGTCATCAAGTTATATTTGACAAATGGCTTCTGTCCAAAGAAAGGTAGTTAAAGAACATTAAAGAAAAGTACCACCATCCATTGAGAGTAATGAATTCCAAGTCGGTGTGTTAATGCTTTCTAAAGCTCGCACCTAATACTGTTATTTATGTCAGCAGTGTCCTTTACCAATTATTCATTGAAAGCAGAAGAAAATTAGCGTATCCATATAACTTATTTGAGCTATATAATGATAGTGAATAAAAACCATGCTTATGTGTGAGGGAATCTCTTTAAAACGTTTCGACATTAAAGCCGAAATAGTGTAGATGTAAACACTCCTTAATGCAATTACTACTGTGGGGTTATTTTTGGTATAATTTATAAAAATAAATCAGTACATTTTGTGCGTACGTTTAAATGTAAGTAAATTTGCAGTATGTACAATTTTACCAATGCTTGTCTATAGGTATGCATATATGTATGTATGTATGTCTGTATGTCTGTATGTATGTATGTATGTATGTATGTATGTATGTATGTATGTACGTATGTATGTAGGTATGTATGTATGTATGTATGTATGTAGGTGTGTGTGTATTTTTGTATTTATGTATGTATGTATTTATGTATGTATATATGTATGTATTGAATGTAGGGAGGGAGGGAGGGAGGGAAGGAGGGAGTGAGTGATATACTTGATTGATGGAGGGAGGAGGGAGTAAGGGAGGGATGTCTATATGCATGTATGTATGTATGCATGCATGCATGTGTATGTATGTATGTATGTATGTATGTGTGTGTGTTTGTGTGTATTTATATATGTATGTATCTATGTATGTATGTATATATGTATGTATGTATTGGATGGAGGGATGTAGAGAGGGGGTGTTTGTGTGTGTTTAACTTATCATGCATTCCATCTAACCCTGGATTTGGGCTATTTGGATTTGGCGTGTCCTTCAGAATTTTGGATTTAGAAATAAAAATTGCAAAGGAAGACACGATATTAATGATCTCAATTAAATTAAGCATATATTTCTATGCGTATCATCCGAGTTTATATCTGTAAATAGAATTCAATGGTATCATTATACATGTCATCTTCATCTACATAATTATTGGGAGTCACAATCCTTAAAGAAGGTTAAAACAAATGTCTTATTTTATCTTGAATAATCATTTTTATTTTCCTTTTATATGCTAGAATGTTTATTTGCTTTTATTATAAAATAATATTTTATCAAAAGTTTTTACTTCCTTCTAATCGACATACATTGAACTTTGGAAAAATCGTTGACATTTTCGTTCCGTATGGGTAACCACCATATTGGGAAAATTCACACAAGGGCACTCAGCAAAGAAATATTTAAAATTTTATGTAACTCTATTTTCTTAAATCTTAATTGCATGATCAGTTTCGGAAATGTGGGACGATTATGGGAATATAATTAGTTTCAATATTGTCTACGCAAATGTATTTCATTTTACGTTCCCATATTTTTTCTTAAAGACGGTTTTGAATCTATATATACTCTTTAAGTATCACTTATGAAAAAGGGCAGAGAGGAAGTTCTTTCTGTTAAAAAGGAGGAGAAATGAGTAGTACTGTTCAGACTTTGTAATACGACATCAGTTATTGTATGTCATTATCATAGTCATCGAGTTACACATATTCTTGCAGATTCAATGTTCATACATTAACAATTATCTTGTCAGTATATATATATATATATATATATATATATATATATATACACACACATATATGTTTATTTATTTATTTATAGTGTAATATTAAATATATAAAAAAACTTTATTGTTATTTGACCATGCGCATCATTCGCGGTAAAAGTTGTTTCGTCATGTGAAAATTAATAAACATTAAACATTAATGATATAATTAATGTCAAGCATTTCTTTATTTAGTCATATTCAATACACAAAATCGCATCTTTTTTCAATGTTATTTATAAACTTTTTAATTATGTCCCTGACACGTGCTGATAACGGCGAAACCACTGAAGGTCTCCATTCCTAAAGCAATAGGATCTAGTCGAAAAACAATAGGCTATATTTGCAATGTGCATGGTATATTCAACAACACTTTATAAACGTTCAAAGATTCGTTTCTACTATGACTAAACCTTACACATAATATTGTTGTGATGACAAACGGTCTTCGGTAGAATGATACGCAAACTTCGAGAGTACGACACAAATCTTTTAAAACAAAAACAACGTGAGAACACATGGGGCGGAAAAGTATTATGATGTTGGCAGGTGTAGTGTTAGATCTGATTATGCCTTGCCATGCGTGCATTATCCGATACCTATATGTCTTGAGTTCATATGGCTATTAGTAAGTGCTAATCAAATTCCAATATCGAAACGACAGAAAGGAATGTTTATTACGCAATTAACAAAGACTCATTTTTTTTATTGATGCTAACAATAACTGGGACTTAGATGCTTTACTTATCAAAATAGTCTGATTCAACCAATTTGCTTTATTTATATATCCAAAATAAACATAAATAAAAAACTCGTTGATGCTAGGACAAGGAAAAAAACGTTTTAAACAACGACGAGACAGTCTGATCACAAGCTTAGTACAATACCAATAAATTCAGGTGATGTTCATGTTGCTTGCTTGGCCAATTCAGTCAACCATTTCCAATATTTATCATGCCCTTTTTAGTTTGTAAATGAACAAATCAGTTTTTTGTCTTCTCATGGGGCACAAATGCTGATTATTTCTCCTCCACCTCATTTTACTCACTAAGTGGTATATAAAATGTTGTTTTGAACGGAGAACTAAAGCAGCGGGGGGGGGGGGCGAATCGGACATTTTGTCCAATCGTTATTTTGCTTAATTATTACTTTCTGCACTCAGCGGATCCGGTGTAGTCAGCGCCTGGTAAAAAAAAAAACGACGACGGTCCATCCTACACGGCGGTGACGTCATTTGGTTTAATTAATACTTTCTGCGAGCCGATCCCAGTTTTGTCAGCGTCCGGTAAACACAGCGACGACCGCGTCGATGTCATTTCCCCCCCCCCCCCCGCTGCTAAGAAGTTATTTACAATGATCTAACAAACAGAGTGATTACTAACTCCTCCTCTTGTAGATCAATTAGGTTATTTGACTGATCGGTAAGTCTAAAATTAATTCTTGTTAAAAACCGATTATGGCATCGCATATAGACCGGATTAATCGGGCTCTCAACGATTAAGAATCCGGGAGGGGCTGTTGGCGAAAATGAATAAAGGATATACCCCTGTTGAGCTTGATTTGATTGCTTGGTATCTACCTGGTAACTCCCTTCGATAACATCACACACTAGATTGATTGCTATCACCGATGCGATATTTACGTTGTATGGAGCAATATGCCTACCACCATCTCCGTTATCGTGTCTGAGGATAATTGATGGACCGAGAAAATCATTAAGAGACTTTCTTAGTTCTGGCGCGTTGTATCCTGGAAACTTGAAATCGGGTAAATCGGCTTCTGTGATATTATACTCGGTTAGGAATTTTTGTTTATTATCATCGCTGTTATCGGATATTATTTTAACGATTCGTTCATTGATATATTCCATGTCTGATATAAGTTGATTTAACACCTCGACGTGTTTTCGTGCTTTTGTTTTCCGTAGTTGTTCTAGTTGCAATTGGTAATTATGATTAATTTCGGTAAAAACACTAGCGATATCATCTAAGTTAACTGTTAATATGACGATCGATTCAGGAGTTTTGTCATACCGAAAATACCACTGCATGGCATTCCTGTTTTGAAATATAAACCAACTGGGTAATAACGTGTTTTTCATAATAGACAATTTATCTTGATAACTGGGATTAATTTCATGATACGATTGCGCATTCGTGTGCAAATACGCGGGGATTTCATTAGGTGGATTCTCGGGCCAACCTAGTATGGTTCTTATTGAACTGTTATAAATATCAACCATATACCCCGGTGTGCTTATTTCAATCGTCGACGATAACGTCGGTTCATGAACCGTAATATCGATTTTTGATTCTTTTCCTGTGATCGATTTTATCCTGCGTTGAAATTCTTTATTGATTTGTTCTACTTGGTATGACCCAGTTGGTATTGTAACCTCATTCCAGTCTGGGGTCCCATCGGGTTTATTTGTCCATGCAAAAACCAGCGAGTTATTAGGTTGTTGTCCGTTAAATGCTTCTGCTCGGATATTAGGCCAACTGTGATATACTCGCAATTTTGCCAGCGCTATTTCCTTTACTGGAATCGGAGAAGGGAAGTTTACACTGAATTCTGGCTTCGTTGATGTTATCGATATCATATTTGTTTGCACCGGAGTGGTGTTCTCCGCGATCCGTTGAAGTAATTGCAACCCTTCGGGGTTCAGCGACATTATTATTATTCGTCGTTTCTATTGTTTAATTTCAACACCGAATATTAACAACCTGCTTGTTTTCAGGAGGATGTTTTAAGCCCATTGAAGTGGTTTCAGGAGAGTGTTTTAAGCCCATTGAAGTGGTTTCAGGAGAGTGTTTTAAGCCCATTGAAGTGGTTTCAGCCACGTGGTTTCCAGCTTCCACTTGAAAATCCTCGATTTTTGACATCGCGGAGTCATACAACTGGACCATCGTGGAGAATTCAACATCGGATATAAACGAATTATCTATCGCCAACGAGATCAACCCGGATAATTTCGAGTACGCGTCGGATACTATTTGATGTTTTACTGTATACTCGTTGAGTTTTTTCTGAGAACACGATGATATCTTTCTAGTGATTGCGTTGGCGACTCCAGCAATTGTTGTCGCCGCGGAGATAGCGATTGGAACAGCGATCGGGGCCATCATGGTCACCGTGGATAAAATAACACCGGTACCGGCTACTATACCTGACACCAAGTACACGACCGCGTCGATGGTGGTTATTTTTCGACAGTATTTTTTTATTTTTACACGGTATTGTTCGGAAAGCGTTTTCAAATTCGCGGAGAATTCTTTTACGGTATTGAATCGATATTGATGTGACGTCGGTGATACCTCTGATTCAATTACCTTGGTGGTCATTTTTATTTTAAAAGAGCTAGTGTTTTTAATTACTTAGATCCGTTACAAATTCCGCATACCATGTAATGTTTGCCTCGGTTAAATGTCTATCGGCGGCATAAATTGTAAACTGTTCAGTTGCGCCCTTGTCTATAATTGTTGATATTATATTGTTAAACCCGGATGAACTCGACGATAATATATTAAAATGCATAATTGAAACCAGTGTCAATCGATAAATACCCTTAACAGTTGCGATGATTTTTACTGTATTCTGTGTAGGAGTCCAAACGAATGATCCATGATGAATCGTGTATACTGTGTTGATGGTGTTTTCATGAGGGATTTTTATTTTTGTCACCTCCGGTAGTCTGTCTTTAATCGCTGTAACATCAGTTTTGATTGTTCCTATTTCCTGTGTATGCGCGTCTACACTCCTTTTGTTCGCTGCAACATTAACGCTTAATGCTTTTATGAGCACTTCATGCGCGTTTACACTCTTTTTGATCGTTTCAACATCAGTTTTGATTGTTTCTATTTCCTGTGTATGCGCGTTTATATTATTTTTGTTCGCTGCAACATCAGTTTTGATTGTTCCTATTTCCTGTATATGAACGTATAACCCCGCTTTGATCGTTGCAACATCAGTTTTGATTGTTCCTATTTCCTGTCCATACGCAGTGATATCATTTATAGTTATTGTAATTTCATCCGGTCTGGTATTTTTTTTACCAAAGAATTTATCAATGGTGTTATCAGCCCTGTTAAAATTTTTTCGTAACGTGTAAAATTGACCCGACAGCGTTGTAAACTCCGAAATAGTACTTTTTATCCCTACAAGATTCGGTTCGGTTACCGTCGGGGTTCCAAAAAAACTAGCAGTAGTGAGTTGTATATCGGTGACAGACTTTTGTATCCCCTCGAACTGATTTGCTTGCGCGTTAAATTTATCATACAAATTTTTTAACGAATCCGACACGGATATATAATTGTCGCCAAGTGTACTTATTTTTCCATTTATCGTCAAGATGGATTCACCTGATTTAAGTCGTCCGTCATCGGTATACAACGCGATGGTGTTCTCGGCGGCATCACGCTGTCGTATTAAAACGTCATTCAGCGACACATTACTGGATTTCAGTTTACCCTGGCGGTCTTGAAATACAACTATTTCGCCCGGGTCAACACTGGTTAAATTTAACGTATCAGCGATTTCATCCTCGATTAGTTTTTTTATGTCATCGGTGGCGAGCGTTTCCGTGGATGCTTTCAGCGCCGAAACCGGTCGTCCCCAGATATCAATCATTATTATTGTAAAAAAAACAGTGTTTTTAATTAACCCGCCGGGCCTCTACGACCCCACTAGTGTATTCGTTTACAACCACATGAGGTGGTTTCCGCGATGATGAAATCGCCGCGAGTACGTTCAATACCTCACGGCCGCATATCGGTGGGTCACTTAATTGTTGTGTTGGCAGCGTGGAATAAAAAACCGGGGCTGAACACGCCCGGATATACCGCATGAACTCGTTTGGCGGGGCTAACCCGTATGAATCAAAATAGACGATCGCACGCGGATCAATTGCGTATGCAACCCAATGAGTTCCCGCTCCGGAGGATTTATCGAGGTTAATTATACCGGTTTCAATATTCCTTGGTTTTGTCGGTAATTGATCCCTCATAAAAACACCTCTGAAGTTTTTTATCGCTAACGCGTTTGCGGCATCTATTAAATCAAAATTAGACATAGGAGTAATTAAACGGTTCCCGGTAGTCTTAGACCCTTCCCCGAGTACCATGAATACGGGGTTCCCGGTAGTCTTAGACCCTTTCCGGCTACGGGTCGTCCTCGTTTCTTTTTTTTATAGCCTTTCCCGGTTGCCTTCTTCAATGCCATCCCCGCCGCGGTACCAACGGCTCCTAACGCAGCCGCCTTCGCCACTGCTGGAGCAGCCGCGGCAATCAACGCTGGAATCGCAGCTAACAACGGAAATATCCCACCGGTCTTTTCCATGTTTTTAATCGCTGCGGCCGAAAAATCTATTTGAACACCCTTTTTATTCTTCATCGCATCGTTGAAATGTTTTATTTGACGCGCCGTCAACGATATCTTATGATTACCACCTGCCATCTGTGACGGCTTCAGCGTTATTGTGGTTCCACATTGTTTAGCCGACTTTGATCGTAATTTCTTGACTTGACCATCGGTCAACTCTACACCGACAACATTATACGACATTTTTATTGTAAACGCGTTTATGTTTTCAATTACATGTTTTCCACTGGTGCATCAACGATTCTCATTCGTCCACCAACGCCTTCTAGCAGCATTGATTTATCGCTGAGAATGACAGCAACCGCTCTATAATCGGTAATAACGCCGCGAGTTACATTAGCTCGGAAGTGTATATCAACGACGGATTGTCTTGTTAAATCAAGATGTTCCAGCGAAAAGTAATAAATCGGATATAGTTCTTTGAAATCATGTTGTGATATTTGCAAACCAGTGTCGACGTTTTGATCACGACTCATATACGACAGCAACCGATGGTACACGCGTGCAATATGGTTTTGACCGTAATTAAGTTGTATATCCTCAGATGGTTCCTGCTGGCCGTTTATTCTCAGCGAGACGTCAGTAACGCCTAATCGATCAAATATCATATGGCTGGATAGTTGATTATCAACTCTCGTCATATCCTGCAACGCAACAAATATATGACGCGGAGCCGAAATGCCTTATTGTGATGCCAGGTTCCATGTAAATATACCATTGATATTTGATTGCTTAGTATCTGTTGTTGTTGTTAGCCAACTTAGTAATGATTTTCCTCCCTGCTCCATAAAGGATAGCAATCGTGCCTCTGTGGTAATGGATGGAGTCATTACTGGCATCCACAATAATATTTTAGTTAAAACGACTTTACCAGAGTCATTATTTGGATTCGCAAGATCCGCTGAAATTCTCCAAATTGCATTTCTATCATCACCTTTTCGCACAAGCACCACGGTATGCTTTGCTCCGTAGATAACTTTTCGCACGTTCCTACAAAATCCAAATATATGATGCAGTGGAATCGCGCATGAGAAAGATCTACGCGGCCCTGTTAACATTGATATGCGTGTTGCAGCTCCGATGTTAAAATTAGGATCGCTGTTTATAATCATATTCTCAACATCAGCGTTAGCGCTATCAGCATTATTTCTTGGTCGTCTTACCACAAATTGCGAGTTTCCAGCAGTGTTTCTAGTATCCTTTGCAAACATCATAGATGGACCCGCTGTTCTTGTATAATCGTCGGAATATCTTGCTAGCCCGATTATTGTTGTAGCCACATCAACATCACGTTCTATAGACTCGATCTCTCTTCCATCAATGAGATATTTTGCGCTCTCAAATAGCGCCATTACGCCGTTATTGACTAAGCCAACTTTGGTATCATCTGGATACGGTGCTGGTACAGCAGGAGTATCGGCCTCTGTTACAAGTTCTCCTTCGATTTCAATAAACGCTTCACACGGTAAAAAATATTTACTGGTATCATGGACTTGAAGTTCAATTCGCGATCGTATGTTGGGTTGTACTGCATGATAGGAATAAAATTGATAATTACGGACAGAATCATCCTTGTGCACTGGTGCGTCCATATCAAACGCCGGGTCAGCTGTTCGTTTAAACATTTTATTTAATAATACGCTGATGCATCTAAATCATCGTCGTCGTTTTAAATTCTTCGAATTTTGTCGTGGTTTTAAACCACTTCCCGCTATTATGTTTGCGATGTCATCTTGATTATTGTTTACCAACGACGCTAGTTTTTCTTCCACGGCGTTATTTATTACTTTACTGACATTTGCAGGCATCACTGTCGTTGATGGCATCACCGGTGGTTTCTGTTTTCTTTTTCTCACCAACGACATTAGTTTGTCCTTTGCTGCAGAAAACGCCCTTCCGGCGACATCTCCAATAGCGCTGATTCCCTTATCACGAATAACATCAATAGCCTTCATTCCTAATTGTTTGGCTAACGGCGCTACTTTTGGAGCCATTCTTGTAAATAACCCCGCAATGGTGCTACCGAGACCGTCTCCGTACCACGCGCGGTATACGGGCAATCGTGAGTTTACCACGTAGACGCTGACTGGTTTATCATGGTTGTAGTGTATAATCATCTTTATTATAAAAAACACCAGTGTTTTCCAATTATTGGTTGATCACCCCCCTTCCCACCACCGAATCATAAATTTTGTCAAAAACATCGATTTTCTCTAAATGATTTCCTGGGGTTTTCATCGGCGGTAAAAATCCGCGTTTTTTGTCAATTTTTGTCAATTTTTGTCGTTTTTTGTCGATTTTTTGTCGTTTTTGGTTGGTTTTTGCCGGTTTTTGGTAAAAAAACATCCATTTTCTCTAAATGATTTCCTGGGGGTTTCACCCGTAAAAACTAACCAAAAACGACCAAAAACGACCAAAAAACGACAATTTTATAATTTTTTTAATCATCCACTAACTCGTCTATGAGCGTTCGATATGCATTAATGTCCAAGATACCACCGGCAAATAACCGCCTGCAAATATCAGCGGCCTCATTGATTATTTCCGGAGAGTTATTTCCGGCTCGTTTTCCTCCGATTAGTATTTCTAGCCGTGATATATCACTGAGAACACTACCAGGACAAGTAACGTCTTTACCAACAGAGTATCCTTTTCCGTGTTTTGGTCTTTCACTTTTTACTTTATTGTGGAATATTATATAATTATTATCACGCGGTGGTAATTCATTTTTATGTTTATTTGCCAAATACACTATTCTTGTCCAATCCTTTAACGACCTTATATTTTTCTCGTGGCCGCTATTGATATGCTCATCTCGTGAATTCTTATCAAAATTTACGGCAGTAAAATCAATCAATTCTTCATCGCTGAAGGCTCTGATTTGATCTATTGTGCTCTTTTTAAGAACATTACGGGGTATATTCCCCTCTTTCCGTATTTCTTCCGGTATTTCTTCCGGTATTTCCTCCGGTATTTCTTCTTCTGGTTCTCTTGCGGTGGCGCCTAGTTCTTCTTCATCGGCCATTGTAACATAAGGTTCTTATGGGTCCGTTATAGCGAGTGGTGGCGGCCTCCGTGTTGTAGCAACCGCTATTTTCGCAGGGAGTGTTTCCAGAGACTTTTTTGTTTGCTCGGTCTGAGCCGCTATCTTTTCAAGCGCACCGAGGACGGGTACAGTTGAAGCCGTAACATCTTTGGTCGCTTTAGTTACCGGAGCAAAGAGCTGTTCGCTTCCAACAGCAAAATCAGTCTGTAGTTGTTGCCGCGTTTGAAGTTGTTTTCGGACCCTGTCTCGTAACGGTATGAACTTTTTAAGCGCTACTAGCCGCTCTCTGGCTAGCCGAGTAGTAAGTGATTCGCCTACCATTATTGCAATTGCTCCGTAGTTTCTAATTTCCCGCCGAGTGTGGCGGGGATATGTCCCAGGGGCTCCAGGGAGTTTTCGTCTATAATCCTTCTAATGTTTTTAATTTTATTAGAGATTTCTCGACGTCGTTCAAAAGCCTGTCCGAGGTTTTTTCGTACTGTCTCAACGGCAGTAAATAGTCCAATAAATGCATTTACGTCATTGCCATACAAGTTTTCATTGATCGTATATTGTAATCGCTTTATAAAAGAATACTCGCGTGGCAGGGTATATCGACCTTTCTTTGATTGCTCGTTAATAATTTCATAATCGGACAATATTTTTTGGTTATCAAGCTTATCAGATAATTCAATTCCTTGATTTTTTAATTTTAAAATCTCGGTTAATATATTATTGATGTCTTCGATATTCATATTCTTATAAAACATCTTATTTCTAATATCAAAAAAAAAATTATTTTACAAAATGAACCCCGCGTATGAATCCCGAGGTGTGTTAACATTCGATGAAACATAAAACAGAATATTACAGTTGTTTGTAAAGACAATTTATTCCATCAGTTTTCTTCCGGAAGAAACAATTTATTAATTGTAATAGACTGTAGCGTTCACACTGTCGGTAACTTTGTCACTCGGTGATATACCATCACGAGTTATTCCCCTTTGATGTTACATATGAAAATCGAATTCTGCGCCCGGTCTTTTTTGAGATCACTGAATTTTGTATTCCTTCTGCAACAAATTGTACTGCGGGCACACAAATATCAAAATATCTACTGGCTTCATTCATCGACTGAAAAGTTTTTTCTTCGTGCGTTATTGTATCAAATGACTTTACGGGTTTTGCTTTTTTTGAGTATTTACCGGTTCCGCCTTTTTTGGTATTCTGACTTTGCGAGATAGCTTGCAAGTTTATAAGAGAATTATCAGTCTTATTATTATTAATATGATCAATCACAACCCCATTCTCGATTAATCCGTTAAATACTTCAAATACAATCCTATGAACATAATAGCTTTTTCCTCCCGCAGTAAACATCAAATACCCGCGATTATTTACGGTACCAACCGGCTTCTTCAGTCTGCGGTTTCTAACAACGCCGTCGCGAGATGCCTCGTAATTAACGAGCACGGGATGCGGCTGAAATTCTTGGTTCATTTGTATAATAATACTACTTGTCTAATTCATTATTTGGTTTAATTATAAACCTTGCAATGTAGTCCTGAGGAGTTTTGATGACTGAGTCAGCGGTGGGGTCAATGACGGCGTTTTTTATTCGTTTATCATAATAGCGTTTTAACTCTCTGTATCGCTTTCCGCCACAATTGATACACAACTGCGATTTTCCTCTTACACCAACGTGGCAAACCAAGCACGGTAGGGGGCCAAGAGAACCATTACGAACGCTTTGTAAATGATACCCGCAGAATTCACCTCTACATGATTTATTGCACGGGGTTATCGACCCAATCGTCAACCATTTGCAGTGATTCATTATACTATATTCTTTCATTTAAATACTTGTTTTAATTATATGGAGGAGTTCGAGAGATTAGCAGCAATTAAGCCCTGGAAAAATATTAAGTTCAATCTCGATAGAGTCCTCAAGGACGCACCAAAAGCGTCAATAAACGATAGAACCCTGTTAAATAAAATACGCGACTGTATCAATGAATTCAAGCGTGATGGTGCATCTCATAGTTGGTCAACATTTCGAATTGATGGTGTTGTTGATGCTACCATGAACGACAAACGCGCGGCAACGATAATATCACAACTTGGCTCCAGCAAGTATTTCTTCAGAGTAAAATTTATTGTCCGGGTGGAATCAGGCAATTGGATCATACGTGATAAATTTGAACCGGTTCTCAGCGACAAGAAAACAGTCATTGTTAGCCGCGACTCCAAGCCAGGGCTGTTTACCGGAATTGACAGACCATACTATGAACGAGCGTATCCTGAAACAGCAGTTGTCTATGGAATATACCCGTTAAATAAGAAACCTGATATCGGAAAACTAGCGCCGATGAAACAGTCAACGGGGATAAATTGTGTAGCAGAACGAGTAATAGAGCATTTTACAAATGCGTGTCGAGGAAACAAATTGACTGATTTAGGACGTAGTAAAATAAACCAATGGGAGGAGACAGTGCGTGAGCGAGGAGCAACCATCAGCGACATAGCGAAATTAGAAACGTCGCTGAGATTTCCAATAACCGTTACAACGATAACCGGTGAAGTATTATATGAATCAAAGTATAAATCAAAGGGAGCCCCAATTAAAATTATTGATCATAACGAACACGCGTGGACGCCCGCGGTCACAATATTTCCACGGGATAGAACAGTAAAGTATATCCCCGGGGAATTCCTGGGAGAGGATGGTTTTCTCGCGGAGAGGAAACTATTTGATGCTATTGCTTGTTTGTGTAAAAACGACCATGTGTCAGTGTGGTTACTTCGCAGCGCTGAAAACGACATGGATACCTTTGATCAGTTTGTAAGACCAAACGGTGAATTATATCGCACTGAAGCGTTTCACAACAAGATGAAAAAAACCGCCATGGAATTTGAAGAGCATGATGAACAACAGCTAACAAATTGTTTTACGATTCCATCGGTTTCGGCTCATGTTGCAGCAAGGAAAAATGCGTGGAGACCAACGCGCAAGGAATTTCTACCGGATGTACAATCCAGTTGTTTGGAATATTATCACGGTGGACTATGGAACACTGAATACAACCCCGACGCTATGATTTCCGTTGATATGGTTGCCTGTTATCCAGCGAGTTTTCTCGGGTATGGATCCGCCGCTGTGTACTTCAAACGATTTGGACACCCCAGACATGAAATGACTCGTGTTGCTATTAATGGACCACTGCCTGATTTTGATTTAACCGGATTCGCTCGCATAGTATCATTTGAATTCGCGGCAGGACTTCATCGCTGTTGCTATATTTGGATCGGTAGACACATGACTGAAAAGAGATGGCTTCCAATAGCGCTGCTACGGTTTATGATTGATTGTAGCATGCTTGTATCGTTGATTGTCAGTGACGCGATTATATCATATCGGGCGCAGACTGAAGTCTGGTTACCAGAACCGGAGCGTCTAGATAGCATAATTGACGAGTCCAGAGCACACATTGATGCCGACGAGGAATATATCATCGAATGGTCCAAAAAGATATTCAACCAACGAAACCGCGAGGCAAAAGATCTCGGTAGAAGAATAATTGGTAAGTTCACACAAGGTGGAGAAAACTGCGACTACAAACGATATTGCTCACGGCTGATTATAGATGACGCAGAATATGATTTCGTAATCAAGGACGCAGTGGCAAAAAATAGATACGTGAACTGCAAAACAGCTTTCTTGTCCAATGGAACAAAGTTGGGTACAGTTGTTACCTACAGCGATGGAGACAGCCCCGCGTATCCACATTTGAGGGCATCTATGCTGGGTTACGCCGCTATCAATTTATTCTCGATGATAAATAGATTTCCCGACACCGCGGTTAGAGTAGCCGTTGATTCATTTTATATAGACGTAAAGTACAAGGGAAACATAGGCGAGTTTACTAGTCCGGACGAGAGTTGGGGTATATGGAGAATTAAAAATGAAATACGACGCGATTATTCCCCGTCAGCAAATGTCACCGTTGAAAATAATTACTTACGCGGTGATAATCTATCAGAATGGTCTAATGCACCACCGTGTTCTGATCCAATTTGTAGATACAAAACAGTTTATTTAAGCGGCTGTGGCGGGTCAGGAAAGACGACTCGGGCAATTGAATTATTTCGAACGCGGGCAAGTATAATCGTACTTACACCGACCCATAGACTAGCGCGAGAGATAAAACAACGAAATGTTGACGCCGTTACTTATCACAGCTTTTTTCGATACAGCGGCGGTGAGTGGACTCCTGATCGAATGGGGGAAAAATTTATTCCTGAGGTTATCATCTGGGATGAGATATGTACTGTTTCGTTAGATACTTTACAAATGTTTCTTGAGTGGTTGCTGCGCGCGAATACAGCGGTAATCATGTGTGGCGACCATGGCCAACCACCACCATTTGTCGGCGAGGGTCCACATGATTGGTTAAAGGGTTTTGTGGACTATTATGAAGAAACCGATACTGATTACCGAGCACTTGATGAACAACTGCGCGAGGTTAAAAAATTGATCAGATTACAGTCGGATAGAGTTCAATGTGAAATAATCCGCGAGGTGATTCCGGAAACGCCGTTAAATGAATTCTGGGAAACATGGAGACCAAACGATTTGATTGTAGCGAGTAGAAAGATAGTCAGAGACACACTTCAGCGGAAGTTGTTTACGTTGCATAAGGAAAAGTTTCCAACGCGCCCAGTGCCGTTATGTTATAGACCCGCGGACACACGGCGGCAGAACATTGAAGTTGAAATCCCGGGCCCGACAGCGTCAGGGACAAAAAAACAAATTCTCGTGCTGAATGATATCGTGCTCGTTGATATCAGCGTCGTCGAGGACGCGCTACGTGCTGATAAATCCCCGTGGACGCTAGGATACGCAACAACAATACATTCCTCGCAGGGATTAACCATCACGGATACAATTGTTTGGATGGTTGATAATCGCATCGAATGGTCAAATCTAGTCTATCTTGCAGTGTCCAGAGTACGGAGAATGAATCAGCTTCGAAGAATTGTTATTGACGAAGCCAGTGACAACGATGACATTATTGATGCTAGCGTCATTGATAGAAAACTCTCGGGTTACCGCCAACAGGATAAAAAAAACAGCGGCGTTTTGATATTGATGCCGAATTAATAATTGCGTTACGACAACAACAGAATAATCACTGCGCGAGTTGCAATTGTGTAATGCGCTGGCGTTATTCGGATAAAGACGCTCGCCAATTTACCGTGGACAGGATCGATAACAGTCTCGGTCATGTCAAAAACAATGTGAGGTTGACCTGTCTTGAGTGCAATAGACGCAACGGCGCTAGTTAAGACCACGCGGGGGCAATTGAGTATCGTCAGGTATCACTTGTAGTTGCTCGCGTGTAAACCCCCGCTGTGGGGCAGTTGAATCCAGTCTATAGATCAGTGGTCTACCAGTTGATCGTGTTATCGTTGATATGTTATGTGTGGTAACACTCCAAATAGGATCAGTAGCTCTTTTTTTACCGCCTTCAAGCTCTCCTGGTTCATACAGATATCTAACAGTGACATCGCCGAGAATCGGCTTGGAAACGCTATCTATTTTTGATCTTCCGGGTATGTACTCGTATTTAATCGCGTCGCTGGGCTTCATGTTGATTGCTCGGGTAATCTCGTTATTTAACGCTGCAATTACGCCTGGCAACCTTTTGACCCATTCACGAGATCGTTTTTCTTGGATGAATTCCTTCGTGTATTGATACCCAAATAACCGTTCAGCAAGAGTCCGATTGAATCGTTCAACAATTGCCTGATCACGATGTAGCGCAGTATGACCTCGTCGTATCGCGACGCTATGATGTTTCAGCGTTGATAAAACAGCGCCGCGAAATTCATTGCCAGGATCAACTTGTAATAGATTTGGCCAGCGCAGAGGACCCCTTCGATAAATCCGCTCAAACGCATCGGCTACTTCAGTTGCTGACTTTGTTTTTAACGGCTCCGCTTGTTTGTATCGACTCGCAACATCAACTACGGTTAGCGCGTATTTGTAACCGTTGTCATGCGGCAGAAATAGTATATCAGCCTGATGAACTTCATTGGGTACGCTGACATCAAAGTGTGAGAAGTTGATTTGTTTAGGTGGTGGTAGATAGATTTGCCATATAGCCTGTTTGGATAACCAATTAGCCGCAACGGCCTTTGTTACCTTTGCAGCGCTTGCGAGTTTACCAATTGCGGCCTTCCCCTTCCAGTATCCTCTCGGAGAATAATAGATGGATTCCATGTTGTTATTATAAACGCTAGCGTTTTCAATTACCAGCGCGAGAAGCTCCGCTTCCAATCATTAATTTACCTTTCATAGCCGATTTTACCAACCATGAAGCCAATTTTTCTTTGAATGATTTATCAGGAATAGCATTTAACGCGTGAATTAATTTAACATCCGCGATATGACGCTGTTGCAGATCACCGCTACGATAAGCTATATCATGTATCCGACATGCTTCGCCGATAGCGTTTATTGGATACTCACCGGGTCGCGGCTGATTTTGATCATTGCGTCTGATATCTAATCGTGTTCCGGGGCCACAGTAGCTATATCCTGGGAGGTGCTTTTCTCCTGGATACTTTGCCCACGGTGTTCCGGGGAGTTTTGATAACTTGGCTGCAATATCACCTCCTCGCTTTTTTTTAAAGCATCCCCGGGTCTAGGAGAAATAAATCTAAATTTTTTTGTACCGCATTGTACACACTTACCAGTAAGCGCCGATCTGTTATTTCTTGTTGTAACGGTTGTCATATCATTTGTGCCAGTACGCACTCTACACTTCACACAATATAGATCCATAATTTATGTATAGAGATATGAATATAATTGATTTTTCGGCGACTAAAACGAGAGAACCAGTTAAGCATGTTGCAGCGTTACCAAACTCGATCCGGATGATTATCATCGGACCATCTGGATCCGGCAAGACGCAATTGTTACTCAATTTAATAATGAGATGGATGAAGTGGGATAAGTTGTATTTAATCGCCCCTAGCGTGGATGATCAACGATGCTACGAGGTGTTGAAAGATTTTAACGAGAATGCATCAGCGATCGCTGAAAAAAATGTTATTGAGTTTATTACAGATATCAATGATGCACCAGGTATTGATGATATTGATGGCGACGTTAACAATCTAGTCGTGTACGATGATGTTATGTTAGACAATCAAAAAAACCCAGCTAGGATATTTTCCAGAGGCAGGCATAAAAACACCGACGTGATATATGTCACTCAACGATACACTCAGATTCCAAAAGTAATCAGAGACAACTGTAATATTCTTGCTGTATTCAACGGCGTTGATACACACACGCTACGAAATATTTGGCAGACATGGTGCGGCGGTGACATGGACTTTAATGGTTTTCGAAACTTTTTTAGTCATGCTCAGTCGACCCCACATGGATTTGTAACGATAAATTTACATGATCCTCGGACACGATATCGTATCGGACTTGACCAAATATTCGGTTAGTTGTAAATAATTTTCATTGTAAATAACTTCTTAGCAGCAGGGGGGGAAATGACATCGACGCGGTCGTCGCTGTGTTTACCGGACGCTGACAAAACTGGGATCGGCTCGCAGAAAGTATTAATTAAACCAAATGACGTCACCGTCGTGTAGGATGGACCGTCGTCGTTTTTTTTTTACCAGGCGCTGACTACACCGGATCCGCTGAGTGCAGAAAGTAATAATTAAGCAAAATAACGACTGGACACAATGTCCGATTCGCCCCCCCTGCTGCTACTAATAACGATTGTAACCAACGGAAACAGCAAATATAGCCCTAAGCCTAAAATTAGTATCGAACATTTAATTTAAACTTTTAAATCGTTCCTCTTAAAATGTCAATATGGGTTAGATGTCCAATAAATTACGACCTATCTTTATTGGTCAAGAATTATCTACCTATAGAGCGTTTAAAAGATTCTTCATTATCTCACTCTTTTCTCTCTCTCTCGCTG
Organism: Sinohyriopsis cumingii; assembly: GCA_028554795.2. Classification (NCBI taxonomy): domain Eukaryota; kingdom Metazoa; phylum Mollusca; class Bivalvia; order Unionida; family Unionidae; genus Sinohyriopsis; species Sinohyriopsis cumingii. The sequence continues at coordinate 112,026,321 of CM068828.1, forward strand.
TCTGTGTGTGTAACTCTTTTCTCTCCCTTTCTCGCTCTGTGTATATATATATATATATATATATATATATATATATATATATATATATATATATATATATATATATATATATATATATATATATATATATATATATATATATTAGTTAATGTAACATACAATATCATAGCTGTATTCTGATATTTGTCTAATTTCTGATATTGTATTGACATTCAGTTACATTAACTCATTTTCTATGCATTGTCCTGCATACGGACATAATCATTGTTTCATTCACACACACACACACACACACACACACACACACACACATATATATATATATATATATATATATATATATATGTGTGTGTGTGTGTGTGTGTGTGTGTGTGTGTATATATGACGATCCATATAATTTTAAAAGGCATACATATAACATTACATGGACAGGTCAGCAAATTTATAATTTAATGAAAGATATTCAAAAAACAGAATTGTTGCAGAAGGTATTGTTAATTGCTTTAATAGCCCTCGATCAATTCCCTTTTACATGCATACATATATACATACATACATGCATACCTAACTACCTACCTACCTACTTACCTACCTACCTACCTTCATACATACACACATACACAGATACACACACATACATACATACATACATACATATATACATACCTGCATGCAGACAGATATACAGACAGTCATTAACGCAGATATGCGTACATGATAATCCATTTAAATTGTTACAGTCGTATGTAAATAATTCCAATTGCTTTATTTTCCTCTCTTAAACTATGTTGCGTATATAGCTCGTTTGCAATGAGTTCTCTTACTCATGTGTTCAGATATTGCATTTTCTTTACGTTTCTTGATATTTATATGTGTATATATTATATGTGCATGTTTATATATATATATATATATATATATATATATATATATATATATATATATATATATATATATATATATATACATATATGTATATGTATGTATATGTGTATATATGTCTATGTGTGTATGTATATGTGTGTGTATGTATATATATACGTGTATGTATGTATATTTGTATGAATATATATGTATGTGTGTGTATATATATTTGCATGTGTGTATATATGTATATATGTTTGTATATGTGTGCCTGTATACATTTGCATATATGTGTGTATATGTGTGCATGTATACATATGTATGTATGTGTATATATATATATATATATATATATATATATATATATATATATATATATATATATATATATAAAGCGTGCTGTAAGTCCATTAATGTCAAGCTATGTTCCTATCTTTTATGTATTAACGAAAACTTAACTGAATGAAATCTCTTCTGCAGAAGAAATAATGTCAGTCAGTCAGTCATACATGCATACATACACACATACATACATACATACATCCATCCATTCATCCATCCATACATCCATACATACATACATACATGGATGTAAGTCTGTGTGGTTTTAGCGCTCATCTCAAGCTCTGGGCTCATGCGAAAACAATTTAATTCGTTGTGATATACATGCAGATGGCTGCGCAGAAGAAAACCACAGTATCATTCCAGCCTAGGAAAAGCAAACAAAGACTACAATGCGTTTGTTAATTATGTCCAAGAGCTACATTATAATTTTGGAATCATTATCAGACGCAATCGTTAAACGGTATGACATCTCTATTAGAAGGTTTTAATAGGGAACGTACACGATTTTCTAGCAATAATTTAGCAATTACTCCGGCTACCATTATGAAAACAGCTAGCAATCTGTTAATTCCTCGCAGGGTTTCTTCCTGAATTGCTTCCGTTCACTCCGTACGTTGTACTATATCTTGCTCATGTATTCTGCAATGCATGAGGAAGGAAGAATTGAAAGAAAACTGAGTTTCAATACACTATCCGATGCTATCAATGCGCGTGCGTAAATGTTTAGTTTTACCTTTTGATCTTCATTCATTCAAATGTACTTTGGGTGCTTGTTAGGCGTTTTTAATTTGAAAATAAAAATAAATATTCAACGTAATCCTGTCCTTATGGTACAGCTAGTCTCATATACAAGTCCTTCTCCATTAATGTATTCCTTAATTCCTTGAATATTCCCAATTTACAACAGTCTGACAGACTGACGATAGGCAGGGCAATATGGTGAGGCAATTTTGTTTAACTTTTCATTCGGCGATATAAAAGTCATCAAAGCAAGAATTTAGTTCGAGAATAGATGTAACCTTTGATTTTCTTGAAATTTTGAAATGTACTGACAAACCATATATGCTTCAGACTTCCCTTTTAAATTTTAATCCATATACCGTGAAGGAAGCTGTTAAGAGTATGATTTCATCGTTATTATAGCCGGCCCTCCTACGCATTTTCCGCTGTTCCAATGGCCTAGTGGTTAGAGCGTCCGCTTCTGATACGGGAGGTCGCGGGTTCTAATCCTAGCCGATCCATACTGATGACTAATACATATGGTACTATAATATGTATCATCATTAATCGCGTAGTGTTAGGACTGGTCAGGATCACGTGACTGCGTGTTACATGATTCCACATGCCTGCGGCATGATGTCTCAGCGGTAGACAATAAACTTTCATTCAGCAGACATCGAAGCGATATGACGGAAAAATAAATTGTTATAGCCAAGCAGCGGGGGGGGGGGGGGGCGAATCGGACATTTTGTCCAATCGTCATTTGGCTTAATTAATACCTTCTGCACTCAGCGGATCCAGCGTCGTCAGCGCCTGGTAAAAAAAAAAACGACGTCGTCGTCGGGGGATTGACCGGAACGTCATTTAGTTTAATATACTTTCTGCACTCAGCGATCCCAGTGTTGTCAGCATCGGGTAAAAAGCGCGACGACCGCGTCGATGTCATCGCCCCCCCCCCGCTGCTAAGGGGCTATTTACAATTTAACCGAATATTTGGTCAAGTCCGATACGATATCGTGTCCGAGGATCATGTAAATTTATTGTTACAAATCCTTGTGGGGTCGACTGAGCATGACTAAAAAAGTTTCGAAAAACATTAAAGTCCATGTCACCGTCGCACCATGTCTGCCAAATATTTCGTAGCGTGTATGTATCAACGCCGTTGAATACAGCAAGAATATTACAGTTGTCTCTGATTACTTTTGGAATCTGAGTGTATCGTTGAGTGACATATATCACGTCGGTGTTTTTATGCCTGCCTCTGGAAAATATCCTAGCTGGGTTTTTTTGATTGTCTAACATAACATCATCGTACACGACTAGATTGTTAACGTCGCCATCAATATCATCAATACCTGGTGCATCATTGATATCTGTAATAAACTCAATAACATTTTTTTCAGCGATCGCTGATGCATTCTCGTTAAAATCTTTCAACACCTCGTAGCATCGTTGATCATCTACGCTAGGGGCGATTAAATACAACTTATCCCACTTCATCCATCTCATTATTAAATTGAGTAACAATTGCGTCTTGCCGGATCCAGATGGTCCGATGATAATCATCCGGATCGAGTTTGGTAACGCTGCAACATGCTTAACTGGTTCTCTCGTTTTAGTCGCCGAAAAATCAATTATATTCATATCTCTATACATAAATTATGGATCTATATTGTGTGAAGTGTAGAGTGCGTACTGGCACAAATGATATGACAACCGTTACAACAAGAAATAACAGATCGGCACTTACTGGTAAGTGTGTACAATGCGGTACAAAGAAATTTAGATTTATTTCTATTAGACCCGGGGATATTTTAAAAAAAAGCGAGGAGGTGATATTGCAGCCAAGTTATCAAAACTCCCCGGAACACCGTGGGCAAAGTATCCAGGAGAAAAGCACCTCCCAGGATATAGCTACTGTGGCCCCGGAACACGATTAGATATCAGACTCGATGATCAAAATCAGCCCAAACCCGGTGAGTATCCAATAAACGCTATCGATAAGGCGTGTCATGCTCATGATGTTGCTTACTACAAAAGTAGCGATCTGCAACAGCGTCATATCGCGGATGTAAAATTAATTCACGCGTTAAATACCATTCCTGATAAATCCCTCAAAGAAAAGTTGGCTTCATGGTTGGTAAAATCGGCTATGTCGATTTTTTTTACCAGGCGCTGACGACGCTGGATCCGCTGAGTGCAGAAGGTATTAATTAAGCCAAATGACGATTGGACAAAATGTCCAGGGGGGCGAATCGGACATTTTGTCCAATCGTCATTTGGCTTAATTAATACCTTCTGCACTCAGCGGATCCGGTGTCGTCAGCGCCTGGTAAAAAAAAAAAAAAACGACGTCTTCGTCGGGGGGATTGTCCGGAACGTCATTTAGTTTAATATACGTTCTGCACTCAGCGATCCAGCGTTGTCAGCGTCGGGTAAAAAGCGCGACGACCGCGTCGATGTCATCGCCCCCCCTGCTGCTAAGGGGTTATTTACAATGATCTTACAAACAGAGTGATCACTAACTCCTCCTCTTGTAGATCAATTAGGTTATTTGACTGATCGGTAAGTCTGAAATTAATTCTTGTTAAAAACCGATTATGGCATCGCATATAGACCGGATTAATCGGGCTCTCAACGATTAAGAATCCGGGAGGGGCTGTTCTTGAAAATGAATAAAGGATATACCCCTGTTGAGCTTGATTTGATTGCTTGGTATCTACCTGGTAACTCCCTTCGATAACATCACACACTAGATTGATTGCTATCACCGATGCGATATTTACGTTGTATGGAGCAATATGCCTACCACCATCTCCGTTATCGTGTCTGAGGATAATTGATGGACCGAGAAAATCATTAAGATACCTTCTTAGTTCTGGCGCGTTGTATTCTGTAAACTTAAAATCAGGTAAATCGGCTTCTGTGATATTATACTCGGTTAGGAATTTTTGTTTATTATCATCGCTGTTAGCGGATATTGTTTTAACGATTCGCTCATTAATATATTCCATGTCGGATATGAGTTGATTTAACACCTCAACGTGTTTTCGTGCTTTTGTTTTCCATAGTTGTTTTAGTTGAAATTGGTAATTACGATTAATCTCGATAAAAGTACTAGCGATATCATTTAAATTAACTGTGACCACGGCGGACGATTCAGGAGTTTCCTTATACGGAAAATACCATTGCATGGTATTCCTGTTTTGAAATATAAACCTGCTGGGTAATAACATGTTTTTTATAATAGACAAATCATCTCGATAACTGGGATTAATCTCATGATACGATTGCGCATTTGTGTGCAAGTCCGCGGGGATTTCATGAGGTGGATTCTTGGGCCAACCTAGTATGGTTCTTATTGACCTGTTATAAATATCAACCATATACCCCGGTGTGCTTATTTCAATCGTCGACGATAACGTCGGTTCATGAACCGTAATATCGATTTTTGATTCTTTTCCTGTGATCGATTTTATCCTGCGTTGAAATTCTTTATTGATTTGTTCTACTTGGTATGACCCAGTTAGTATTGTAACCTCCTTCCAGTCTGGGGTCCCATTGGGTTTATTTGTCCATGCAAAAACCAGCGAGTTATTAGGTTGTTGTCCGTTAAATGCATCCGCTCGGATATTAGGCCAACTGTGATATACTCGCAATTTTGCCAGCGCTATTTCCTTCACTGGAATCGAAGAAGGGAAGTTTACACTGAATTCTGGCTTCGTTGATGTTATCGATATCATACTTGTTTGTACCGGAGTGGTGTTCTCCGCGATCCGTTGAAGTAATTGAAACCCTTCGGGGTTCAGCGACATTATTATTATTCGCTGTTTCTAGTGTTCAATTTCAACACCGAATATTAACAACCTGCTTGTTTTCAGGAGAATGTTTTAAGCCCATTGAAGTGGTTTCAGCGACGTGGTTTCCAGCTTCTAGTTGAAAATCCTCGATTTTTGACATCGCGGAGTCATACAACTGGACCATCGTGGAGAATTCAACATCGGATATAAACGAATTATCTATCGCCAACGAGATCAACCCGGATAATTTCGAGTACGCGTCGGATACTATTTGATGTTTTACTGTATACTCGTTGAGTTTTTTCTGAGAACACGATGATATCTTTCTAGTGATTGCGTTGGCGACTCCAGCAATTGTTGTCGCCGCGGAGATAGCGATTGGAACAACGATCGGGGCCATCATGGTCACCGTGGATAAAATGACACCGGTACCAGCTACTATACCGGACACCGAGTACACGGCCGCGTCGATGGCGGTTATTTTTCGGCGGTATTTTTTTATTTTTACACGGTATTGTTCGGAAAGCGTTTTCAAGTTCGCGGAGAATTCTTTTACGGTATCGAATCGATATTGATGTGACGTCGGTGATACCTCTGATTCAATTACCTTGGTGGTCATTTTTATTTTAAAAGAGCTAGTGTTTTTAATTACTTAGATCCGCTACAAATTTGATTTGCTTGCGCGTTAAATCTATCATAGAAATTTTTTAACGAATTCGACATGGATATATAATTACAAAAGTCTGTCACCGGTATACAACTCACTACCGCTAGTTTTTTTGGGGCCGGGACGGTGACCGAACCAAATCTTGCAGGGATAAAAAATACTATTTTGGAGTTTACAACGCTGTCGGGCCAATTTGCCTCGTTACGAAAAAATGTTAACAGGGTTGATGACGCCGTTGATAAATTCTTTGGTAGAAAAAATGTCAAACCGGATGAAATTACAATAACTATAAATGATATCACTGCGTATGGACAGGAAATAGGAACAATCAAAACTGATGTTGCAGCAAACAAGAATAATATAGACGCGCATACACAGGAAATAGGAACAATCAAAACTAATATTGCAGCGAACAAAAGGTATATAGAAGCGTGTGCACGGGAAATAAATATACTCATTACTAAGGTTGCAGAGAACAAAGGGAATATAGACGCGCATACAGGGGAAATAGGAACGATCAAAACTGATGTTGCAGCGATTAAGGACAAACTACCGGGAATGACAAAAATAAAAATCCCTCATGAGAACACCATCAACACAGTATACACGATTCGGCATGGATCATTCACTTGGACTCCTACACAGAATATAGTAAATATTACCGCAACTGTTAAGGGCATTTATCGATTGACACTGGTTTCAATGATGCAGTTTAATATATCATCGTCGAGTTCATTCGGGTTTAACAATACAGTATCAACAATTATAGACAAGGACGCAACTGAACCGTTTACAATTAGAGCCGTTCATAGAAATTTAACCAGGGCAAACATTACATGGTATGTGGAATTTGTAGCGGATCTAAGTAATTAAAAACACTAGCTCTTTTAAAATAAAAATGACCACCAAGGTAATTGAATCAGAGGTATCACCGACGTCACATCAATATCGATTCGATACCGTAAAAGAATTCTCCGCGAACTTGAAAACGCTTTCCGAACAATACCGTGTAAAAATAAAAAAATACCGCCGAAAAATAACCGCCATCGACGCGGCCGTGTACTCGGTGTCCGGTATAGTAGCTGGTACCGGTGTCATTTTATCCACGGTGACCATGATGGCCCCGATCGTTGTTCCAATCGCTATCTCCGCGGCGACAACAATTGCTGGAGTCGCCAACGCAATCACTAGAAAGATATCATCGTGTTCTCAGAAAAAACTCAACGAGTATACAGTAAAACATCAAATAGTATCCGACGCGTACTCGAAATTATCCGGGTTGATCTCGTTGGCGATAGATAATTCGTTTATATCCGATGTTGAATTCTCCACGATGGTCCAGTTGTATGACTCCGCGATGTCAAAAATCGAGGATTTTCAACTAGAAGCTGGAAACCACGTCGCTGAAACCACTTCAATGGGCTTAAAACATTCTCCTGAAAACAAGCAGGTTGTTAATATTCGGTGTTGAAATTGAACACTAGAAACAGCGAATAATAATAATGTCGCTGAACCCCGAAGGGTTTCAATTACTTCAACGGATCGCGGAGAACACCACTCCGGTACAAACAAGTATGATATCGATAACATCAACGAAGCCAGAATTCAGTGTAAACTTCCCTTCTTCGATTCCAGTGAAGGAAATAGCGCTGGCAAAATTGCGAGTATATCACAGTTGGCCTAATATCCGAGCGGATGCATTTAACGGACAACAACCTAATAACTCGCTGGTTTTTGCATGGACAAATAAACCCAATGGGACCCCAGACTGGAAGGAGGTTACAATACTAACTGGGTCATACCAAGTAGAACAAATCAATAAAGAATTTCAACGCAGGATAAAATCGATCACAGGAAAAGAATCAAAAATCGATATTACGGTTCATGAACCGACGTTATCGTCGACGATTGAAATAAGCACACCGGGGTATATGGTTGATATTTATAACAGGTCAATAAGAACCATACTAGGTTGGCCCAAGAATCCACCTCATGAAATCCCCGCGGACTTGCACACAAATGCGCAATCGTATCATGAGATTAATCCCAGTTATCGAGATGATTTGTCTATTATAAAAAACATGTTATTACCCAGCAGGTTTATATTTCAAAACAGGAATACCATGCAATGGTATTTTCCGTATAAGGAAACTCCTGAATCGTCCGCCGTGGTCACAGTTAATTTAAATGATATCGCTAGTACTTTTATCGAGATTAATCGTAATTACCAATTTCAACTAAAACAACTATGGAAAACAAAAGCACGAAAACACGTTGAGGTGTTAAATCAACTCATATCCGACATGGAATATATTAATGAGCGAATCGTTAAAACAATATCCGCTAACAGCGATGATAATAAACAAAAATTCCTAACCGAGTATAATATCACAGAAGCCGATTTACCTGATTTTAAGTTTACAGAATACAACGCGCCAGAACTAAGAAGGTATCTTAATGATTTTCTCGGTCCATCAATTATCCTCAGACACGATAACGGAGATGGTGGTAGGCATATTGCTCCATACAACGTAAATATCGCATCGGTGATAGCAATCAATCTAGTGTGTGATGTTATCGAAGGGAGTTACCAGGTAGATACCAAGCAATCAAATCAAGCTCAACAGGGGTATATCCTTTATTCATTTTCAAGAACAGCCCCTCCCGGATTCTTAATCGTTGAGAGCCCGATTAATCCGGTCTATATGCGATGCCATAATCGGTTTTTAACAAGAATTAATTTCAGACTTACCGATCAGTCAAATAACCTAATTGATCTACAAGAGGAGGAGTTAGTGATCACTCTGTTTGTAAGATCATTGTAAATAACCCCTTAGCAGCGGGGGGGGGGGGGGGGGGCGATGACATCGACGCGGTCGTCGCGCTTTTTACCCGACGCTGACAACGCTGGATCGCTGAGTGCAGAACGTATATTAAACTAAATGACGTTCCGGACAATCCCCCCGACGACGACGTCGTTTTATTTTACCAGGCGCTGACGACGCTGGACCCGCTGAGTGCAGAAGGTATTAATTAAGCCAAATGACGATTGGACAAAATGTCCGATTCGCCCCCCCCCCCCCCCCTGCTGCTAGCCACGTTAAAAATCCAGCACACACACACACCTTCGCAATTTCGTCAGCTACCTTAACTACCTAGTTCCGATGGGTACAATTGACATCCATAAGGTATTGGTTTGTCATCGCCGATAAAAATAAAGCAGGTCCACTATAGTAATAAATGGGAAATAATATTCTATCAGAAACATTACATAACGTCCTAGCAGTTAAAGCTTCGGAAGCTGAGCATATAAACACACATTACTCTGTTGATATTTTGATTACTGTTTTCGTATTTGCCAGTCGGCGATGCATATTAAAATAGCTAAATTAGTTTATGGAGATGTGTTTAAGAAGATGAGTTCTGAATGTTATTTCATAGGATTTTGTCATTCTTAAGTCGATCTATCAATATATATGTATACCTATATACCATGTATATGGGTTATTTTCGTGGAAACCGCTCCGGAGGCCTAGTGGTTAGAGAGTCCGCCTCGGATGCGGGAGGTCATGGGTTCGATCCCCGGCCGAATCATACCAGAGACTTACGAAAATGTTATTAACAGCTGCCTCGCTTGGCGTTCAGCAGTAAGAGGTTAGTGTTAGGACTGGTCGGCCTGCTGTCAGGATAATGTGACTGGGTGGGACATCATGCTACATGTATGCGGCATGATGCCCCAGTGCTAGACATCACTATAAACTGGCACATCGCATACATCGTAGCGATATGACTGAAATTTTTTAAAATCTACGTTAAAAATCAAAATCACATCACATCACATATTTTCGTGGATATAAAAAGTCTGTGTTTTTTTTTCTCCAGCAAGGGTGCTCTTAAATGTGGCAAAACATTTTTAAGCGGTTTCAGACATAGCCATGAGTATATTTAACAGTGAATATCAGCAGTTTGTTTGCCCTAAGTGTGTTTTAATGTTTTGCTGAATTACTTTATGGTGTTAAAAGAATGTTAACCTTCCATTATTTAAAAGGAGAACTCCGGGGAAAAAAATCGCCCAATCAAGTAATATCATTTTGCTTAAATGAAGGTTGCTCTAATAAATACACAAATTAAAATGATACATGGATAATTAACAAAATAAATAAATAAATAAATAAATAAATAAATAAATAAAAATAAATAAATAAATAAAACAAAATGACAGAACAATGATAGTAAGATCACCGGGCATGTTCGATTTGACTACAGTGGTGTACATAAATAGGTGTTCTGGGCAAATACCTTAATTTATCTCTGTCAAACTAAAGCGCAGAAAAAGATATTTTGATTCCAGGTTTTTAATAGATTTCTTTATATACTGATTATACTAGGGGCCAAATAATGATTATTCCATGATTGTACTGACTGTTTCTAGGTTTATAGTTGTATTTTTGTGTTTCAAAAATTTAAATATAAGTATTTGGCTTGGTGTTCAAAACTGAAGAAATATTCCTTTGGACCATAAGTACTTATCCGACTAAAAGATATGACGTTAGACTAAAAATCACAATATCTGCTAACGTTCGGAAAGATTGTCCACTCTGGCTTTGTTAAAATGCAATATCGTATTGATGTGTTGCGTATACGTTTTTTTTTTTATTCAATCAGAATTTACTATTCATATTTTGATATGTTCAAATTGAAAGCTATGTTCCATTTATATTCGCAGACAAATAAAAATATAATTTTTGGATTACAATCACATAATAAAAACATTTTAACTAAAACTAATACATGTTTCTTAACTAATTCTTTTTAAAAGAAAATATAATGTAATGCCTGACATTAGATAGAAAATTAATCTAAGACTGTGCCCACGCAACATAAGCCAACATTTGGCGTAACTAAAGCAATAATCAGTTGTAGAAGATTAGAAGTTAAACAGTTCTCTTTAGAGCCGATAAGGTTAGCGGTTAAAACTTTTGTTCGTGTTTACCAATATACTATTTACACACTATGCTACTAAATCACATCCTTATTTGGCACGTAACATTTGTGCTAAAATTGTACTTTCTTCGAAACATGAATGAAAGAGATTTCCAGAATTTAACTGCTGCATAACTAAAGGCAAAATCCTGGTTGGTCGTGTGCTTGGAATCTCCAAGGTGTTAACATGATTAAAAGGGTAAGAAGACGTTGTTAAAACTATCAGATCATGTGATATTTCTTGTTCAAATTTAAAAAAAGATTCATGGTCTTCATCCTTCAAGTGAGAGTTGATACAATTGCCAAAGCTAAGAGGTAAGAGTAAGGTCTGTTAAAATCAATCTAAACAAATATTGTACGTCTTTAATGGAGTTTTTAAATCTGTTCATATTAAGTAGCCTGTTAAAATGCTAGGGTTATGGACAGTAGGTGAAGCTTTCGATAAATAGGAGTTGTACATAGCAAAGCGTCGTTTATTTATGGGGTGTATTACAAATTCTTTTGGGACCAGTTAATTAGTTAGATGAGTAGTGTAGTGGGGGACCCTAGCGACAATGGGAATTAGCACAACAGACCCCACCCTGGGCCTGTATAGCGAAAAGATTTATAGCGACGATGGTAATTAGCATTACAATACCCCTTGGACCTGTTTAGCGACAAGTACGGTAAAGTACACCCTGTGCCTGTATAGCGACAAGGGAAAGATAGCGTCTGACGTCACGGTAGGGGAGATTGGTAACACTGTTGCTTTTAGGAGAGGTGACGTCACAGTACTGAGGAAAGAGTGAGGTGTACAGAGAGAACACAGACAAAACTTACATTATACTTATACAACATTTTTAGAAAATAATTTAGGCAAGAAAGTCAATTTCTTTTCGAGGCAAATGAGGGGCCCTGAAAAGGGCCTTTGGGTTTATGTTAACATTATACCGTTGACATAGAGGGCATCGCTTAGGTCTCCTTCTTTTCGTCAAACTTTGTCTGACTTCTGGTCCGTAAATCAGAACCCTCTTTAAACAGCCTTGTCTCTCCACGTAAATTCTTCTTTTCGAAACGTTTGAATCCGTCATCTTGAAAATGGTCCACGATGATCTGACATACATGGGTAAGACCGTACGGAACATTATTGAAGATACGAGAGTAGAGGATTCTACGTTGGTCCACATCTTTGTGACGAGAACAGGTGAAGGAATGCAGTGAAATGTCGCTATTTAGCGGGGAAGGGAGGATCGAAACGGATTGAGATTGTTGACCAAACCATTCACGCGTTACAAAATTCAGTCACCACACGGATTCGTCATTCGTCCAATCCGAAGAGAGCAGTCTGTGACGTCACATTCCCTATATAGAGACACTAGCGTATGTGCGCAGTAAATCCATGCGACACAGTTTTCAATCATGACGGAAACTAAGAAGACGATGAATTGGGGTGCGCCGGCCGTGGAGACGAAAAGCGATGGAATAGCAGCGACTACCCAAGTCAACACGGACTTAATTCCAGAAGAGGTTAATTTTAATTGGGATTTTTTCGATTTTCTTTCGCAAGAATTTGTTCCGGAACCAGTTCCTTCGCCACCTTGTCCTTCTTTACCACACGTGGAGAATTGTAAACAGAGACAGACAGACGAATGGGAGAACTTTATACTGCAGCAAAAGGAAGCAGAACAAGCTTTTCTTCTTCAACAACAGCAAGAAGAAGAAATAAGAAGAAAACGTCTGGAAGAAGAAGTAGCTAAGAAACAAGGTAGTGAGAGTCAAACGGTCACGATACTTTTAGACATTTTAGCAGAAGTCTGAAACAAATGTATCAGACTTCTTTATTACGACTGAAGAGAAAAAGACCTTTTCGAGTTAAACAACCCAACTCAGTGACTGCCGTACCCCCCCCCCCCCCCCTTAGAGATTTCCACCAAATCATCATCGACAGGAGGTAGTTCAGAAGTAGGCCTTGGCCATGGCAAAGGCTTAAGGCAGTTAAAATTGATTGTTTAAACCCACAAATACACAAAGGCCCTTTTCTGGGCCACCCATTTCTCTCGAAAAGAGATAGTATTTCAATTGCAACATCAATTAAAACTCAAAAAGCCCTTTTTACCCCTATTGTATATGTGTGTGAGTGAGTGAGTGACTGTATATCATTGATACAGCGGACATTATATATATTATATATATGTATATTACGTAGGTCACAAATGTCACCTAAAACATCCTATTTTACAAGCATAAGGTTTGCGCTTATGATAAGCATTCTTCAATGCATTAGACTAAAGAAGATCCGAAATCTTTGAATTTTGTATGACCGTATATCTCATACCTAATTCGTTTGAATGCAAACATTTTTGTATTGGCATATAAAGCATGAGCAATAACCCCTTCTAACTTTCTAATTTAAAATGGTGTAACGTTTCATTATATCGAGGAAGTCATTGCTTCAGTGATGTAAAGTATAGCCATAGGGCCATTAAGCTTGACATCACTTAAGGAATTAGTGAGTGCAACATTCTCATTGATAATGAAAAGCAAATGATCTCTTATCACTGGGCAAATAGGAGATTCAAGGTAGACTGTAGGTTCTTATTCTAAAAATCAAAATCAAGAGTCACTTATGTTTTATGTCTGGTCTATTCTGCTACAAATTTTACAATCCAATTCACAGCACAACATAACACTTTAAAATGTTCTTAGGCTTCATCTGTGTCTGTCTTTACTGTCTCTGTTTTTAAATTTCTTCACTTTCACAGTTTTTTTCTCCACTTATTTCTCACTTTCTAAACTTCTTCTTTTCTGCTCCTGTTTCTCTTCTGCATGTGTCTGGATTCTTTCTTGGGGGAGGCTACCTCTTCTTCCTCTTCATAATCCCATCTATTCTTCTTATTCTTGCTCCTGTTGTTTCTTAGGGCATTCTGAAGACCAATGTCCTTTTTCTTGACATTGATAACAGGTATCTTGACTGTTGTCTCTTCTAGCACATGTTTTGCTTATTTGACGGTTTGGACACTGTGAAGACCAATGCCATTTTTTCTTACAGATATAGCAAGTATCTTGATTTTTATCTCGAAAGGAGGATGAGTAGTGCGTCGGCTTGTCTGAAGAAAATTTTCTGATGACCCCTCGCAAAGCTCTGATCAAAGGTTTGATCTGTGTAGGCTCTTCCATCGTTCTGCTCGGTTTGAGAGTGAAATGAATATGGGAAGGCAAGACAGACACAGCCTTTATATATACGATGGTTCGCCATGAATATAAAGTGACCTATGGTGTTTAAAGTGTAGTCATTTGACCTTTCGCAGTCAATATGAAACGATCGCAGAAGAAAGGAGAAGAACGTAAGAGACAGAAACATGATTTATCGCCTTGTACAATAGCTGAAGCCTTGCCATAAATTCATGCCAGTGATTTTGAAGATGACAAGAGTGAACCAGAATCCAGACCCAGTGATTTTACACTCAGTCAAAGTTCACCACTCTTAGTAAATCTTGAAAATTACTATCATATTCGAGAGACGGAGAAACGTTCCTCTAGAAAATTTAGAACCACGGCTTACACTTACAGGGTGAAGTTTAGATATCAAGACTGAAGTACCGCTGGAGAAAGCAGAGGGCGTCATCACCGAGGTGTGGGATTCTTTGAAACACCAATGTCAAGCCAAAGAAGGCGATCGCTTGAGACTTTCCATTCATCACGACGGTTTGAAATCCCCTCTTTGGATCGAGTTTAGTAACCCAGCAGAATTTACATCTTTCAAAGTCATGGACAATATAGAACACGTGCAACAATCCAATGACCAATTTCACATCACCGACGGAAAAGCGACACTGTTCAGTTCTCACGTCTCTCTCCCCAAGGGGACCGGATATCGCAGACAAGTGTTATTGGTTGACGACCTTCGCAGCATTGAGCGTAGCCTCGTCCAAATTAACAGCCCTCAAGATCACATGTGTTTGACCCGTGCCATCGTGGTGGGACGAAGGTATGCCAACAAAAACGACACGGTAAAATGGAAAAAATCCTGGAAAACTGTTCAAAAATCGGACCAAGCCAATTAACGAAGTGAAGTAGAATTCCTGTTACAACAAGCCGGCCTGTCCAAAGACACACCCTGTGGCATTCCTGAAATGCAAAAATTGCAAGATGTCCTAGCTCCACGCTACACCTTGAAATTGCACCCTCAAGAAGTGCGGGGACTCTGTTGTTTCGAGGCAAAGATTTTAAGGATGGAAAATACATTCACGTCTATTCTCACAATGAACATTTCGATACCATTACCAGAATCACCGCCTTCCTGAAATACAGTTATTGCTGTGAGAAATGTGACTATTTCTATAACAATCAAGAGCAACACAAGCATTGTGATTCGAAATGCTCACGATGTTTGGCCTCTCAACCCTGTCTGGACGAAGGACAAGAACGAGTGCATTGCCCTGCTTGTCTGCTTTTGTCAGCCCTGCCTGTTACCAACAGCATTTGAAGACGCAAGGTTCACAGCATCAATGTGCTTGTCAACTGCTGAGATTGTGTCCCACGTGTGGACAAGGCATACTTATCAATTATGCCAAGGCACACGTATGACCAGGAAAAAAACGATGTCACATTTGTCACCAAATCGTGGACTTGGAATACCGATGCTACATTCCAAAATATCAACCACAACAAGAGAAAGATGATGAGCACATGAATAAAGGGAATTTCATCTTTTTCGATTTCGAATGCATGCAAGAGACCGGCATTCACATTCCTAATTTCTGCGTGGTTTATCGAGAAGTGCATCCAAGAGCCTGTCTTTAGTCATTGCCCTCGCTGCAGCAAGATTCCTGGAGGACGTGAAAAAATATTTCGGGGACCGTACACAGTTGCCAATTTTGCCAGATGGATCTTAGCGCCCATCGACGAGACATGGAGCCAAGAGGACATCGAAGGTTACGGAGATTGTCATCGTCATGCTACGGTGATGGCACACAATTTCTCGGGATACGATGGACAATTTCGTCTCAGATATTATACGGAGCAAGGCACAGAACGTCCTAAAGCGACTTTGAATGGAGCCAAAATCATTTCCATGCAAGTGGGACAAGTACAGTCTAAAGATTCGATGAGCTATTTGGCCATGCCTTTGAGTCGAATGCCTAGAACGTTTGGAAAGACAGAAATGGACAAAGGGTACTTTCCACACTTTTTAAATACCGAAGCCAATCAACAATCCATTATACCCCATTTGCCTGAAGTTCACTATTACGACCCCAACAACATGCGCACCAAACAACGAGAAGCTGTCTACGCTTGGTACCAGGCTCAGGCCTCGAACCCCTTCGACTTTCAGGAAGAAATGTTTAAGCATTTTACGACGTTGCTGTGGAAAATTTCGATAAGTGTTCATGGAACACGGAGGGTTCAATCCTTTGAAAGAAGCTTGCACCATTGCCAAATCATGTTCCTTAGTGTACCGCCAACGATTCAGCCCTCAAACGACCATCTTTGTCAAACGTCAATATTCGGTCAAAGCCCTACGCTTGTTACATTACTTGTGCGACAAGGAAGACAAAACCCGCAATAGAGGGGGCGAAAAGACCATCGGAACATATTCGGAAGATAGCTAGGAGTTAGAAAACCCCAAGATCGTGTCGAGTTTAACGGTTGCTTATTTCACGGATGTCCCGTCTGCTACACTGAACGTGGCACTAAAAATCAGTTTTTGCAACGAACCATGGAAGACTTGTACCAAAACACTTGTCAGCGACGCTTGAAGTTAGAACAGCAATGATACCAAGTGGTGGAAATGTGGGAACACGAGTACGATCACCGTTTGAAAACCGATACAGAGTTTCAACCCATCGTAGAAAGTTACAAGTTGATGGACCCCCTGAATCCGAGGGACAGTTTGTACGGAGGAAGGACAAATGCCACCTTGTTTTTGATGTACCACTCTAATGAAAAGAAAGGAGAAGAAATAAAATACTTGGACGTGCGCTCGCTGTATCCATACGTGTGCAAATATTGTCACTTTCCTTCAAGGCACCCGCAATTGCTGACGGAACACATCGACCTGGACCACATTCGACAATACGAAGGCTTCATCAAGTGCAAAAGACCTGTGCGTTTGCCTGAATACTGCAACTTTGAAAATCGTCTTCAATCGTTCAAAGGAACAGTTAACAAGAAAATGATTTTCATGTAAAATATTTTCATAGAAACTAACATTTTTATACAAAAAACAACCATACTCAATGCAGGGAATACATATTATTGAGCTCCACCCTGTGTCGTCTGCTGTCACCTCTGTCAACTTTGATGTTTACAGTCTCTCCCTCTGGCAAAAATCAAAACATTGCAACTATGTGGAGAAAGAAAACAATGACATGAGATAAGGAGCAAGATTATGAAGCAACATTTAATCTACTAAATTGTGAATTAATCTGAGAGTTTGATAGAGACATAGCTGAGACATTTGTATATGAAAATGATGAATGTGTTACGGAAGACAGATTTGTACACAATGAGCCGGATGATATACAGAAATTTATAGAAAGCAAGCAGAATGCAACACTTTAAAAAAGACACTTTTGATGTAAGGCTAGTGACAGAATTCTTGAAGTCAAAACAGGAATTCAGAAATTTACACAAGATACACCCATCGGAATTGGATCAACACCTGACTGGTTTTATACTCAGTGTTAGGAGAAAAGATGGATCTGCGATTGAACGAGATGGCTTAAGAAGCATCATCAGCTCCATTGATCGCCAATTAAAAATCAAGAAATATGCAAGGACAATCATGAGAGGAACAGACACAAATATTGCATTAGCAAGGGAAGCTCTTCGAGCTAAGCAAAAATATTTAAAGTCTAAATGAAAAGGAAATAAACCCAATTGGAGTCAACCGATCACGGACGAAGAAATGAATGCCTTGTATAGCAAAAGGCTAATGGGGATGGAAACACCTGAAGCCATTGTTAACACATTGTGGTTTAATAACTCTGTGCATTTTGGTTTGAGGGGAGATACGGAACATTTCAATCTGAAATGGGGATTGTTACACTAAAGAAAGATGTGAATTGCTTCGAGTATCTTGAACTCAGTGAAAGGCAGACAAAAACATGAACAGGAGACAATGTGACCGACACCAGGGATGTTAATCATAAGACGTATGAAAACAAAAACAACAAAGAGAGAGATCAACTTGCTATCTACAAACGGTACGCTAAGACCAGCAGACGTTTGTCAACGTGAAGATACTTTCTATATTGCGCCCAACACTATGCCAAGCTCAGCGACAACCCAAAATGTTTTAGGACACAAGTCGTTGGAATTGACAAACTTGAATGCGTCATGAAAAATAAAATATTAAAGAAAAGGCAAATATTACAGACAGAAAGAAATTAACAAACACTACTAGTAGCCGAAAGTACCTAATTCAGAAGTTAAGAGACAAAACCATTCCCCCAACTGTTATCATGCAAATTTCAGGCCACAAAATTGAACAGTCTATAAAGAGCTACTCAAACATTAGTGACAAACAAAAACAGACGTACTCCAATTACCTGAGCAACACCGGCCACCCACGTAACGATACTGTCAACCCCCCCCCATCAAAGAAATATCCAAATACACAGCAACAGACTGCAGTATATCAAGTTCCCAACGTGTAATATTCAAAAGAATCAAATTATCAGCAACCCATTATACAGATCAAACATCTCCGTACAGAATATGTGTGTTATGAGCCTCTCGCAAAACGTCAACGAGATTCCTAACTGGGTCAACGTCTTTCAACAGGCGAATTCGCAAACATGACCACACAGCAGAAACGTAAGAGAATTATTGAAAGTGACACTGACAGTCAATAGGAATGAAGTATACAGGAAATTATGAATCACTATAGAACTTCTTCTTTAAGCGTACATTCTTACGAGGGGTTGTGAAGAGTTCACTCCCCTAAAGTGCAATGTTTATGGCCGTCAGTTTTATCTCCCATATAAAATGAAACCTTGCATGTATTATAAATAATATATATGCATAATAAGTACGCTGTATAAATGATATATCACTCATTGTATAAATATTTCAGTAAAAGGAAACTCGGGCAAGCTTCGTTTCCTTTTAATGAAAAATTATACATCTCGTGGTATATTATTGATACAGCGCACATTATATATATTCTATATATGTATATTACGTAGGTCACAAATGTCACCTAAAACATCCTATTTTACAAGCATAAGGTTTGCGCTTATGATAAGCATTCTTCAATGCATTAGACTAAAGAAGATCCGAAATCTTTGAATTTTATATGACCGTATATCTCATACCTAATTCGTTTGAATGCAAACATCTTTGTATTGGCATATAAAGCATGAGCAATAACCCCTTCTAACTTTCTAATATAAAATGGTGTAACGTTTCATTATATCGAGGAGGTCATTGCTTCTGTGATGTAAAGTATAGCCATAGGGTCATTAAGCTTGACATCACTTAAGGAATTAGTGAGTGCAACATTCACATTGATAATGAAAAGCAAATGATCTCTTATCACTGGACAAATAGGAGATACAAGGTAGCATGCTAAAACAGATTAAGATATTTCAAATTTATTTCTATTCCAGTAATAGAAGAGCATCATGTAAAAGGGTTTGTTATTTGCTGTTTTGGCTAAGTGGTTAGAGCGTCCACCTCGGATGAGGGAATTCTCGGATAGAAAGACTGGCCGTGTCATACGAAAGACATAAATAGTAGTAGCAGCTGCCTCGCAAGGCGCTCAGCTTTAAGAGGTTAATGATAGGGCTTGTTGGACTCGTGACAGGATAATGTGACTAGGCGGGACATAAAGCTGCATATATGCGGCATGATCATCCCGTGCTAGACATCACTTTAATCTGGCACATCGCAATCATCGTAGCGATATGACTAAAAAGTTGTTAGAGCTACGTTAATAATACCAATCACGCACACAGGCAGACACACATACAGGCTCAGTTTTGTTCAAAGGTATAAACAAATTATATAGACTGTGAAGAGGTTAATCATTGTCTCAGGCGAATATTTATTTATTCCCCCCACAAAGCATAATGTATTTTCAAACATAAAGTATCTATTCAATTGTTAAAGTCAATAAAATAAAAATAAATAATTTTGTTCTCATTTCTCTGTTAACGCTGTTTTATTCAATTTCTGAAACAAACATCTTCTTTGGAGACGAATAAAGTCATAATACACCGATAAGCATGAAAACGTGGAATTTACCGAAAATAACGATTTCCTAGATATGAGAAGAGAACGCTTTAGATCTGGCGTCATGCGACATTGTACTGATCACTTCACTAAGTGGAGAAAGAAGCTACATAGCAAAACGCGACAAAAAAAGTAAGTAACGGCGCTCATAAATGTGGTGGATCAACAAGAAAAAAATTGGTTTTATTTTATAAAATGACCAGGTTATGTTCAGAGATGTTATAGAATTTACAAACGTGATCATTGTGCTTTGTTGAATTACCGCTGTTTCAATGACACAAAATGTATTCCTTTCGAAAGTACTAGTAACGCCATTTACACAGGTGTTGCTGGTTAGCAGCTTCCTTGAACTCTCTACCAGATGGCATTATAAGTTACAGAAAGTATTAGAAGAAATGATTTTAGAAGGTCTGCTACTTGTGAACTTCTTGCTCTACGTGACATGGTAATACAAACCAAAATCTGGTACAAAATGCGTTTAACACTCAAATATATAACACAACGTATGCATCACAACATATACAAGTACGAATATAAACATATTTCAGGTACAGAAGACGCATGATACGGCACAAACACAAAATAGTTTGAAGCGCTGAAGAATAATTTTGAAAGAAGAAAGGATGATATTGACAGGTAAAAATAAAGCCAGACATTCAATGATCTCATGAATTAACTAGCGATATCATTATTGAAAAGAACTAAATCTATTATAGGTTTCTTCCATTTTTTGTCGTATTTTTTGCCTGTTTTGTTCCTGTATAAATGCAATATCTCATCATATTTACTCACAAACAAAATATTTCTGTGCTGAGGAAACCTTTTCAAGTGGCACAATTTCCTTTACTTTGGACGCAACTTTCCAGTAAAATCAAAGAATGAACTGATCTTTTACTAGCAGAAGGTTTGCGGCACAACTCGAGATAATCTATTGGGAATATGATTGGTGGTCCTTTCATGGCAATTAGAACGAAACAAACGATAACATTATTTTCCAGAAACTGTCTTAGAACCAACATCAAACGGATGCAAGCCTAATAAGACAAGCCAATCGAACTTTGCTGACTCATTCCATCTGTTAGCATGTATGATGTAATATCTGTTCCCAGGAGTGAAAGTTGATTTTGATTTTCGTCAGAAATACATTTTACTTTCAGCAATGTGTAATGGTAAATTAACGTCAATTTTAGCTGCATATTCATATTCAAGAGATACCTGGAGTCCATAGCGGTATTATGCGTGAGCTTGTTAATTAATGATGAACACATACATCCAGATTTTCTTTTTGAAAGGAGCACACATTTGTCCAGTTTAAACTAAGGCTGATCATTCCATTTCTTTTCATTACAGACCAATATATCATCTCAGTTCTGTTCGTAAAGATTATAAATACTGTAATAAAACATCACTACTTACGTCAAAAGAATGGACATTTGTATACATTTCCAGTGTTGCTTTATTGATTTTGGCGATTTGACAGCCAGTCAATTTATTCTCAACAAGAAATAGAGAAATAGATGGGAATGGCTTGAGTACTGTGGACAAAAAGACAAACTTCGACATTTATGTAAGACGACAAATCGTTCAGTCCCTACCAATATTACATTTCTGCTTCGACCATTTGTTTGTGACATGTGGATGGAAACGATTTCCAATCTATAATAAGTAATGACTGCAACTCGTTTCTTCCATTAACCGTTCGATAAGGAATACTTTATTCATGAAGGATTGTAAAATTGACAATTTATAAAGCACATTATATAACATTCGTGTCCACTGACACCTTTTTGGGGGGTAAAATGACATTGCACTTAAGTTAATCAATATCTCTTTACAAATAATGCGACATCAATTTGCAGCTTTAGACACAATAGTGCTTAAATTATTCATACCACTTTGAATGGCGACACAATAAAACACTTCCTTAGAAAGTAAACATTTTTATTGAGATGGATTTCATAATCGAGTTTAAATGTAGAAAAGATTAAATTAAATCTCACCTATTGTTAATGTACAAGCAGGTGCTATGAAGAGTTGGAAACAGTTATTCTCCTTTTTATTAAATGACTGGCTATCGTTTCTGCAATAGCTTGTTCTACAAGTACATTCAAACAGCTTTTGCTTCTCATTTATTACTTACTTTTACTTCCTGGTTTTTGATAGCATGCCATACTCATTCTAGTCATCATTTTTCTCTTGTATCGACCTTTTTATCGTCATATTTTACTTCCTCCGTCTTTCAATACCTTGGCTACGTGATATTCGTTCCCCTTTACTTTGTGTCTCACACATCTTCCTGCATCTTTTGCAATATTCTAAATAGCAATAAGAATATTGGGAAAGATATATAGACTCTTGAATTTCAAATCCACGTCCAAAACCAGGTCGTGTATGAGTATTCCATGCCAGTGAAAGTACGTAATGGCCAGACTTTGGCGCTTTTATTTCGTGACTTTCTAAATACAATAGCTGTCTCTCTCATTCAGCTTCCATCTCATTTGTAGTATCTTACCAAAAGCCGATCCATTGCATTACATTTTTGTTTTTACGTCGATTTAAAATGACTAAATCAAATTTGCCTCCAAAGAGATACTGGAATATAATCAATAACGACAGCAAGAAAATCCCTTTCAGATGATATTAATTATATAATGTTTTATGCATTTTAAAGAAATAAGCATAGTGAACATATATAGTGATGATCATATAATCTAAGAACGAGTTCAAGCTGCGGATATTATCATCATCATCTTTATTTCCTTCCATGGAAGATTACTTGATATAAGAATAAATCAGCTGAATTTAATCAATATATACGTATTTAAAAAAAAATAATATTATGATACAAATTCTTACACTATATCAGCCAACAAAGTGTTCGTCAACTGCATAAGTTGCAAGTTTCAGTACCTTATTTGCAAAAGATTGCTGCACACTGCATGACAAAGTATGCTGCACACAGGACGAATAGCATGGAGTTTTCTTTGTCGATTACACCTGATGGTAACCTTTTACCTATAAGATATTGTAGTTGCAGCTCATCTTCTGTATTAAATAACGTAATGTTCAGGCTCAGTGGAAATTTATCAGTAAGGCAATCCAAGAAAGAGTTTCTACAATTCGACAGATGAGGACAACGAACACAATAATAAAATATCAAGTCTGTATAAACATTCCCACATATAATACACATATCAAGCTATGGTTGAGGAACAGCATCCCATAGTTTAGCTACATATGTAAATACCATAGTGTGTTGTCTGGGTTTAGCCGACTGCCACACTGAGGCAGGTCGTAACTATTCGTGCATCGAAGAGAATCTATCAAATTCTGCTTGATTAGACATACGAACTCTCCAGAGACTATTTTCAAGACCAACAATTTTTGACCTTACAATTTCTTTCCAATTTTGTTTATCTGGAATTTCAGAATGATGCAAATAATCAGTTAGATACCCGAGCAAGTCAAACTTCTTTGAGGTATGATACAAATTTGACATCAATGCGTAGATTGACACGCATCCGCTCAAAATGAAGTGAAATAACGCAACGTTAAACACACGTTTTGTATGTTCGTTGTTAGGCATCAAACACAATCTGTGTAAAAACATCAATTTTCTTCTATCAATTTCGGACTACGCTGATGTCCATCCTAGCATTCAAAGGGCGATGTCTGATCTTGTATGTGTTGGAAAACCTTGTTAATGTTTTTCAAAATACCTCAAAGTTTTATCCAAAAGAGAGAGGCCACTTTTTGAAATGTTACACCATAATTCACTTCCATAAAACATCGAAGGGAAAATTACCTTTTTAATTACATTTGCCGCAGCCAAAGGATTTAAGTCATTCGGTTTAATGCCAGTAGTGAATAGGGATACATTAGCGACAATGGGAATTAGCATTACAGACCCGCCTGGGAACGATTAGCGACAATGGAAATTTAACATGGAGAAAAATCGTGGGTCAGATTAGCGACAAGGGGAATTAACATGGGAATAAATCGTGGGTCACTCTAGCGACAAGGGGAATTTAACATGGAACTATAGTGTGGGTCTGTCTAGCGACAAGGGGAAATTAACATGGGGGAATAGAGTTTGGGTTTTTGGGATTTTTTTTTTTAAATTTTTTTTTTAAATTTAAATTTAAATTTAAATTTAAAAAAGGGGTAGGCAATTGAAAAGTCATTCTCTTTTCGAGAAATATGGCTGGCCCTGAAAAGGGCCTTTGGGTTTATGTTAATGTATCCATTAACATAAAGGGCACCGCATTGGTCTTCTTCTTGTCCTTAGGCTGCGTCTTACTGTTGGTCCGTAAATCAGCACTCTTTTCAGGCATCCTTGTCTTTCAGCGTAGATCCTACGTATCCACAGGCTGGTGTTTGTCCTGTGGACAACGGTCCACTTGGATCGGACATACATGAGCATGTCCGTCCTAAACATCATGGAAGACACAAGGGTGGATGACTCAACTGTGGTCCACATCTTGAAGCGACGAGAACAGGTGAATCAATGCAGTGAAATGCGCTTATTTATAGGTAGAGGTAGGATTGAAACGGATTGAGTTCATTCAGCAATCCGAACACGCGTTACAAAATTCAGCCAGCCCACATCCAATCCGAAGAGAGCAGTCTGTGACGTCACATAGTCTATATAGATTCGCTAGTGCTTGTGTACAGTCAATCTATGCGACAGTGATTCAACATGACGGAAATTCAGAAAACGATCCATTGGGGTGCACCAGCAGGGGAGACTGCCCAAGGGAACCCGGACTTACTTTCAGAAGAGGTGAATTGGGATTTTGTGGATTTTCTCTCCTCGCAAGAATTTGTTCAGGAACCTTCGTTACCTTCTTCATTACCGCAAGTGGAGAATTTTAGACAGAGACAGAAAGAAGAATTGGAGAAATTTATACAACGACAAAAGGAAGCGGAACAAGCTTTTCTCTTACAGCAACATCAGCAAGAAGAAGAGGTAAGAAAAAAACAACAGCAACAACAGCAAGAAGAAGTAGCAGCAAAGAAACAAGAGGGTTAAAATCAAACGGTCACGGTACTGTTGGACATTTTAGCGGAGTTAAGAAGTCTGAAACAAATGTATCAGACTTCTTTATTACGACCGAAGAGAATACGACCTTCCCGAGCTAAACACGTCAACCCTGTGACTAAGCCTACCGTACCACCCTTAGTGATTTCAACCCAATCATCATCATTATCAACATTACGCAGTCCAGAAGTAGGCCTTGGCCGTGGCAAAGGCTTAAGGCAGTTAAAGTTGATTGCTTAAACTCACCCCTACACCATAAAGAAAAAAGGCCCTTTTCAGGGCCACCCACATTTCTCGAAAAGAAATACAATTTCAATTTGCCAATAACTCAATTAAAACCCCCACCCATTTTACCCTTATATTACGTGTCTGTGTATGAGTGCGTGAGTGTAGCTTCTTATTTTAAAATCAAAACTCAAAGACACTTACCTTGTATCATTAATTTATTCTTTTCTCCATTTTTTACAATCCAATTCACAATTCACAACACAACACTTTAATTAAAAGTTCATTGACTTCTTCTTTCTCCTTGTTTAGTCTCTCTGTTTTTTCAATTTCTTCACCGTTTTTTCCTCATTTTCTTCCCTTCTTCTTTTCTTCTCCTGTTTCTTTGCCTCTTTTAAATATAATTGTCTTCTTTCTTCCTCTTCTTCCTCTGAAGAATCCCTCTCTTCTTCCGAAGAATCCCTCTCTTCTTCTGAAGAATTCCTCTTTTCTTCTGATTCCTCTTGTTTCTTTTTTGGGCAATCTGGAGACCAATGTCCTTTTTCTTTACAATAATAACAGGTATCTTGACTTTTGTCTTTTTTAGCCCCTGTTTTTTTCTTTTTTGACGGTCTGGACATTCTGAAGACCAATGCCCTTTCTTCTGACAGATATAGCAAGTATCTTGACTTTTATCTCGAAAGGAAGGATAGTAGTCCGTGGGCTGGTCTGAAGAGAATTTTCTAATGACCCCTCGCAAAGCTCTGACGAAACGTTCGATTTGGTTAGTCTCTTCCATCGTTGTGCTCGGCTTGAGAGTGAAATGAATAGTGAAAGGACAAGACACACACCCTTTTATATACGCTGGTCTGCCATGACGATAAATTAGTCTATGGTGTTTAAACTTGAGTCATTTGACGTTTTGCACTCAAGATGAAACGATCCTATTCATTCGAGAAGAAAGAAGAAGAAAGTAAGAGGCAGAAACGTGATCTATCGCCTCGTACCAGGGCTGAAATCTTGGCACAAATTCATGCCAGTGATTTTGAAGAGGACATGAGTGAACCAGAATTTGAAACCTCTTAACCAAGTTCGCCACCCTTAGTCAACCCTGAAAAGTACTATTCCATTCGAGAGACGGAAAAGCGCTCCTCTAGAAAATTTAGAACCACGGCTTACAAATACACGGTGAAGTTTAAAGATTTCAAGGCTGAAGTGCCGTTAGAGAAAGCAGAAGTGTTTATCACTGGGGTGTGGGATTCTTTGCTCACTTCACTCAAGCGACAATGTCAACCCAAAGAAGACGATCGCTTGAGACTTTCCATACAACACGACGGATTGAAATCCCGTTTGGATCGAGTTTAGCACCCCTGCAGAATTGACCGCTTCCAAAGTCATGGACAAGATTCAACACGTACAACAATCTAATGACCAGTTTGACATCACCGATGGAAAAGCCACACTGGACATGACCCACGTTTCTCCTCCTCAAGGGACTGGACGCAAAAAGATGTTATTGGTGGACGACCTTCGCAACACCAAAAAGAGTCTCGTCCGAATTAACAACCCTCAAGACCAGATGTGTTTAGCCCGTGCCATCGTGGTGGGACGAACCTATGCCGACAAGAACGACACGGTAGAATGGAAAAGAGCCTGGAAAACTATTCAACGATCCGACCGAGCCAAACAACGAAATGAAGCAGAACTCCTGTTGCAAGAAGCCGGACTGTCCAAAGACACACCCTGTGGCATTCCTGAGATGCAAAAATTGCAAGATGCCCTAGCTCCACGCTACACCTTGAAAGTGCACCCTCAAGAAATGCGCGGGCCTCTGTTGTTTCGAGGCCAAGGTTTTAAGGACGGAAAATACATTCATGTTTATTATCACGATGACCATTTCGATACCATTACCAGTATCACCGGATTCCTGGGATACGGTTATTATTGTGAGAAATGTGACTATGGTTATAATAATCGAGAGCAACACAAACATTTTGGATGGAAATGCTCAGGATGTTTGGCCTCTCCATCCTGTCTGAGCGAAGAACCAGTGCCTTGTTCAACTTGTCTGCGCACGTTTGTCAGCCCTACCTGTTACCAACAACATTTGAAAACGCAAGGTTCACAGAAGAAATGTGCTTGTTAACTCCTGAAATTGTGCCATACCTGTGGACAAGGCATATGTACCAATACTGCCAAGGCACACGTATGTCAAGGAAAGAAAAAATGTCACATTTGTCACCACATCGTGGACTTGGAACACCAATGCTACGTGCAAAAATACCAACCCCCACCAGAGAAAGAGGACGGTCACAAGAAGAAAGGCAATTTCATCTTTTTCGATTTCGAATGCATGCAAGAGACCGGCATTCATATCCCTAATTTCTGCGTGGCTCATCGAGCATGCGAGAAGTGCATTCAAGAACCTATCTTCAGTCATTGCCCTCACTGCAGCAAGATTTCTGGAGGGCGTGAAAAAATCTTTCGGGGACCGAACACGTTAGCTGATTTCGCTCGATGGGTCTTAGACCCCATCGACAAGACGTGGAGCCAAGAGGACATCGAACGTTACGGATCATCGTCATGCCACGGTGATGGCTCACAATTTTTCCGGATACGATGGACAGTTTCTTCTCAGATACTATACGGAACAAGGCACCGAGCGTCCTAAAGTGACTTTGAACGGAGCCAAAATCATTTTCATGCAAGTGGGACAAGTACAGTTTAAAGATTCGATGAGCTATTTGGCCATGCCTTTGAGTCGAATGCCTAAATGTTTGGAATGACAGAAATGGCTAAAGGGTACTTTCCACACTTTTTCAATACGGAAGCCAATCAACATGCCGTTCTACCCCATTTGCCTGAGGCTCACTATTACGACCCCGACAACATGCGTACCGAACAACGAGAAGCTTTCTACGCTTGGTACCAGGCTCACGCCTCGGACCCTTTCGACTTTCAGGAAGAAATGCTAAAGTATTGTCGTTCCGACGTGGACATTTTACTACGTTGCTGTGGAAAATTTCGAGAACTGTTCATGGAACACGGAGGGGTCTATCCTTTGAAAGAAGCTTGCACCATTGCCAAAGCGTGTTCCTTAGTGTATCGACAACGATTCATGCCTGAAAACACCGTGGCTGTCATCAGGCCTCAAACGACCCACTTTGTCAAACGTCAATACTCGGTCAAAGCCCTACGTTGGTTACATTACTTGTGCGACAAGGAAGACCAGTGGATTCAGCATGCCCGCAACGGAGGGGGCGAAAAGACCATCGGAACGTATTCGGTCGATGGCTGGGACTTAGAAAACCCCAAGATTGTGTATGAGTTTAACGGTTGCTTATTTCACGGATGTCCTGTCTGTTACCCTGACCGTGGCAGTAAAAGTCAGTTTTTGCAACGAACCATGGAAGACTTGTACCAGGACACTTGTCAGCGGCGCCTAAAGTTGGAACAGGAAGGATACCAAGTGGTGGAAATGTGGGAACACGAGTACGATCACTGTATGAAAACCGATCCCGAGTTTAAACGCCTCGTGGAAAGTTACCAGTTCATGGACCCACTGAACCCGAGGGATAGTTTGTACGGAGGAAGAACCAATGCCACCTGTTTGCTGTACCAAGCCGACGAAGAGAAAGGAGAAGAAATCAAATACTTGGACGTGTGTTCGCTGTATCCCTATGTGTGCAAATATTGTCGCTTTCCTGTAGGGCACCCGCAATTGCTGACGGAACACATCGACCTGAAAAACATTTGACAATACGAAGGCTTGATCAAGTGCAAAGTTTTGCCTCCCACGAACCTATACCATCCCGTCTTACCTCACCATTGTCAAGGCAAACTGATGTTTCCCTTGTGCCGTACTTGTGCCGAAACGTGCAACCAAGACCAACCTTGTCAGCACAGCCAGGAAGAACGTGCCTTGACGGGAACCTGGGTCAGCGTAGAATTGTTCAAAGCTCTGGACATGGGATACCAACTGTTAGAAGTGTACGAAATTTGCCACTTTCCTATGACACAACAATACCACAAGGGTGATCCCAGTCAGAAAGGCATTTTCGCCGACTACGTGGATGCCTTTTTGAAACTGAAACAAGAAGCCAGCGGCTATCCTTCCTGGTGTCACACTCCCGAAGACCAAATACAATTCAAAGAGAAATACTACGAACAAGAAGGCACCACTTTAGACGACATCGAGAAAAACGAAGGCAGGCAATCGTTTGCCAAAGTGATGTGAAATTGCTTGTGGGGTTAAATGGCACAACGACCGTGTTTACCCAAGACGGAATATTTGACAGAACCTTCCCGCTACTTCCAGATGATTCACGACAAAACCAAATACATGAAACACGTGGACGTCGTTCGAGAGAATTTGATCTTGGTCAATTACGAGGAAGATTTGGACTTTGTACAAGACGACCCTTTTGGAAATGTCATCATTGCGGCTTACGTGACAGCTCATGCTCGCTTAAAATTGTACGAAGCTTTAGAACTGTTAGGGGAACGCGTCCTGTACTTTGACACGGACAGTTGCATTTACATCCATGACCCGATTCAACATCACCCTGACATCGAAAGAGACCGTTTAGGAGCTTGGACAGACGAGCATCCCGACGACAAGATTCTAAGTTTCGTCAGTGGCGGTCCCAAAAATTACGGCTGCGAATACCGTGACAAACAAGGAGAAGTGCACACGACGTGCAAAGTGAAAGGACTGACTCTGAATTATCGTACCAGTCGAGTGGTCAACTTTGGCGTATTGAAAGAAGCCTTGCAGTCGGGAGAGGATGCAAACTTTAAAGTGACCACCTATCAACCGAACAAGATTGTACGTTTACCCACTCACCACATCGTCAGTCAACCCTTGGAAAAAGTCTATCAAATCGTGTACCAGAAGCGAGTGCGACTTCCCATTCATTTCACCTTACCGTATGGACACGTCGGTATTGGTCTGTATATAAAAAGGAACCCTAGGCAAGATCAGTAGTTCATTGGGACTACCAAGACTGAGCGAACAAGATGAATACTTTCAGAGAAACACGAAACAAGTTGTTTAGAAAGGCACAATTCAAGCGTGAGACTTCGGAAGTGGAATGGGATTGTGAGCCTTGCGATGGATACGATGCTGTACCTTGTGACCTGAGCGATGGCGTAAAGCATCATGGGAACTTTAGTGTCCCTATCCCTATCATGGAAAGTGATGCTGTGCGTGTCAAACCTGTGGGATGCGAAAGTGATGCCGCTCGTCCTCTTGGACATTTTACTGAGTTTCGTTTTAAAGAGGAATGTTCACCTTCACGTCTACCCTCTTACGGATGTCATCCAGTCCTGTGCAAACTCCTGTTCATGTCACCCAACCCTCATCGAAACGAACCTGTGAAAGACGAATATTCGTTTCCTGTGCGTTTGTCGGAATACTGCGACTTTGAAAATCGTCTTCAATCGTTCAAAGGAAAATGGCCTAAGTGTCTGGGAGGACCGACCCCCGAAGAATTAGGCAGAGCCGGATTTTTCTACTTGGGCGAAGGAGATAAAGTCAAGTGCTTCAGTTGCGGTGTGTCACTTCAACACTGGGAACCGCAAGATTCGGCCTACGTTGAACATGCTCGATGGTCACCGAATTGTCATTACTTACCCTTAGTGGGACCGAGACATTGAAGTAACTTCTTACCATAATCTATTGATGGATACTTTACAAGAGAACATTCGTGCTTTGCCTGTGTAGTTGAGAGAACGCATTTATTGAGAACTGGTTAAAATACAAGTGAAACGTAAAGAACAATTGCATCCGTTACGTCACCGGTGTTTGAACCACTGGTACCTGAAGGCTATACCAGGATTGATTCAATTGAAAGTGTTCCATCGGAAAGACATTAATCAACGATCCTCTAGTTTTAAAAAGGATTGGTTTGGTATGGACGATTCTACCTACATCATTGTAAACTTACTGCATCGAATTCCAGAGGAAGAGTTAACGAATTACCAACATCTTGAACACAATGTCAACTTGGTGAAAGAGGAAACTTCTGAACGAATTGTAATGTGTAAATTAGTGACTGAACGATTTAAATTCGACACTGAAGTAAAACCATGTTTGTGCAAACAGTACATTTCTTGTGTCAGAACAAAGAGGATTTAGTATGACCTATTTATGGATACTTTGCTAGAGAACATTCGTGCTTTGCCTGTGGAGTTGAGAGAACGCATTTACCGAGAACTGATCAAAATACAAGTGAAACGCAAACGCAAAGTGATTCATCCGTTTTTAAATTATGCTTTGTTCCAAAGTACAAGAAGACTGATTATGAGTGGATATTACATTAGGCACAAAGTTAAACGAGGCCATTGGCCACCACACAACGATTCCAAAAACAGTGTATATACTTATGGATACTTTACAAGAGAACATTTTGGGCTTGCCTGAGGAGTTGAGAGAAAGGATTTACCGAGAGCTGGTGAAAATACAAGTGAACCGTAAAGAACAATTGCATCCGTTGCGTCACCAGATCTTTAACCACTGGTACCTGAATGGTATAAGAGAACTGATTCGTCAGAAATTGTTTGAATGGTCAGACATTGTTCAAAACTTTGAGGTCGCTAATGATCGACATGTTCATAATTATGGTTACTTCGAGATTCACCTAGTGCAACGCATTGAGGAAGACAAGTTAAAGGATTACCAACATTTGTTACGTGGAATCTACTTAGCCGACGAGGAAACTTCTAAACGAACTCTGACGTTTCGGTTACAGTATGCAAGATTTAGATTCCCTACTGGAGAACGAAGATCTCTGGCTAGAAAGTACGTGTATTGCATCCGAAAAAAAGAGAATATAAAAACAGGCTGCCATGCCACGGCTTATGTCACATGTCATTGAACAGATTCCGTGGAAGGTACTCAATGACCATATTCAAACCGTGGATCATTACCATCAATTATTACAAGAATTTTATCCATTCAATTTGGGACGACAAGTGGTGTGTGTCTTAGTGACTTGTTTTCTGTGATTTTGTTTACCAGCCGATTCTTTGTGGATTCTTTACGATCAGTACTTACCACCTCAATGGCCTTAAATGGTCACGAAAAACTCCTTTTGCTCAAAGCCTTGCGGTTTCATCTGGATACTTCTCGACCTCAACGGGAAAAAAGATTCGTCAACTTTTAGCTACCCAAGACGTGTATAACGATGTGTGTGTAGCTTGTGACTTACATCCCCGTTGGACAGATGTCCGTGCCTGGAAAGAATGGGGTTTTGAGGCTTGGACCCAAGAAGTGGCCCAGTATGCACGAGAGTTGTTCAAGGAAAAAAGTTACTTTTCAACCCGTGTTAGTGACGGTGCCAGAAGAACCCATCACCCAGGACAGGACTGTCGTGGACAGACCTGAAAGACCCTTTCGGGAGGAAACTTGTGTGACCTAACCCCCTACTATAGAACTGGTTAGAACATTACCCAAAACATGTTGTACAGACACTTGTGTTTATTCTACGTTAATAATTATCATGTGCCTTTTATCCTTGTACTTAAGCCTTTGGCTTTTATGTATTTTTGTCTTTCGAATTCATGTTTGAAAAAAAAACATTCAATAAACGTGTTCTGAAAAAAGTATATAAACTCTTGTCTTGTTTGTTTTCGTGTCACAAGTGACATTTCTCACACAATGGCTACCTCTGCTGTCTCTGCTCCCTCTTCGTCTACTGTCAAAGTCATCGACGAACACTTAGATCGTGCCAGTTGGGAGGCTTTGTATCTTCGCCATCCCTTTAACATGCTCATTGCTGGACCTAGCGGTTCAGGCAAAACCGAATTCGTCAAACGTTTGATCGAACATAAACATCATTTGATCGATCGACCACCTCAACGGATCGTTGGTGTTACAAAGAGTGGCAATCGGCGCACAACCTCTTGCGAGAAAGTCAAGGCGATTCCATCGTGTTTGTGGAAGGCATTCCTAAAGAAGACGACGGCATCGTCTCTGACTCCCGTCAAACCCATTTGGTCATTTTCGACGACATGTTAGGAGAAGACGAAGAAGAAATTAAACTGTGGTTCACGCGCAAAGGGCATCACCGTAATGCCAGTGTCGTTTACATCACCCAAAATTTGTTTCAACAAAGTAAAGCCCATCGCACCATCAGTCTCAATGCGCATTACGTGGTCTTGTTTAAAAGCCCTCGAGATAAATCGCAAGTACAAGTCTTAGCCAAACAGTTAGGAACGCCTTGGCTGACTCAGGCGTACGACGATGCCACCCAAACGCCACACGCCTATTTACTCGTCGATTTGAAACCTACCATCCCCGAGGATTTGCGATTTCGTACCCACTTGTTTCACCACTGGTGCCAAGACGGAGGGCCTGTCCTGTACACGTCTCCGTCCTCGACTTCATTTCACTCCCCATAAAAAAGTCTATAAAATCCTCAGACCCTTCTTCGTCTGTCTAACACAGTGTGAACATGACGTCCCTGCAGTCGCATCTTCCCGTCAAATTGATTCGTGCCTTGTATGGCATCAGTCGAGAAAAAAATCCACAAACACGAGCTCGTGTCTTAGAAGCTAGTCTCAAAGAAGTCTTACGATGGTTCACGGTGACGGCACGTCAATTACTCCAAGGAATCATTCAGATTCCTCATCAAACCAAACGCTTTTTCGATCGAAACAAAGTCGCTTTGGTTAAACTGGCCGATCACCGCATCGACACTCAAACCAAAAAACAAATCATTTTGAAACCTGGAGGGAGCGGTACTCTAGGAGGGGTCATCATTCGCTCTCTCTTAAGATGGGATCCTAATGCCCACAAAGTTATTCCCAAGACAAAAGTCCAACGAAGCCCCAAGAAGAAAAAGAAAAAGACCAGGTCCCCAAGGAGAACTTCTCCAGTGGCAGGACCCTCCTCTGACCAGACACCACCACCCCGGAAAAAGAAAAGAAGCCCCCAGAAAAAGAAACAGAAAGAAGTCCCCAGAAAAAGAAAAGTCCACAGAAGAAAACTAGTCGCAAGAGAGGCACTTCGGCCAGGACGCAAACTTACACTCGCAAACCACGACCTGCCACAGCGGTGACTGCGTCTCCGGCATCCTCACGTTTATCCACTTCTCCGTTGATGACACCCAGAACTGAAGAGTACTTGGAGACGTTGATCACACCAAGAACTTCTCCGTTGATGACCCCCAAAAGAACTTCCCCAGTGGCAGGACCCTCCAATTTAGCGGCAGTGGCTGCTGCTCACAAAGTACCTTCTCCCAAAATCAAAGTCCATGAAAGATCGGGCATGTTACAAAGTTTACTGGATTTGTCCAAGCAAGAACTGGCTCGATTTAGTCCGTTACGTACCCCTGCACGACGTGTCATGCCTGTCCTCAAACTGATACGACGTAAAGACAATCAGTGACGACGCGTTCCAGTATAAAAAAGGCCTGTGACCAAGTAGGGTATCAGTGTTTATTTGGTGCTCCTGAAGACTCAAAGATGTCACCCTCCAGAAAACCCCAAGGAAAGAAAAGGAAAGGACTGCCACCACGTTTAGCCAAACATGGGGACATGTTATCTGTCCTGTCCAAAGCTTCTCCACCCCTACGAAAAAAACTCATTCAAACGGCCTCCAAAGAGGTCATCGATACCGTGTGCGAATGTTGTTTGAACGTTTTGAAAGGCACGATTCCTTTGTCCAAACACCAGAAACAATGCTTAGGCAAACATCGTCACGTTCTTCGCCAAATGGTTCAAAAGAAAATTCCCATTCGTCAAAAAAAGAAGATGTTAGTGCAGCGTGGAGGTATTTTACCTCTCTTATTAGGCCCCATACTGAAAGGAGTCTTGGGAACCATGTTGGGAGGACTGGTGGGAGCAAGATAAAAAGGCCCTCGGAAGTCCCAAGATCTCAGAATCGACCCCTGACAACCCCATGGAAGGACGAAAACTAGCTTTAGTGCCTTACAAACGATGGATGGAATACCATCGGTGGCAAGAACAACGCACCTCGCATTTACCTCCCAATCCCAATTTGAGCGAGATGTCCCAGTTACAACACGAATTGCAGTCCTTGATGGATCGCCAAGATTTGTCCGAAACAGAAAAATCGCAAAAGTACGGACAACTTTTGCAACGACTGCAACTCTTTCACCAGAAAGCTTTAGACGAAACAGCTCTACCCACTCTGAAAGATTTTAAGACCTTGATGAAAAGTCCAGCACCATCACCAGTACCAGTACCAGTACCACCAGTACGAGTGACCAAGACAGAAAAAGGAGAAGAAGAAGAAGAAGAAGGGTTTCAAACTCCACCAGAAAAAGTACGCAAGTTAACAACACCACCTACCTCCAGAATTGGATGGAATAAAAAGATGATGGCCACCCCTTCTTCACCACAAGAGAAAAAGAAAGTGAAGACAGAAGTGAAGACAGAAGTGAAACAAGAACTGATATCCCCCGCTCAGACATCCTCCTCCTCTTCAACACCTATTGCCAGTCGCACACGCAAAGCATTGCAATCCAAGAAAATACCCCAAGAGAAAATGAGTAGCATCCTCCAAGAGTGGGTGTCTTATTAACACACCAACCAACACAAAAAAAATGGAAAAGTCTTAGCTAGCATTTACTACGATCCCTCCCATCCTGCAGGTTACGCAGGAGTTCAAAAATTGTATCGTGCTGCCAAAACTCGACTGAAAAGTCTCCGTTTACCTCAAGTGCAACGATGGTTACAAGAACAAGCTACCTACACTTTACACAAACCCATTCGACGCAAGTTTGCCAGAAGTCGCACCCGAGTGGAAGGCATCGATCATCAATGGCAAGCCGATTTAGCCGATGTCTCTCATTTGGCCAGCTACAATCGTGGCTACAAATATTTGTTTTGTGTCATCGACGTCTTTTCCAAATTTGCCTGGGTCGTGCCTTTGACTTCCAAATCGAGCAGCGAGTTAGTGCAAGCCCTGGAACGGGTGTTGAAACAAAGCGGTCGTCACCCTCTTCGATGGCAAACGGACAAAGGCACCGAATTTCTGAACCAAGCTTTCCAAAAAGAATTAAAGAAACGTGACATTCATTTTTTTACCACCGAGAATCCCGAAACCAAAGCCAGCATCGTGGAACGTTTTCAATGCACTTTGAAAGAACGCATATGGAAATATTTTACGCATCACCACACTCTGAAGTACATCGACATCTTACCACACCTGGTGCAAGCGTACAACCAATCTTACCATCGAAGCATCGGACGTGCCCCGCAAGACGTGACTCCCGAGAACGAAGTGCTGGTGTTTGAGCGCCTGTTTGGTAGGTCCCGGACGAGGGCTGTCCCCAAGAAAAGTGGAATGTTGGCCGTAGGAGATTGGGTGCGCATTGGCAAAACCAAACGCACTTTCGACAAAGGTTACTTACCTAACTGGACGACCGAATTGTTTCGCGTCACTGGACGAGTGCATGGCCGTCATCCTGCCGTCTATAAATTGGAAGACATGAACGGAGAAGTGCTCAAAGGAACGTTTTATTTGCCCGAGTTACAACGTGTGACCAAAAAAGAAGACGACGTGTACGATATCGAAAGCATTCTCGAACGCAGAACCCGTAAAGTGGGCAAACGACGTGCCAAAGAAGTCAAAGTATGTTGGAAAGGATATCCACCCAGTTTTGATTCTTGGATCGACGCTTCGCAAGTCATCGACTATAAAAAGAAGTGACCATCATGCCCTTTCACACAACAGACGCAGCTACGTCGACCACTCCTTCTTCACCTAGTTCTTCTGTGCAAGATTTACAAAAACCACTCTTGTGTGTGTTTTGTGGAGAACGTGTGCCTAAAACGCAAATCGTCTTTTTCTGCCAAATCTTCGTGGTGTATTGTGTCATCGGGGCAGCCATTGCCAATTTGAGTTTGCAACAAGGAGACAAACAATTGTGGACCATTTTATTGAGCAGTTACATCGGTTACCTGCTTCCTAATCCCTCCCTGAAATTCTCCTCGAACGGGAACCCCGGGAACCTTGTGTCCAGTGCCAGTGCCAGTCACCACTTCAACCACAATCAGAACCCCATTTTAGACGGAGACACGCCTCTGACGTCCAGTAACCCCTCGGACAGCCACAGAACTCTGGAATTATGAGTCACCAAAACCAATTTTACTTAACTTTACCCAGTGACAGTTCCATGGAGGTGTTTCCCCACAACACGTTGTGCTGTTACACGGCCAAATTACCTCAGGCCATCCCCTTAGATCACGAAGCCCATTGGGAAGTGGCTTTAGTAGAAATCATTCACCCGACCCAAGTCCTCAGTATCCTTCCCAATCAGAATTTTTTTGATGTGTAAGTTCATGACGAGCAAATGCAACAGTGGATGGATAGCAATGTCAAATATGACAAGAAATCAAAAGTACACCACCTATCACTTGTTCATTCCCCCAGGCTATTATTTCAGTGGTCAACATTTGGTCAGCACCATAGCCTCCAGGTTTAATGTCGTGTTTCAGAGAGCTTTGGAGCATGTCAACAAAAGTGTCACCATGGAGTACCACAAAGCAGCTCGTCGCTTCTTGATGAAATTTGAACGGAGTAAAATCATGTCCATTTTATTTTGTCCTGAATTGTTTGACATGTTGGGCGGAGACATGGACATGAGAAAGGCCATGCTCAAGGAAAACGAATTACCCATCGTTTACGACAACGAGTCTTTTAGCAAGTTATTTCGTGCCCCGGTAGAACTGAACCAAGGACTGAATTTGATGTTCGTGTATTCCGATGTGGTGGAGTACAACGTGGTGGGACACACCTCCGTACCGTTACTGCGTGTCATTCCTTTCAAAGTGGATTCTGCCAGGGACGCTGACGAGGAAGGTGGAAACACTTACCACGTTCACCGCGAATTTGTCCATCCTCACTATTTGCCTGTCAGTAAGTCGTATTTGGACACGGTCAACATTGCTATAAAAGGAGATCTGGGACAAAATATTCCATTCACCAAAGGAAAAGTCATGGTGAAACTCCATTTTCGAAAACGGTTCTCTCACGACTCGTAAGTAAGTCACGTATCCAGTGTACCGAGGGGTTGCTCGACAGCGAGGACACGGTTTAGGAGATATGTTAAAATCGGCCTTTCGTTCGGTGGCCCCGGTGTTGAAACCGATGGTGACACGCGGATTGCACGCCTTGAAAGATGCGGCACTGACACAAGGCAAAGAATTTCTCCAAAATGTCATCATCGACAAACAAAACCCTAAAGAAGCCTTCATGAGGGCAGGCAAAAATGTCTTGCTGCAAACGGGCAAAGACATTTTAGGCCGACAAGACACACCTATAAATGCCCTGCACGCTACCGAGTCAGGCATTCAGCAAGGACAAGGCAGAAAGAGACGACGCAGAAAACACCCTTTCACCAGACTTCAAGCGAGAAAGGCCAAGAAAAGAAGAACCGTTCGAGACTTAGACGTTTTCGATTATTGAGAAAGAACAAAAAAATAATGCACCGAGAGTCTTGCGCTTGTTCCAAGACGGAACTGGATCTGTTTGCCATGCCGTCCACCATGATGACCATGCAAGAATCCCAAATGGTGGAATTTCATCCCGTCTCCTCATTGGCTGATTCCGCTCCCATCGAGTTTGAAATCAA
Source organism: Sinohyriopsis cumingii (assembly GCA_028554795.2). NCBI lineage: Eukaryota > Metazoa > Mollusca > Bivalvia > Unionida > Unionidae > Sinohyriopsis > Sinohyriopsis cumingii. The sequence continues at coordinate 112,065,768 of CM068828.1, forward strand.
AGGACAGCCCGAAGATTACATCGATCTGAATAGCAGTTACTTGTACCTGAAAGTCAAAATTCTAGATAAGACTGGAGGTCCTATAGACGATGTAACAGTAGCTCCCGTCAACAATTTCATGCATTCTTTGTTCAGTGGAGTGGACTTGTACTTGAATAACAAACTGGTCAGTAGCAGCATGGATACTTACCCTTATCGTGTCTACCTGGAAAATCTCTTGACGTACGGAATAGATGCCAAGAACACTCATCTCAATGCCTGTGTGCTATGGGAAGCTGACGAACCTACCAAGTTCGAAAATTTGGAAACTGATGAAAAGAAAGACAACAATGACGGATTTGTAGAACGAAGAAAGAGAATCACGGGAGTCGACACAAGTTTAGAACTGATGGATCGTTTGCATTTGGACATGTGGTTGCAAGAAAAGTATTTGCTGAACGGGGTGGATGTCCGTCTGAGACTGAATCGTAGCAGTGCCGCTTTCCATTTGATGGCTGATAGTGACGGTTACAAAACCAAACTCCTAGAAGCCACACTCTACGTACGCCGTGTGGAAGTGTTACCTAAAGTGGGAAACAACATCAATCAGACGTTGAGCAGAACGACTGCCAAGTATCCCATACGACGCGTGGAAGTGAAAACCTTCACCATTCCCAAGGGACAGCGATCCATGATCGAGGATCATCTGTTCCAAGGACAGTTACCCAAACGTTTGATCGTTGGTATCGTCGAGAATACAGCCTTCAACGGAACTGCCGAAAAAAAATCCTTTCTACTTTCAACACTTTGGAGTGTCCAAGACGTGTTGCACCAGTGGTATAAAGACTTGCGTGAACATTCTTGTCCACCATTAACCACTCAAGAGATCCAGCGTATCGAAGCTCTCCTGAATCAGAGTGAGGAAACAGAACGAATAACCGTTTATTCGTCAGACATTTTCAAGCAAAAAGTCAGGATCGAATTGACGACTTATTATTACCTGTGAAGAAAAAAAAAACACACACACAAATCAATGGATACCTGGGAACTTTATTACCTTTTGAACCACAGTTCGTATACGGCTTCTTGGAATCCTGTCGTCTGTGCTAAAGATGAACTCCCTCATCGCAAACCTAAAGACCATCAAGCTTACGTGATCAACACGGACGAAAGTCATCTCCCAGGAACCCACTGGGTGCCGTCTACTTTCCTCAAGAAGGATGTGTGGAATATTTCGATTCGTACGGATTACCCCCTTTGGAAGACGATATCATCGACTTTATGAGAAGAAATGCTCAGACCACCCGATTCAATAACGTGAAATTACAAGGCACAGAATCCTTGGTGTGTGGACAGTACTGTGTGTATTTTCTGCATCATCGCAGCCTGGGCTATTCCTTAGAACATTTAGTGACTCATTTTGATCCTCGTTCTTCTACTAGAAACGATGTGAAGGTAGATCGATGGTTTTGTGACCATTATGCTTATCTTTTGTCTCAAGCTAGGAAACGTAGTGTCCATCAATGGCCTAATGACTTCCAACAGCGGAAATCACAATTTCATTCACAACGTTGTCAGCCCTGTTTAAAGTAGATTATAAAATTGAGAAAAAAATGTTGGTGATTTGAAAAAATTGTTTGATGTTATAGTGTTGGATTGTTGTTAAAAAATGTTAGAGTTGTTGTTTAGTGTTAAGTGATTTTTGAATAAAAAATGTTGTGTTTTGAAACAAATGCCTTTGTGGTTTGTTTAGCTATAAGAATGTTGGATTGATGCTCTTTCATTTCTTACTATCCCTCTCATGACACTCACTGTATGTTGCGGCTCGAAAACCGTGTGGGGGATGTTTTCCTTCACGTCCGCGCTTTGACTTTAAGAACCGCGGTTGTTTCCAGTCTAACCATCCATTGTCGACTCATCCTCCTACGAAGATGTGCTCCAAACTAGCTAAGCTCAACGAAGCCTACGTGAATTTGCATAGGGTCAGACACAGTCTGATACCGACGCCAGAAGAAATAGAGAATGTGAGAATGTTAAAAGTCACTGAAGACCTGATAGAAGAGCTCTACAGAGAAGAAATGAACAGGGAAAAAGAAGTATGGACAGAGAAGTACAGACTTCAGAGACAGCAGCAACAGCAGCAACAGCAGCAACAACAACAACAGCAGCAGCAGCAAACTGAAGCTGACAGAGGCTTTGTCGATTGTCGTATCGACACCAAAGAGTTCTTCTTCTCTTTCCGAAGAAGCAGACCTATCGCCAGAAAGTCTATCCTCAGAAGACATCGCATTCTTAGAAACTAAAAACGAATGCCATAGCAAACAAAAAAAAACAAACAGCCCTTTTCAGGGCTACCCCAATACTCTAGAAAAGAAATAACGATCGATTTGCCAATGTGTGTAGGTAGGGTAGTGTGAAAATAAACACTAACTCTTTCTGAAAAAATGTGAGGGTATGTGTTTGTGAGTTTGTGTTTGTAAGTGCTCACGTACGTTGGTGTGGATAGTAGATTAATATGATGTTTTTTTTTTGGTGTTTGAGGTGTATATTTGGAGTTAGATTGGATTGCTTTGCGTATGTGGATAGTCTATTGAAGTGATTTATAAAAAAATTTAAAATAGTGATGGGTGGCATAAAAAAGTGAGTGAGTGTTTCTTTTAGGTCCGCGCGTTGTTGTTTTGGGTCATGATCTAGGTAAGATCAGTTTTATGTTTTTAGGGGGATGTTTTCCATCACGTACGCGCTTTCACTATAAATTGAAACTCGTTCGGCAGTCTAGCTACCCTTGTTGATTGATCAACACCAAAAATGAACACGAGACTGGAGAAACTGTTGGAACTTCATGTGCATCTGGAATATGCCAGGCGCATATTAAATGAACTGGCCGCGGAAGCCATTGTGGAAGAGGGAAGGATAAAAGAGGAGGAAAGAAGAAACAAAGAAGAGGAGGAGAGAAGATATAAAGAAGAAGAGGAAAGAAAATACAAAGAGGAGGAGAGAAGATACAAAGAAGAGGTGGAGGAAAAGGAGAGAAGAAGAAAAAAATTTCAGAATCCCAGAAACCGAAAATTGGGATTCTGAAGCCACATATCCTGCCTCTGCTCTCTCCCCCAAAAAGGTAAAAAGTAACTGGGGGACAAGATGTGTATGTGGCGCCAGGCCTGGAAGGTGCCACCATTAACCAGGTGTCCATGAAGTTCCAAAATAAGCCCTTTTCAGGGCTAACCAATACTCTAGAAAAGAAATAACTATTAATTTGCCAATGTGTGTAGGTAGAGTAGTGTGAATATAAACACTAACTCTTTTTTAAAAAATGTGAGTGTATGTGTTTGTGTTTGTAACGGGTAGCGTACGTTTGTGTGAATAGTAGATTATGGGTTACTTTATTGTTTCTCAGCGTATGTGGAGAGTATAGTTAGGGTTTTATTATATGAAATGAGAAAGTAGGGGGATGTTTTCTTTCACGTACGCGCGTTGTTTGGTCATGATATAGGTAAGATCAATTTTATGTTTTTTAGGGGGATGTTTTCCATCACGTCCACGCTTTAACTATAAGAACCCACCACGTTCGTCGTTCGAACCATTCTACGGAATAATATGATGGTGGTTGCAAGTGACTTGTTCAACAATTTGGTACATATATACAACTGGATAATAGATGGTATCTATGTAGTGGAGAGACTAGAAAAAGAATGGAAGATAGCAGAGTACCTGGACTACGCTAAATGTCTAAACATAGCAAACGAAGTGATAGCAGGAATGATTGAAGAGGAGGAAAAGAGATTGAGAGGTATGATAAATCCCACCTATGTCAGAGTGGGAAGCCTAAAGGAAGCACTTGACAATGCAAGCAAAGTCAGGTGCTTTCTTGAAAAAATGTCACATGGGACAGAGTGCTCTTATGTGGAGAGAGGTCAGGAAAGACTGAGAAAAGGAGAGGAGTTGATGAGAAAAGTGATGGAGATAGAGGTAAAGAAGATTAAAGAGAGATGGTATAAAGAAAGAAAAGATCAGGAAAACAAAAAGAAACAGGCTGATTTTGAAAGGCTAAATCAAAATTGGATCAAAGTCCAGGAAAAGTTTAGAGCCTTGGGCCATCCAGACTGGATGCCAGAAAAGGAGAAAAAGAAGACAAGAATAGTGACAAAAGTGAGAAGATGGTTGAAGAAGTGGAAGTGTTAGAAGAAGAAGAAACCCAAAGGCCCTTTTCAGGGCCAGCCATATTTCTCGAAAAGAGAATGACTTTTCAATTGCCTACCCCTTTTTTTAAATTTAAATTTAAATTTAAATTTAAAATTTTTTTTAAAAAAAAAATCCCCAAAACCCAAACTCTGTTCCCCCATGTTAATTTCCCCTTGTCGCTAGACAGACCCACACTATAGTTCCATGTTAAATTCCCCTTGTCGCTAGAGTGACCCACGATTTATTCCCATGTTAATTCCCCTTGTCGCTAATCTGACCCACGATTTTTCTCCATGTTAAATTTCCATTGTCGCTAATCGTTCCCAGGGGGGTCTGTAATGCTAATTCCCATTGTCGCTAATGTATCCCTATTCACTACTAATGCCAATACCAAACAGACCGCGAAAAGTTTCTTTTTCCAATCTTGGTTATGTCCACGTTACTTGGAGTAAAGCTGTTATTTAAAAAAAAATAAAGGTGTCAACTCTATATGCCAAATTATTACAGACCTAATAAATTATTAAGCTACACCAATTCCAACTACCTTTGCTCCAGTCGACCTTCCGGACATGTTTGCAAATTTCTTCCGTGACAAAGTACAAACCATTAGAGATAAGCTTTACACCACAATTTCAATTGACTCGTCGTCACCATACAGTTGGGATACAGAATTTGAGCGGCAACCATTAGCAGCATTTGAACCTGTCTCTATGGATTTCGTACGTACAATCCTGAAGAAGAGGTCACCAAAGTCTTGTGAACATGATCCAATTCCAACGTCACTGCTGCTTGAGTGCTTGGAACCAGTATTGCCTTCGCAAACTGATGTTATTAATACCACTCTCTCATCCGGGGAATTCCCATCATTTTTCAAAACTGCCATTGTAAAGCCTCTGCTGAAGAAACCAACACAAGACCATAACGATTTAAAGAACTACCGACCAGCTTCTAATATCCCATTCATATAAAAAAATCTTAGAAAAAATTGTTCTATCCCATCTTGTATCTCATCTAAATTCAAGCAGTTTTTCTGGCAATGTACAATCTGCATATCGTCCTTGCCACAGTACTGAAACAACTCTTCTAAAAGTAGTTAATGACATTCTCTCTGCGTTGGATAGCGGAAAGATTACAGTCCTCACCCTCCTTGATTTGTCTGCAGCATTTGACACAATAGACCATGATACATTACTTCACCGCCTCCAGCATGTATTTGGCATTCATGATACAGCCTTACTGTGGTTCAAGTCCATCTTGGTCAACAGGACACAAATTGTGTCTGCAATTGGAATACACTCCAGCCCAGTTTATCTATGTTGTGGTGTTGCACAAGGGTCTGTTCTTGGACCTATTCTCTTCATTCTGTACACTCAGTCACTCTCAAGTGTCAAATATCATCCTCCAGTGTCTCATCGATTGTACAGTTATACAAATCTAGCCATCCAACTGAAGTTGATGCTACCATCCAAGGTGTAGAGAGGTGCATTTCTGATGTGAAATCATGGATGACATATAACAAGCTGCAGATGAATGATGATAAAACTGAGGCAATTCTGATCACAACACAAAGACTTTCTCATTCAAATCCTTTACCTCAGACAATAAATATCATCAACGCCAACATTAAATTCACACAATCAGTACGAAACCTAGGTGTTACTCTGGAGAGTACTCTCATATTGCACCAACATGTCATGAACATATGCAAGGCTGCATATCTTGAGCTGAGACGCATCAGCTTAATTCGCAAATACCTTTCAGTTGATGCCACTAAAACACTTGTGTGTTCATTAGTACTTTCAAGACTGGACTATTGTAACTCAATTCTGTCTGGTTCATCTCAATATCTGCTCCAGAAACTTCAAAAAGCTCAAAAAAGCTGCTCGGATCATACTTAGAGTACCACGACCAGAGCACACCTCCCCGCTGCTCTGTACCCTACACTGGCTATCCATTCGATCCTGAATCAAACATAAAATTTGTTCTCTATGCTTCGTTTCACTGTCGGACTCTAGTCCACCATACCTATCCGACCTCACCCATGTGTACACACCAGCAAGGTACTTACGCTACTCTTCTGACAATCGTATACTCATTATTCCCACTATGAAAACAAAGTCATATGGACAGCGTTCTTTTGCATACCAGGGCCCAGCAACTTGGAATGAATTGCCCACTGAACTTGACACAAAGATACAGTGATCGCATTCAAGAGGGCTCTCAAAACAATTCACTTATTTCGACTGCAAGAACAAACTTAAAGACCTAATAATGTTTCCTACCTTAAATATTCTCAGCATGTTCTTTTAATGTTTTCTAATTTCATGGTGTTTTTGTAATCATATCATTATATGTTTTCTTTTTATCTTATAGGTGTTGTCTAAAGCGCTTAGGGCTTCTAAAGATTAGGCGCTATCCAAAGTTCTCATTATTATTAGTATTATTATTTTGCAAAATGTTACCGCAATACTATACCTAATGTATCCTAAATTCCTTGTCGATAATAGGTTATTTTCTTCTGCTCAAGCCAGATTAAATAATGGCTATTCCAAGATAATTGAATGTACTTGATACTGCAAACAAAAACGTCTTTGCATGTTTTTTTAATAGTTTTAAAAGTGTCTTTCATAATGTATGGAGAGTTGGTTTATGGCATACATTGTTCTCTGTAGGCATCAAAGGCAAATGTTTTAATGTTAAATTCCATAATTAAAGTGATATAAAATCAGGTATATCTGCATAAAATTAATGTTTGTGGTTTTTCTTACATGAACATAGTGTTATACAGGGAAGCAAAGTTTTATTCGTAAATGACCTATACTCTATTTTTGTTATTAGTAAATTGGTGTATACAATGCATTTTACCTTCTAAACGCATTGACCTTCTAAATATATTAAATGTTATGCTGTTTTCATACGCCGATGACACGAGACTTGTTGCAGATCATTCTGTTGACATGCAACATGCTCTTGATATGTTTAGCAGATATTACAATAACTGGACACTTCCAGTCAAGACAGAGAAATAAAAAAATATCGTGTTCGGTTTTGAACAGGAAGCATGCATCTACATTTAAGATAAGCAATGTCGATATTTATGTTGTAAATGAAGGTAAGTATTTAGACCTTAAATTTCATTAGGAAGTAACGTTCTTTTACGGTCTGAATAATCTAGCTTCCATACCTATTACAAATATAGATTTCCTTTAAGATTGAATGCATACTTTGGATTTGAATATTGATTGTCAGCTGAACCTGCTCAATCCAGCCATTATGCCGATTTTAATATATGCTTGTGAAAGATGGGGATTTGTAATAACTAATGTAGTGGATACACTCATCTTTCTTTTTTACGACGTATATTTAAAGTAAAATAGCATACCCCTCTATATATCTTATACGGCGAACGAGGTCGTTTCTTCGTAATTATCAACATTAAAATTAGGAATATCAATTCTTCTTAAATGACGACTAAAGCTCTTCGCAAACTCTGCAAACGCTCTTCTGGATTTATTAGCGTTTCAAGAGCATTTCAAAAGCTTTAGCATAAGACCCAACGTTCGTCTTATGCCTGAAGACATTTTAGGTAAAATGACAACTGACCCGATTTGTGAAGAGACTTTGAAGACGTTTGCAAAAATTACCAAAGGGCATTGGGGGATTGCTGTTGCCCTGCTATATTTCTTCCAGTGCATTTATCTCCTTAAGACGTAGACAAGATACATATCTTCCTTTGGAATCTTATTTCTTGAAACGTACTGGTAAAACCTCTTTGCTATCTATATAAAATCTCTTCAAGATTTGCGAGCGTCAGGGAATTATGAAAGAAAATAAGGAAACGATCTAACTATTGTCACATACCTGAACTGTTTTGATTTTTTATTTCAACTGACTCCATTATGGGAGATCATTATAAATGTATTTAGCCAATACGTTACAAGAATTAAGTGAATAATAACGTTATTATCTATAAGGGTTAGTTGTTGTGCTGTATCTCCACTATAACTCTTCCAATCATTTGAAGACTTGAAAATATTACCGTGACAAGATCTTGGAATAATTATTCTCCTTAAATGATGAATAAAGCTCTTCGCTAACTCTTTCAACTTTCTTCTGAAGTTAAGAGCATTTCAAGCGCATTTCAAGAGCAGTTCAAATGCTTTAGTATAATAACCAACGTTTGTCTTATGCCTGAAGAGTTGTGAGTTACTATGTCAACTGGCCCGATTTAGGAAGATAATTTGAAGACTTTTGTTAGAATTACCAAAGCGCATTCGATGATTACTGTTGGTCTGCTATAGTTCTTCAAATGCATTTAGCTCTTGACGACGTAAACGACACACATGTCTTTGTTTGGAAACTTACTTGTTGTTGTGGGGTTTTAAACGCCATTTTTCAGCAAACGATAGGCTATGCATGGCGGCCAGTATTAATGGTGGAGGAAGAACCCGGAAAAAACAAGGGAAGAACCACCGACCCACGAGAAGCTACTAGCAAGCTTTCTCACACACCCACATTGGCCGAATCTTAGGCTCGAACCGACGCAGATAGAGGTGAGATGGCAGTGATCCATAACGAAGAGCGCTTTAGACCACTCGGCCATTAGGGGTCCGAATCTTACTTCTTGTAAGGTATTGTCAAATGCTCTTCGCTAAATATATAAATGCTCTTCAAGATTTGGAGGCGTAAGATAATTTTGGAATAAGTCTTAACTTTTGTCTCTATCACAGAATTAGGCATAAAAAATAACTTGGTTTTGCCTTAGAACTATTTGACTCTAGGGTGAATAAGTGTTTTTTTCCAGGTCAGCGACTGTATCAACATGTATCTCGCCGGAAACTACTTGCGACGAGGGACATTAATAACATGATATGCACGGGTATTTTACCCTGACTATTGCTCACTCTCCTATGAATTTAAGAAAGATCAATTTCTAAACCGACCCTGGTCGTTTTGGATCACGTCAAGGAGTATACGGTCTCCGTTGTTCTCCAGCCATGGGGGTAAGTATTAAATTTATGTTTCATTTTATATGCGAAGCTTATTTGGTTTGTAATTTCTTATAGCTTAATAACGCATTTATTACAACGTAGATTTGAACTTTTACAGAAACTATTATGACCAGTTTGGTTTTATTGTAGCTGATTGTGACTATGACTACAGCTGACTAGAGTTGACTAGATATGTTTTGAGCTATTTGAAGCTGTTTAGAGCTGTCTGGAGTTTCCAGATTATTGAAGGCTGCGTGCTATCGATACGAATGTATGTACGTATGTCTGAGCCACGGACGTAGACGTAGCTAATTCAAAAGGGGGATGTATGCTATCTAGGGGGAGGGAGAGATGTAGAGAGGGAGAGAGGGGAGAAGGGGAGAGGGGGAGAGAGGGGAGAGAGAAAAGAGAGGAAAGAGAGGAATGAGAGCGGAGAGAAGGAGAGAGAAGAAGAGAAAGGGAGAGAGAGAGAGGGGAAAGAGGGGAGAGAGAAGAGGGGAGAGAGAGAGGGGGAGAGAGAAAGAGGGGAGAGAGAGGGGGGGAGAGAGGTGATAGAGAGAGAGGGAGGGAGAGAGAGAAGGAGAGAGAGAGAGAGGGAGAGGGAGAAGGAGAGAGAGAAGGAGAAAGATAGAGGGGGAGAGAGAGAGGGAGAGAGAGGGAGAGAGAGGGAGAGAGAGAGAGGGAGGGAGAGAGAGAGAGCGAGAGAGAGACAGAGGGAGAGAGAAAGAGAGAGAGAGAGAGAGAGAGAGAAGGGGGAGATATGGGGTGGTGGTAAGTAAGGCTGAAAGGTCATAAAGTTGAACGACAGAGCGGAGGAAAAATCATAAAGCTGATTTCCTCAAAGCGAAGTTATTATTTACTAAATATTAGAGGGAAAGATTAAATTCAAATGAGAAAATAGGGTTTATTTAAAGTACACAATTAGTTAGATAAGCAGTCACAATTACGGGACTGTTTTTGATGGATGGAGACAAAACGTAGGAGGGAAATTAGGAAAGTATAAAATAAGTTGATAAATGATGCAATTAATGGGATCGAATATATCAATCAGAGATTATTTTGTCTCGTTAGAGTAAACCTTAAACAAACAAGTCTGATTTAACGCCAAACAATGGCGACTATTCTAAATCAGCATCATAAACAGCAAACAGCTATTCCGCCCGATTCGACGCTGGGCCGGTCAAAAAGGATATATACAATGTCATTTATACACGCTCTACGACAGGGCTATCCGACATGCACAAAGAGTGGACGCGTGCTCTGGACGGTTGTTGTTGTTGTTGTGGTGGTGGTGTTTAACGCCATTTTTCAGCACACGATAGGCTATTTGTTGCGACCAGTATTAATGGTGGATGAAGAATCCGGGGAAACACCGGAAAGAACCACTGACCCACGAGAAGTTACTGGCAAGCTTTCTCACATACCCACATTGGCTGAATCCGAGACTCGAACCCACATAGGCGCTGGCCGGTAAAAATGGTCCTTCATAAACAGTGCGTAAATACCACTTTATGTAGGAAAAGGAGTTGGCTACATTTTGATTTCAGTGTAATAAGTCCTAAATGAACCACGTAGTATATTAAAGATATGTGTCAAGGAAATTTCATATTAAATTTCCATCTACTAGCACATGGATAAGTGCAGTTCTTTATTACCAGTATTAATTTCCGAATATACGATGGAAGGAGATGATGTTCCAATTAAAGATATGATATGAACTATTTGTTTGCTGAAACTAGGTCAGGTTAACTACATCGCTTAATGCATACTATCATATAGTTATAATTCTACGGTCTTTCAAATAACTAAAGAAAAGAACGAAAACCAACAAGCCTTTCAAAATTAGTCAAATCATTTATTTCCCTAGAATACATAGTGAAACATTTGCTCCAAAGTTCTATTACAGGTCCGAATGTATTTGAATATTCCACATGAGACTAGTGGTGTTTTGAATGAAGTCTAATATATTGTGCAGATGTTCCTATAATCTAAACTGTTTTTGAAAGAATTCACAATTTTTCCAAAAACAGCTACACAATTTTAAAGTCTGAGCACATTTCAGACCAATGAATAATTAAAATAAATAAACCCTTTCAGCTTAATTGAATACAGTTATTCAACTGCCCTTAGACTGGTGTTTATGCCAGGAACAATTAATTTTCAGTAAATTATCGCTTCTATAAGAAAAGGTTTTTAGTTTTCTATCGAAATTATGTAATGAGTTTACTAAAATGACCTCAACTTAAAAGTGAATACCCCACAAGCATAAAGGCAATTAGTATTTAATATTTAAATGATCCTTACAATATATAGCATGACAATTAACATACATAATATCCATATAAGTAACAATATCATATGTTGCATTTCTACCGGTGTATCCTGTGATAAGAGTATAATAATAGTGAAAGGTATGAAATTTATATAATGATTTGAATAATCATGTTTGTTACGAGCTTGTTGGAGCGAGAAAATTATGTGTTATTGAAAAAACTTAAAGTAATTTATATCGATAAACCTGATATTAAGATTCCTTCCAATAGATAATCTTATTTATTTCTGCGTTTATAAATAATGTTGCCATGTGGGGTTACTAGGTATTACGGGACTGTCTGGTGAATGATTTATTATTTAATGGATGACCCTAAAAAGACTTGGGTCTTTTGATACATTAATGTTACTGTTAGTAAGGCAAGAACACAGTTGCATTTGCTGCGTCATAGCGGATAAATCAGTATACAGAAAATATGAAAAAATTCATGTCTAAATGTGTTAGATTTGAGTTGAAAACTTACTTTTATTTATTGTCTAGTTGTTTATAAAAACACAATTTAGACTTCTGCTATATATTATTAATTAATTGTATCGTCAAACTTCTCATCTACATTTTAGATACCTGTAAATATCAGCTCTTGGAGAGAGAGGTTGATAATATAAAAGTGGCTGTACCCACAGCTTGTAGTCTCGCTAAGCGGACAATTGTGATAAGATAAACTTGGACCGAAGAGGAGAAGGCAGCGGTAATGATGCAACATGGCAAGCAAAATCTTAAAAGACACTTACGTGAAAGAAAGAAATTTAAAACTGTTTGAGAGCTGTTGTTGTGTGGTTTTAACACAACTTTTCAGCGTTGTTGTGTAGTTTTAACACAATTTTTCAGCACAATATAGGCTAACCATGGCGGCCAGTATTAATGGTGGAGGAAGAACACAGGAACACCACGGGAAGAACCACCGCCCCACGTGAAGCTACTGGCTAGCTTTCTCACATACCCACATTGGCCGAATTCTAGACTCGAACCCACGCTGACAGAGGAGAGATGGCAGTGAACCGTAACGAGAGCGGTTTAGACCACTTGGCTGTTTGAGAGATGAGACGATAATAAAACACAGGAACTGGAGAAATGTCAAAGACTTCTGCAAGAATAAAATGCAAAGTTTGAGTTAAATGGTTTATTTAACTGTAATTGTCTTTTCTCTCAAACATGTTATCTGATATTTTATGACTTTCGCACTTCTGTATTAAATGAATATGCCGCTTGCAATACACTTTTGAAATTGTAGAGTAAGTAACCGATTTCATTAGTGACATAACAAATGCATAACTCTTGGAAATAATCAGGTGAGCATGATGTTAAATTAAATATTACATAAAATATGTTCCATCTTATATCCACTACAACTAGAATTAGGGCAACACGTACCCAAGTCAAAATGTACTGAACTCAAAACGTACCAAAGTTAAAATGTACCTCACTTAAAGCAAGTCCCGGCACTTTGAGGTTCGAAGATAACTGTTTTGTTTATATGTCGAATGTACCGTAGATCAGTATATATCACTTCAAATTACGGATTGAGTGGCTAGTGAATCAAAATTTCGGATAACAAATACACTCGTTTTGTGAGGTCAATTGAAAACAAAGGAAGTCAAATCATGTTGTATCAACTACCAAAGACTGCTTGAAGAGATTGTTTCTTTTACCTAACAGAATGTGTATTCAGGTCATAATTGTTGCTTCCTGGTCAGTAACTGAAATAAATATTTATTTTTTAAATATTTATTTTTAGAGTAATGTTTCCACTCATATTTTGCTGGTTATTCTTGCCTTAGACCGATGTGTTCTCGGTATTGATTTAAAGGAAATTGTTTTTTCTTTAAAATATGAGCATTACATTATTTGTAACGGTATATTTTAGACGACACTGCACAGTGATTAATCCGGGTGAAAAATCTGTATCAAATGCACATTTATTAGAAGTCGGGTCAACCTCTCGACATTGATTTGAATGTAGTTAACCTCTCCAAAATGCAGGTTGACCTATGACAAAACATCACAGTGATTGCAACTTTGACAACATTAGATTAAGACATAATTGATGAGGATATTTATACTTTAGAAAAAACTCAATACTGACAAAACAAATTAAGGCAAATAGAGAGCAAATAACTGTTATCTGAGTTACGAAACGCATTACTGGACGGACTGACAGACAGGGTGGCAACGGTAATACTAAGCTACGAACATATTAGTACTGAGTGAGGGAGCGAACAGCTCCCTGTGAATACACATCTAGAAGAGAAACGTGAAAGTAAAACTATTAATCCATATTACCAAGAAGACTTATTGCTGTGAATGATAATTCGGAATTTTAACAACAACAGTTTTAAATGTAAATAGCAAAATGACTTTTCCGTTACAATATAGCGAACATTACCAGATGATAGAAAATGTTCTTCTTATAATATGATCGCTTGTAGAGCCTATTGTTAATTTGCCGGCTTGTTTTTTTTTCTGTAACCCTTGCTCTTAAGCTATGCATCAACAGTGGAAAACTGGCACGAATATTTCTTCCTTTTTCACACAAGTTTAATAAACAATTAGTCAGACACTGTATGTACTTTTATTTATTTTTGTAAATCAAACTTGGGCAATACTATATTGCCATATTATAATTTCATGACTACACTATGTACCGTTTACAAGTAAATGTCTGCGTCATTCTATATTCACACCATTTTAGGAACTAGATCAGATATTGGGAGAATTTAATGTCGAGCAGTTGTTTTATCTTTAAACTATATATGACTAAACCATGACATTTACGCTAGCAATGTTGCTGCAAACCAAAATCATTTGGCACGATCATTTTCCTTCATATATCGTAGCAGTCAGAACCTGTGAAACAAATGTCAGAAACACGTTGACTATAATTTCACTTTTTTCAATATGAAGTATTTTTCTTTGGTACATCGAACAATTTAACAAATACCGGCAAAACTTGTACAATCCAAATAAGACGAACGCAATACAAATATAAAACCACCTGTTCGTGAGTTTGTGAATCGTATATTATTTTTTAGAATATGAGAATAAGATTAATATCATGTAGAAACTTTGCTTATAACGACAGGTACGTAAATATAAAATATTAAAACAGATCTTGTGATACATGAGTCTATTTTCTCAAGCAATCCTGTACCTCGGAGTACATAAAAGGATCCACGAGGTTGTCACAACTATGGCTGAGTTATCAATTAACAGTGTTAGTTTTTTTTTAAAAACTACACTTATGTTAGTTCTTAGATATATTGAAACTTTAAACTTTGCAAGTATGAACCCTTGCACAATTGTTCAAGTTTCTCCCGTCTACATGGTTTGTGTCAATTATTACCTTTGCTCTTTGTTTTAATTGCTAATTAATGCTATTTGTGAATCTGTATGGTCCACGTTGAATCTTTGTCTGCCGTCTTCATGTTTTGGTCTAGCGGTATGTCATGGTTTTAATTGATTGTTGAGACTGCTTGTGTAAATATGATATGATTTCACATAATGAATCATTTGTTTTCAGTCCCCATGTTTCTGTAAATTATTAAGCGTGCCTTTCGATTGTCATGATACTACAAAACGTGTGGGTAAATATTTGCACTCAATGATCTTGTTGAATTTAATATATAGGTAATGCAATCCAAAATCGAATAAGGAAAATAATTATAGCAAGATGGGAACATTATGACTTTTAATGAATGATAAGATGTTTTCATATTTTTTGGCATAATAGACTGATATTATAATGGTTTTGTCACACCTGAACTATCACAAAAGACGTTTTGATACAGGAGCATATTCATGCACTCCGTGTATATACTAATATAGAAACACCAGGCTTTCACCCGAATTTATGAATTAACAATGTAACGATTAATGTTTTAAATAAGGAAGGTATAATCATAATGAGGTTAGGTATCGGAAGAGGCAAGGATCCGTCCATGATTAAGCAATGAATCACTATTGCATCTGTATACACCAAACCATCTGTATCTGAACTGTTCATACACTGTCTCATAATGTTTGTGTTAATTTTGATTTTGCAAGTTAACGCGAGTTCTAATTAGTTTTGATGTAATATTGTTGAATGTATCCTTGGTTTGGTACTGGTGTATGTCCTTAGTATGTATTGATAGTTCAGACTTGATCTGTAAACATGTCCTTACTGTCCATGACGTACCAATGACCACGGTCTCAATAGTGTTGCCAATAGTGTATGTGTGTCCTAATTTGTTTTCATAGTTCAGACTAGATGTGTAACCATGTCATTGCAAGTGACATAATATCCACTTTCTACATGTTTATGTTAATTTATGTGCTTCCTTAATTTGTATTATTGGTTCAGAGAAGGTTTTCAAACACGTACTCAATCCTCATGATGTACCAATGTTCACAATCTTTATGCTTTTGGTGATACGGTGTGTCCTTCGATTGAACTGATTGATCAGAGTAGATATATAAGCATCTTCACGCCGTCCACGTTCTCCATGTTGATACTAATAGTGTGCTTCCTTAGCTTCTTTGTATTGATAGTTAAAATTAAATGTGTAAACATGTCCTCGTAATTTATGATACACTAATTTGTATTGACAGCATTTATATGATATTTAACCATGTCCTCGTTGTCGGTGATATAGCAATGTTCACTTTCTCCACTCCTTTATCCATGTTTTTTTGTTTAATGTTGTGCAACATGAATTTGTATAAATAGTTTTGAGAACATCTGTAAACAAGTCCGTAGTATCAAAAATGTTCAAATGTTCACAATGATGTAACACTTTTCATAATCTTCATGATGTTGGTGATACTGTCCATTCTTTGATTGAACTGATTGTTCAAACTAGATATGTAGACATGTCCTCGTTGTTTCTGATATGCAAATGTGAAATTGTCCATGTTGTTGCAAATAGTGTGTCCTTAGTCCTCATGCATAGTTCAGACTAGATGTGAAACCATGTCCTCGTTGTCCGTAATATAAGAATATCCACATTCTATTTGTATGAATAGTTCAAAGAAAATTTGTAAGAACGTTATAAAGCACTCTAATCTACCAATGGTCACAATCTTCATGCTTTTGGTGATCGTTTAAACCAGATGTGTAAAAATGTCTTCGTTGTCCATGTTGTACCAATATCCACGGTCTCCATGTTGTTCACAATAGTGAGCGTTCTTACACATTTTGTATTGCAATTCAAATTATATGTATAAACACGTTTTCGTTGTTTATGATGTGCCATCGTGCAGTCTTCGTGTTTTGGGTGATACTGTGTGTCGGTTGAATTGATTGTTCAATATAGATGTGTAAACATGTCCTCATTGTCTATGATGTACTAATATCCATGGTCTCCGCGTTTAGCTTAATTTTTTGCGTCGTTAGTTTGTATTAATTGGTAAGATAAGCCGTGTAGACATGTCCTTATTACTAATGAAGTACCTATGTTTACAGTATTCGTGATTTTAGTGATACTGTACGTTTTTAGATGATATAGATTGTTCAAAGTAGACGTGTAAATATGTCTTCGTCGTCACTGATATAACAATATCCACCTTCTCCACGTATTTGTTAATTGTATGCTTCTTCGATCGGCATGAGTAATGCAGAGAAGATCTGTAAACATGTCCTCAGTCTCCATAAAGTACCAATGTTCACAATCTTCTGTTTTGGTGATCATGTGCGGTCTTTGATTGAATTGATTCTTTAATGTAGATGCGTAAACATTTCCTCGTTGTCCATGATATACCAATTCCCATGGTTTCCATGTTAGTGCTAGTAGAGTGCGTCCTTCGTTTGTTTTTGTATTGATAGTTCAAAATAGATGCATAAACATGTCATCATTGCCATTGATATACCAATGTCCAACGACGTAATGGTGTTGATAATAGTGAACCCCTGGTTTGTATATATAGCTCCGATAAAAATGTAACCATGTCCTCGCTGTCCGTGGTATAACAACATCCAGCTTCTCCATGTTTTTGTTAATTTTGTACGTCCTTAATTTACATTAATAGTGAAGAAAACATTTGTAAACAAGTGTTCAATTTCCAAAATGTGCAAATATTCATAATCTTCATGATTTTGTTGATACTGTACATTCTTTGATTGAAATGATCTTGCAAACTAGATGTGTAAACATGTCATCGTTGTCCACAAGGTACCAATGTCCGCGGTCTCCATTTGTTACCAATAGTGTGCGTCATTAATTCGCATTCATATTTCAGACTCGATGTGTAAGCATGCCATCGTTTTCCTTAATGCAACAATATCCACCTTCTCCATGCTTTTGTTAATTTGTGTGCGTCACTAATTTGTATTTTTAGTTCAGAGAAGATTTGTTGATACGTCATCAATATCCACGATGTACTAACTGTCACAACCTTTGTGTTTGGTGATACAGTGTCTGTTTTTATTGAATTGATCGTCGAAACTAGATGTGTAAACATGGCTTGTTCTCCATGATGTACCAATGTTTAAACATGGCTTGTTCTCCATGATGGACCAATGTCCACGGTCTCCGTTTTGTTACTAATAGTATGCATCTTTTGTTTGTATTGATAGTTCAAATTAGATGTGTAAGCAGGTCTTCATTGCCCATGCTGTAACAATGTTTATAGTCTCAATGTTTTTCATTATAGTAGTGCTTCCCAACCTTTTTGACACCATGAGCCACTGGAAAATGTTTTTCTTGAAGCCGAGGGCCGCAGCAGAAAACTGAAAAGCAACGACTATATAGGTGCTCTAGCTCTGGCGGACCATTTAAAATCAGGCCACGGGCCGCGGGTTGGACAGCACTGCTTTATAGTGTGCGTCCCTAATTTATATTGAAAGCTCAGACCAGATATGTAACCACGTCCATGTTGTCTCTGATATAACAAGATCATACTTCTGCATGTTTTCGTTAATTGTGCGCGTTCTTCATTTGTAATAATAGTTTTCTAAACATGCATTCAGTTTCCATAATTTACAAATGTCCACAATTTCCATGATTTGGTGATACTGTGTGTGTTTCGGTTGAATATATCCTTCAAAGTAGATGTCTAAAAATGCCCTCGTTGTCCATGATGTACCAATGACAACGGTCTCCATGTTGTTGTCAATAGTGCACGTCCTTGGTTATTCGTCTTGATTGTAAACATGTCATCGTTGTCCATATTTGCTACTCTCACAACCTTCATGCTTTGGGTGATACTGTGTGTTGTTTGTTTAAACATGTCCTCGTAGTCAACGATGTACTAATATCCACAGTCTCCGAGTTGTGCTTACTTTTGTACGTCGTTAGTTTGTAATAATAGTCAGGAGAATATGTGTAGAATGTCCTCAATGCCGTTGATGTACCAATGTTCACATTATGCGTGTTTTGGTAATATTGTGCATTCTTTTACTGAAATTGTTCAAACTAAATGTATCAGAATGTCCTTATTGTCCGTAATTTAACAATATCCAACCTTCTGCATATTTTTGATAATGTGTATGCCTCCTTAATTTGAATTGTTAGTTTAGAGAAGAACTATGAACACGTCATCAGTCTACACGAAATCCAATGTTCACAATCTGCATGTTTGTATGATGATACTGAGTGAGTTTCGATTACATTGATCGTTTTAACTAGATGTGTAAACATGTCCTTGTTGTCCATGATGTACAAATATCCAAGGTCTCCATGTTGTTGCCAATAGTGCGCTTCTTTAATTGTTATGTGTTGATAGTTCAAATTGGTTGCATAAGCATATCCCCTTTGTCCATGATGTGTCACTGTGTAAAGTCTTTATAATTTGGGGATACTGTGCGTTATTTGAACGTATTGATCGTCCACACTTGATGTGTAAACATGTTATCGTCATCCAGTTTATTTTTATCCACAGTCGTCGTTTTTTGGATAATTCTGTGCATTGTTAGTTTGCAAAAAATAAAAGATGTTTAGAAATGTCCGCAATACCATAATGTAACAATGTTCACAATATTCGTGTTTTGGTGATATTGTGCGTCTTGTGTATTGAACTGATTGTTCAAACTAAATGTGTAAACATGTCCCTCTTCTCTGTGCGTTACCGATGTGTACGGTCTAATTGATTTTGATAATAGTGTTTCTCTTTAGAGTTTGTTTATCGTTCAAACTAGACGTTTAAAACATAAATGTGAACAGCGTCCATGCTAAACGAATGTCCAAATTCTTTGTGTTTTTAATACTAGTGTGCGTCCTTAGATTGAATTTATCGTGCATAATAGATGTGTAAACATACACTCGTTGTCCATGATGTACCAGTGTATCTACATGCTGTTGCGAATAGTGTGCATCCTTAGTTTGTATTGATAAATAAGACTAGATATGTAACCATGTCCTCGTTGCCCATGTTGTACCAATGTTCACTCTCTTCGTGGTTTGGTAGTTGTGTGCGTCCTTAGGTAGTATCGAGACCTCAGTCTAGATGTGTAAACACGTCCTCGCTGTCCATGATATACATATGTTAGCGGTCTCTGTGTTGTTGCTAGCAGTTTGTGTCAGTTTTTATAGAAAGCTCAGATCAGATATATAAACATGTTATAGTTGTCCATCTTGTGCAAATATCCATATTCTCCATGATTTTATTAATAACGTGAGTCATTAATTGGTATTAATAACTCAGATCAGATAGTTAACAACATCCTCGTTGTCCATAATATACCAATATTCACAGCAAAAATGTTTGTGTATGTGAGTGAATTGGATTTTTAACGTAGCTTTAAAATAATTCAGTCATATAGCTACGATGTCTGTAGTGTGGCAGTTTATAGTGGTGTTTATAACGGGGGCATCATGGCGTATACATGTTGGATCATATCCCACCCAGTGACATTAGCCTGATATCAGGCCGAACAGTCTTAACTCTAACCTCTTAATTTTGAGCTACAAGTGAGGCAGCTGTTAGTACCAGGTTTTTAAGTATTTGGTATGGCTCGGCCGTCGATCGAAGTCGCGAAATGTTTATACCAATTGTGTACGTTTTTACTTTATATTGATCGCTCTAACTAGGTGTGGAAATATGCGTGGTAATGTCCCCATTTGCTGTGATTTTAGTAATTGTGCGTGTCCTTAGACTGAAATGATTGTTCATACTAAATGTGTAATCATGATCACGATGTTCATGATGTACCGATCTCCATGTTGCTACTAAGAGTGTGCGTCTTTAGTTTGTATTGATCGTTCAAAATAGAAAGATAACGATGTTGACAGCGTCGACGATGTACCAATGTCCATATTCATTTACTTGTAGTAATAGTGTGCGTTATTAGATCGAATTTATTATTCAGGATAGATATGAAAACATGTACTCGTTGTCCATGTTGTACCAATGTCCACGGTTTCCATCCTGTTGTTAATGGTGTGGATCATTAATTTATATTGATAGTTCAGACTCTACAGTCTCCTTGTTTTTCTCAGTCATTTTCGGCGCACTTAGCATGCATTTATAGAATATTCTTTGTGTAAGAACGTCGTTGTTGTCCATATTCTCTATTATTGTCAACAGTTACGTGCATCAACTGTATTAACCTATTTATAAAAGATTACTCATCAAACATTATTTACAATTCTTCACAGTCCTAACGATTGTTGAAAGTTATTATTCTCTTTGGTTGCACACATAATGCCTATCGTCAGTGTAAAAGCATGTGGTATATTCTTGGTCAAATTTAACCAATATTCTCTCTCTTCCTTTCTCTCTCAGTGTTCTGGGATCGACCATGTCCAAGTTTATCAATAATTTAGCAGTTTCTCGTGAAGCACAGATCTCTCAATTGCCTTTCTTGTTGCGATATTGGCAAGAATGGACATTCATACGACACGAATGTTTACAGGGTAAAATTGTAACTAATAGCATACTACAACATGAACTTGCAAATGATGATTTTAATTAGATAGAATCGAGCGACATTAATCCATATTCAAATTATGGCATTGAAAATATACATGCAAAGGTGTGTGTGTGTGATCTTTATTTTTAACGTAGCTTTAATAACCGTTCAGTCATATAGCTACGATGTCTGAAGTATGACAGGTTATTATTATGTCTAGCACTGTGATATCATGCCGCAAACATGCATCATCATGTTCCCATCCTATCACCTTATCCTGCCACCAGGCACACCATTCCTCGCACTAACCTATTAATGCTGAGCGCCAAGCGAGGTGGCTGCTGACAACATTTTTATACATTTTTGGTATGACGCTGCCCGATTTGAATCCATGATCTGCCGCATCCAAGGCGGATGCTCTAACCACTTGTCACCAGAACGGTCTACCTGCAAAGGCAAATACAAATTTGTGCCTGCAAGTTCACATTTCTAATTACTTTCATTGTTAACCTTGTATTGCGCCTGATGAAGAAAAATAAGGTAATGTTATACCGTCTTACAAAAATTTGTAGTACTAATGCAACAATGACGAGCATGTTTGCTTATTCGGTATCAAGTCAAGGATTTCAAGAACTTGTATTCTATGTTCAACGTTGAACACGTGTTAACTAAGGATAATTTGCCTCATGAACTAATGTCGGATTTTAGTGCTATGTACTCTAATAAGACATGATTGATACAATTTTTGTTAAAGTACAAATGTAAACAGGTAATGGTGTCTACGCTGAGATGATTATGCTTTACTTTCGAAACTCTTTCTACACAGTGAAACATGCAACATTGTTTGTTACATTGGTACAAGTAATAGTTAACATCACTGAACGGTAACAATCATATCTTAGAAATAGCCATAATTTTCGATACTGGAAATATACTGGTCCTCCAAGAACGGTGACGTTTTCAAGATGGCGTTGTCCAGATTTCTTTCGAATAGTTCATAACAGTTCACACGTACATAGATGACGTCTCAATTCGTGTGCGAAATACAATTATCTAAACCGGTAACTATGATGTGTCGTTTTTTGCTAAGCTGTGTTGAATACCAATATGACTGTCACGTGCATGGGGCGTGAGGTGGAGTTATATATAATAGCTCCGGTAGCTTTTCATGGAATGTGATATAATACTAATAAAAAATTAGAAATAGCCAGTTTATTGCTGCGTTAATATTAATTCATTTTTTGATTATATTAAGATATTGAGAATCAAAACGAAACTGCAATGATCACCACTATTTACTATTGCGATGGAAGGATTAATCATTCCTATTTAGAGACTTAAACGACGTCTGCGTATCGTCGTTTCAAAACTAATATTTTCAAAGGCTTGCAAGTGGACATTTTTCTTTTGATCTTAATGTGAACCACTGACATTTATCATAATTGTCCCAAGTGTATCGCATGTCATGCACTGAAATTGAACGTAGTAGTTTTAGTACAGTTGGATACAATTAATTTAACCAATACACGCGCATGGTTCTCGTTAAGTGAATATCCATTACTTTGTAGCAGTTGAATTCTGAGACAGTACATTCCGCACCGTTAGATTTACAAGTTGTCATTTTAATTTCCTTGCTCACCAAGATACTACATAACGCTGAGTTCCATTACTAGTATCTTCTGTACAAATATAAACTTTTCGTAGCATAGTTTCAATAAGCCAGATTATCTCATGTCTCCAAGAGAGCAAACATTACAAAGGGTCATATTAAAGTCTAGAAAAATGATCTTGACAATTAAGGCATATCAGACATTGAGTTTATTCAGTGATTATAATATTTCTCAGGACCTATTTTACGTCCGAAATTGTAACGCTGTCTGTGTGCATGAAAAACTCGTACTAAGAAAAGATATCATGCCCATATTAGCAAACGTACTCTATTCATTTAGTTTTGGGCGAATGAAGCTTTTGCATTTTAGTTATTGTTCTATTCCCCCAATGTATGATGATTGTAAAAACAACCTTCGCGCAGGTGTGCATGAATTATCGGGTAGTATGCAATAAAAACAAACTAATTGCCAGAGAACAAAAACGATAAACCAAAGGTTATTTACAGTGGTTTATTTTGATGAATTGTACGATTACAAGCGTCATTAGATCAGTAACTGTAAAAACGATTAATATAATAATGATCATAATATGCATGGCTAAGTTTTCATTCAGACTAATATCATCAATTGTACATTTTCTACACAAACGTATGTACTCCTGCAGGAATAATGTTATTGATGGCCACCACACAGTCTAGAAGATATGTATAATGAGATAAATATTTCTTTAACGTTTCTTACACTACAATCACTGATTGGTGTGCATAACAGATTTATCAAAGGGGCTCAAAGTTACTATATGAGTTTTCAAATACAAATTCGGAAAATATAGACATATCAAATACTCTTCGATTTATCTTGGGACTGAACTGATGCAAATTAGGCCAATACTTTCAAACAAAGTAAAACATCCTTATTCGATAATGAAAGAAAATGGCGCTAACATTAAGTACAGGAAACGAAACGAATGATGGTGAAGAGGACATTGAAATATCAAGAAATTATAGTAATTGTTTATGGATTGATAGATTATATTTTTACGGCGCATCAGCACGATTAGGCTATTTAGCGCCTAACAAAAAGTTATATGTAGGGTTATTTAAAAGTGATAAAAGGGTTTCGTATCGACCAGCCATATTAAACCAAAGAGTTGAATGTAAAACGACAAGATGGAAAAGGTAATAAATAAAGCTTCCTGATCAACGGGGATTGTAAACGGTGTATCTTAATGATGAGAGATGAAAAGGTGTTGAATGTAAAAGACGGCTATACATTCATTAAAACTTCTCAACGTGATGGCATAAAAGTTATAGTTTAGAATAAATATTTACTTCTTTTAAGAATTCTAGAATACAACTTACGTTTATTGTGTCCAAAAGTTCCTTCATGTCATGCACATTTTAGTACTGATCGTGCGTATGTTGCAGGTCGAAACACTGTCATTATGTGCTTAACAGTGAATGGTTCATTGCAAGTAACGCACTCTGGTGGGCCTTTACCTTTTAGTATGTGGGAGTGGGTTAGATAAGTATGTCCAATTCGAATTCTTGCAATGACTACTTCCTCTCTACGGATGCATTTGTAGGAAGGAGTCCATTATCCTTAAGTTAGCTTCATTGCATAAAGTTTGTTATTCACTCCATCATTCCATATGCCTGCCACGTCTGACGTAATGACTTTCTGATACTAGGTTTAAAATCAGATGGTTCTTGAGTAAGGGTAATGTTAGCAGCGCGATCCGCTTTTCCGTTACCTTTAATACCACTATCGTCGGAGACACTCAGCTCGGCATTTTTGACGAGTATGTTTTTCAATAATGGATTCTCCAGTTTTTTATTGTGTAATGAGTGACGTACTGATAGTGAGTCGGAGAAGATGATGCTGTTTAAAATACGTTTGTTTTCGATATATTGCAGCGCAGGGTCTATTGCTCTGATTTCGTCTGAAAAAATAGATGTGCCATTTGGTAAGCGAACTTGCCTTGTGCGATTTCCACTAATGAAGGCTGCAGCAGCCTTTTCCTCATCCTTTGATCCGTCGGTATAAATTCTTGCATAGTTTTTAAATTTGGTGAGGAGTTCATGATAAGACACGTGGAAGACGGAAGGGTTTGTCTCAGATTGTTTCGATCGTGAAGCGTAAAACGTACTTTTGGTTGTTTACGTAGCCATGGTGGTGTTTCAGAGATGGACATTTCCTGAAGTTCAGAAAGATCAATTTTTGTACTGCCAAGGCTGGATGATATTATAATGGCAAAGGAAGGCAAGGCGTTTGTTTTATTGTCGTTCAAGGTTTTGCATTTGGGTTTGATTTTAATTTGAGAGCATACTGTGCGGAAAGCATTTCTCTACGATGCGATAAAGGTGATTCGTTTGCTTTAGCTAGAAGGCTTTCGCACGGGGATGTCTTAAATTCTCTCAGAGCGAGTCTTATTCCCTGATGATGGATTGGATCAATCGTTTTCAAATATGACTTTCTGGCTGAATCATACACAACGTAACCATAGTCCAGTTTGGAGCGAATACACTATTAAATTAACTGAGTATGACATTTGTATCAGCACCCCAGTCAGTGTGAGCTACAACTTTAAGTAGATCTAGAGATTTTAAGCATTTCGCATTCAGGTTATTTAAGTGTGGAAGACAGTTTTCTGTCAAAGATAATACCTAAAATCTTTGTTTCCTTAACAACTGTAATAGGTGTTCCGACCAGAGTGAGTTTAGGTTCATCGTGATGTCTTCGTAACTGACAGAAATGCATATATACCGTTGTTTGATTTCGAGAATTTGAAACCGTTAGCAATGGCCCAATTTTGAATCTTGTTTATATTTTGCCAAAGTTGTCTTTCAATTGTACGCATGTACTTTGATCGATAACATATTAGAAAATCATCAACGTATAGCGAGCAATCCACACCAGGATCCAACCACTTGGTGATGAAAAGTGTCACATATAAAATATTGCCCTGTGGCACACCCATCTCTTGCTCGCGAATATCTGAGAGGGTAGAGTCCACTCGCACTTTTACTTCTCTGTTTGCAGAGAACGTTTGATATGAAAGAGGGCAGACGGCCTTTTAGAATTAGATCGTGCAGGTCATTTAGTATCCAGTACTTCCATGTTGTATCTTAGGCCTTTTCTAAATCAAAGAACACCGCTGCTAAATCGAGAATAAATATTTCTAGTCTACTCAGATGATCATTGGTGCTCTGGCCATATTGAAACCCACTTTGGAAAGGAGATATTAAATTGTTAGTTTCCAAGTACCAGACAAGCCGAGAACTGATCATTCGTTCCAATGTTTTGCACACACAGCATGTGAGTGCAATAGGTCGATAGCTGTTAGGATCTACGCTATCTTTACCTGTTTTGGGAACTGGTATTACTTTTGCATTTTTCCATATTTTTGGTACATTACCAGTAATCTATAAATCATTGAAGATTTTAAGAACTGTCAGTGATGGTTCTGGAAGGTGTTTCAAAAACTGGTAATGTATTTCGTCAGGCCCAATTGATGTATCGCGGGCCTTATTCGGTGATTTCATCAGCTCAAACACTGTAAACGGTTATCCGATGTGTATTTCAACCGTGTCTTTTCTTTTTTAGTTTTTAATCTTTTGAAGGCTTCCGAATAATTAGAGGATGATGACTTTTTAGAGAAAATATCAGCAAGTATATTAACTATGTCAAGTTTGGAATTGAAATTCATGTTCTTTAGTTTGACATGTCGAAAGAAATTGTATTTTCCCTTTCCATTTATTTTGAGAATCGTGTCCCAAACTTTCTTTATAGAGGAATGAGAATTAAAAGTTGAAAAACATTTTTTCCATTATGTTCTTTTACTTTCTTTACTCGAGCGGTGGCTTTGGCCTGAACAATACGGTGCTTAGTTAATTTTCGGGGGTTGGACGATTATTAAATTTTTTCAGTGCATCTCGGCATTGTCTAATGTCCTCTTTACATACTTTTCTGAACCACGGTGTAAACAGTTGATTATAACTTTCTGAGTTATTCGATGTGAAGTTCAACCGTGTCTTTTCTTTTTGAGTTTTTAATCTTGTGAAGGCTTCCGAATAATTAGAGGATGAGGAATTTTTGGAGAAAGTTTGGAATTGAAATTCTTGTTGTTTAATTTGAGATATCGAAAGGAATTATATTTCATCTTTCCATTTATTTTGCGGATCGTGTCCCAAACTTTCTTTATAAGAACGAGGACTTAAGTTAAATCATATTTTTCCTTGATGCTCTTTTACTTTCTTTGATCGGGCGGCGAGCTTTGACTTAAACAATATGGTACTTAGTTAGGGCGTTGGACGATTATTAATTTTTTCAGTGCTTGTTGGCGTTGTCTAATGGTCTCTGTGAACCACGGTTTTGAGGTTCTTTTACAGCTTGGTGACGACTTGGGAATTGATGCTTCTGCAATGTCGATTAAAACGTAAAATATTGAAAAGGGCTATTGTCGTTTAAAACGGTATCCCTGTTAATCCTAGCTGTACAAACCGTTTCAAATTTGTCCCAGTCGGCTTTCTTTAAATAACATTGTGAAATTTCTTCGTGAATTGTAATGGCCGTGTTGTTAAGAGTGATTGAAAAGTGATCACTGATGAGAAGGTCATTAGTGACCTTCCGTTCATAATCCAAAAGCAGTGATGGGGAACACATTGTCAAATCGATACATGAATATGTACCCGTTCCTGGGTGTAAATATGTCGGTGATTTGGTGTTATATTAGACACAAATCGTGTCTACAAATGAAGTCTTCTACTTTGTGGCCTCGGTTATGGGCATTGAAATCCCTGAGTAAAACAAATGGTGCGGAAAGTTGTTGAACAAGTATATCTAAATTGTTCGGTACTACGTTGGTGTTTGGTGGTAAGCAAATAGAGCAAAAGGTAATCACTCGATGTAGAGTGACGCTTACTGCAATGGCTTGCATATTTGCATTTATAGGGATGACGTTATGAGGGGCTACATTGTTCACAACAACAAAAACTTCTCCTAAAGCCCTGTCAACATTGTGCGAGTAGGTGTTTAACAGGGAGTACGTTTAAGTGTAATGTTATCCGTTTCTTTCACGAATGTTTCCTGAAGGCATAATACTGCAGGCTCATGTTCGTTTAAAAGGAGGAGACTATCATTGCATGTCCTCGACAGTTCCATTGTATGATGGTGTTTGTCATTATAAATTTAAATTGAAGATCGTGGAGCTAGGTTAGAACTTTGTTTGGTTATTTGTCTGGTGTAAGTACGGGGGTGAATTTTTTGCTTGTAGATCTGGAGCTACCTTGGGCGCATGGAACAGTTTCTTCTGCATTCATGCTCTCAATGTCACCAAACCTGTTATAGGGTTTGGAGGGGTCTTCTGTCCCGTTTGTTGCCTGTTTCCATGAGATTTTTTAAAAGAATTTCGTGATATCGGTGGTTGGATATTATTGAAAGTAGTTTGAGTAGATGCCGTGTTTATATGTGCTTAATAATGTGTATGTGTGTGTGTGTGTGTGTGTGTGTGTGTGTGTGTTAGAGCTTTTTGTTGAATCAGGTGGTTCTGTTTGTGCTTGAGCGTCCTTTGTTTTTTGGATTGTTCTTCACTACAGTGGAGAAGGATGGGCCAGGATCGGCTGCTTTCGCCTGAACGAGTTTTCTGGCGTCTGGATAGGTTATGTTAGATGTATATTTTACCCTCTGTATTTCCTTATCCTGCTTCCAGGTATCACAATCATTGGAATATTGGCGTGGTGCTCCTTTCCACATTTGACACAATGCGGAGTTGCTTTACAATCAGATTCCTGATGAGAATGGTCTTCGCATCGGCCATATATTTGGCTTCTTTGAACAGCGGTCTTTGTGATGGCCATATTTCTAACACTTATAGCATCGAAGGGGGTTTGGAATATATATCTCAACCTTCACTTGCACGAAGCCAACTTTGACCACTCTGGATGCTGTTGGTTTGTTGACGGTGTGTACAATGGTGTTGGTGTCCTGCAGGTTGTTTGTATAACAAACGAAGAGAGTTAGTCAAGCGGTTTTGTGGCATCTTTAGACTGTATGACCATGAAGCTCAGAAATGACTCCACACTACATGATTCATCATCTAATTTAGATCCAGTTTTAGTACGCTTATTTTGATGTTATGTTTGAATTTCTATGTTGGTTTTTTGAAAATGCAGCACCCGTGCTGCCCGTCCACCATGGAGCCCAACAAGGGAAACTTTTCAAGTGCCAGGGATACACAGATACCATACTCAGTTGATAACATTACCTATGACTGACCCGTGAAGTCACCACCCTCTTGGGTCGGTAAAAGTACCTCCTGATTGATCCGTTAAGCCACAGCATACTAGGAAGTCTTCTAAGACTTGCGAAAGGATAAGATAAAGGAAGAGGCTATAGGGGCAACGGTGGTATCAAGAGAGATACAAGGAGAAAGATAAAGAAGGTGAGGGAGTAGATAAAGACTTCGTAGAGCTCGGCGTGACCAGCCGATTTGTTGAGGTCAGGCCCATCCCGATCACCCGTCTAGAAGAAGCAGAGGCCAAAGTAGTGTGTTGCATCGGACAACATCTGCTCAACTACCAGGATCCTTTCCTCCCTCGACACGGGACCCAAACCACGGCAAACAGGTTGCCTCTACTTAGTATCCTCTTACGACACGTAGGGAGGCACGTCGAGCAAATTCTACAACCCCGGACCCTCAGGGCGATATATTAATTGTAGTTAAGATTAACCAACTTAAATCAATTAGATAAAAGTATTATTTTAATATACATAAAACTGAATGTCGCACGGACGAATGCAAACCAATGAATGTTTTCGAAATGATAAACAAATATATTTAATTTATAGAAGAATATAGGATATGGCGTCGTTCCTGTGTATAGTTATTCTGATCTAAATTTAGAGAACCATTTGAGTCAATTCTATAGGATTACATGTCAATGGGAAGAGATTTATAAAAAAGTAAGCATGTAACACATCACATTTTACATTATTGCCAGTAAGATTCTTTTGGTTTGATGAATTAGTATAATGATAAATGTGCAGTAATTTCGCGACATACGCATGTGAAGAAATTAATATGCACATTAATAACGTTAAAATATTATACGGTATTAGGAAGTAATAAATGTTAAGGCATATTCATGACGAAATGCCAGTTATGTGTCACAGCATGTCTTTATGGAATTGTTAACACTGTAGAACACATTTGCTGATGCTATATTATGGTACTGTGTCTTAGATGTTGCATCCGATTCAAATCACATAATCCACTTTACAAGTAATATAAATCTTTCCGCGAGTATTATCATGCATGCCGTCAACAAAAGAACTTATTATTGCAGAAATACTTGTGTATGTAAACAACGTTGAACTAAACAAAACAACAACGTCGACAATGTCGATAAAGTAATAAGCCATGACTGCGGCAATTGCAGTTTCTAATCCCGGTGGAGTAACAAAAATTAGAATTTAGATTTCTGTTATGGAACTAGCCTTGTTTTCTTATATATATATATATATATATATATATATATATATATATATATATATATATATATATATAGAGAGAGAGAGAGAGAGAGAGAGAGAGAGAGAGAGAGAGAGAGAGAAAGAAACATGCTGACAGTGATTCTTCGAAAGTATTTGTGGAACAGAATACAAAATACAAATACTAAGCAGTTAGGGAACGATATAGAAAAATATGAACTGTGCATCAGTTGAAACAAATTGCACAACAGCGTGGAATGCAAACAGCAACCGGTGCGCGAGAAGCCGGGGTACCTTAATCATATTAGTATTTCCAAATGAACCACCACAATTGTGCATCATTTGCCCAGACATCAATTACAACCACCTGTAATTGTACGACAACTAAAACAATTTGTAAGCGAAAGTACTCTACGAATCCAATAAAGCGATAGAAAGGCAATAGATTGCATGTATAATCATTACAGTTGAGGCTGAACGAAACCTTCGCCTTATTTATTTACCATTGATACAGAGGCCGAAAATAATTTCACTAACACAAACTCACTCGTCAAATTACACATGTCACTGCTACTAAGGCGGGGAAAGCAATTACAATTCTCGAAACCATCCTAATGGAGAAATAGGATGGACTCGATATATTTTTTACAAGCTGAAGTGCATATTTCCACATATCAATCATTTCGACGATCGAGTTAAATTCCAAAGTCGATCAGTGAAATATAAACAATGATCATACTATGTTTGGATTTGGCACTTTTGCTAGAGGTACATCCAATGAATGATAATAAATATCAGCCTAGAAATTAACATTACTTTAGTTAATTCAATTTTAATAAAACTGAGCTTCCTGTGCAGCTTATATTGACAAGTTTGGACAACCTAACCTGATATCCTGCCAAAGTATATGTTTAGAATAAAGACAAGCACTTGAAATTATATTCGCCATGTATTTTAGTTAATTTACCGTCTTTTAAAATCAAGTTTGTTTGAAATTGGTAATTTAACTTCCTGAGCAGCTTATACTTTGCATCAGTTCAAGTGTGTTTGAAATTGTAAATAAATCAATATATCAAACCAGCCAGAATTCTAACGGCAGTGGTTGTGAGATGGAGGCGGAGCCTCTGGTGACATTTTTTCCTGCTGAATTTTATCGAAGGGTTTTAATCCGATTACAAGGAAGAGTTCATTACTTAGTGCATATATTACTAATGGAAGTCGCTCTACCAATTAGTTTGAGCGAACATTCACCATTAGCACTTCGACATCGTATTAATAACTGTTGTGCTTATAGATGTCCGAATAAACGTTCGGAAAGATGCAATTAACTAGCTTCACAACGACCTGGTCCCGGTGTATATAGCCATTTTCAGCACGAACTCGCACATCCTAAACAACATCAGTTATGGTCTTTGGAAAAAGCTGTCGATGGATGCATATTGGAAATAAATACAAGTGGAAAACGTATTCAATTACCATCAACAAATATTCAAATATTATCAGGAAGAGGGTTTCATACACGCATTAAACACGCTTTTTGTACTCGCAATGTTACATATCAATATAGTACATATAGTACATAGAGTGTTACACACTCCTATAACTCCTATAACCGGTAGTGTTAAGGTATAATTTACAACTTAACCTTGCAAACAATGGGTTGGAAACTTAGTTGAACCCAATTATTTATTCTATTTCTACTTCTGATGCACTCGCATCACCACTTGAACATGTTGCTCAGTTAAACTGAGATGGACAACGTCGTTTGCTAATATTGTATTCATCTCCGCCAAAACTAATTATATTTTCATTAAAATACATTTAAAATCAGTTAGAGGGTCAATTGTTGGTTATAGGTATTATTCAGTAAGTCGTTCTGCTGATGTGGATATAAGCTGGTCTACCAAAAAAGCGTGTTTCACAGATTATACTAGTCCGGGTGTCGCTGACATCAATCTTGGTGAGGTTATGATGTTTCAATATCTAACAGGTAAACGTCAAACACCTAACGTTAAAATTTTAGACATTGTTTGCAGGTTGAGGGAATCTATCAAAATAAACCTGACTGATGTAACTGAAAACTGCAGAAACAGAGACACTATTACATAAACTGGGTTTGTAATAGAGTATGTTGACGATGTTTCCGATACAACATAACAATATGTGGATATTGTACATTCATTTATACCACACTGCAGACTAATGAAGGATACTATGATAACAAATGGTCGAATTGCTTTTGATATTGCGCACGCCTTTGATAAATTAAAATCTCACATATTAACAGTAAATTAATATCGATTGTATATATTTATTTTACCTGGCTAGTATCGTAGATACCTTCAATTGAGACCATTGATTAATAATCAGCCTGGTCCACGTTGCTAAGCAGACACCGCTCTCCCAAAATACAGGAGAAGATGAAACTCAGTTTTAAGCATTTGATATCTATCCATATGGCTAATTAACCGTTTTTGGTTTTCTGTTTAAGTTACATTGATCTTTACGTGATAAAGAATTCTGACTGTGGTGATGATGTTGCGAACTCTGCCAAAGGGGCAAGCGATTGACAACGGATGACAGCGGATACTTGCATTGATGGTGATATTCGTTCTCATTATAAATTGAGAGTTGGGATCACACTAACTTTGCACTAGCGATTAGAGGTCAGCTTCGTGTCATAGTATTAGCACGTGGAAACGATCAATCGTTGACTGTACCACCTGGTCCAAAATTCAGGGATTGTTTTTACCAATAAAAGGTTGACGTTACCGCTGTACCTATCATGGATATTTTTACCAAACATCTCAACTCTTATTTAGAAACGGGTGACAGTACTTGAGGAAATAAAAGTGCGATCATTTCAGACATATTTCAATGGGTAATCAATATGTTCTAAAGTGAGAAATGCGTTAGGCCGTCAGGATGCACGTTTTCCGCAGATTTAAATACTTTATATGATAGTATGGCAGTATAATTGTGCCTGTAGGGTATGGTAATTATTTAGAAGATTGGGGGAGAATTGCACCTGATTTAGGCTTGTTGTGCAATTATAATACATATTATACTATTAATGGAAGGTTTATGATCGAACATGATTCTTTTTATGACAAAAATTGTCGACGGCGAAGACCAACTGCAAAATGAAATCATAAAGAGTACAGTCTCCAGTGCTATTTGTGAAATAGCCGTTCCTTTGTTTTGGGTGATTGAGGAATCACAAACAAAACATGCATCTTTGGTGCACCAACGGGTGTTATTTTCGCGACCATATCGATAATAACCGGTGTTAAGTGTGCTGTTGATAGAACTATTTCAGTAGTTACAATAATATTATTTTTTTAGATCTACTTACACCAAAGTCTCTATACGAACTATTTAGGGGCTACCAAGGATCAAATATATAGTTTTGTTGAACCCGAGATTGTGTTGGCATAATGGAATGGATACAGAGCGACGTTTAAGAAGATTTCCAGTCTATACAAGTTTGGTAATTTGCTTAAAACTGTAAATGCAAAACATAGCAAAGACGTAGCTTAGCTATAAGTTAAAATCAACAATGTAATCACTCACTTAACAACCTTAGCGATCAAGTAGCTTTCGGCTGATGTTTGGTAAGGGTCATCAAATAAACCTCTATAATTTGTTTAGTGTTTGCTGTGTCCGACAATTATTGTATACTGTTTCGTGCACTCTGGTTCATACGATTACTTCTGACGGTGACATCAGTAATGACCAAGACATAGGAATTGAAGCCTGTTACTTACATCAGTACCAAAAATCCACAGATAAAACTAACACAGTACTTAATTCAATATCACATATGTCCTCTTTCTGTTAATCTGTGCTTCTATATATAATCTGTATAATCCGAATAACACATCACTTCTGTCTGCGCTGGTTCGAGTCTGAGACTTGCCAGTAGCTTCTAATGGATGGGAGATTCTTCCCGGGGTTTTTCAAGATTTTCCTCCACCAGGTATAAGGGCCACTATGCATAGCCTATCTCATGCTGAATAATGGCGTTAAACCCTATAATAACAACAAAACCAACAACTATTATTATTGCATGTAAAGTTCCAACAATATATTAAGTTGTATGCGGACCTTTTCTGAAGTGTATTTTCCTTGGAATAAAGGCTCCAAATATGGTAGACAGTTAGTTGCAGGGACGAAGTTCATGTCACCTCTACTTTTACATTTTCTTTACATTGACTGGACATCATCAAATATGTATGGAGAAAAAAGATTACATAGTTTGACAACATTCTAAACAGAGACTAAACATGGAACATACAGTTAAATACAAATACAAATACAGAAATAATACACTACTCCCATGAACTGACCATATACAAATGATATCTACATAAGTAATAATAATGTCATTAAACTATTTTGCTTTTGGTTCTGCTCTAATAACGTTTTTGTCAAGCGGGTTTAGCCTCAAACATACTGCCAGCGGTACAAGATGCATGTATATAATCAAAAGCGTCAATAAATTTGTTTGCGTCCATTTTTCATCTAACTTTGCTAGTAAAGTTGTAAAAATTGTCGTGTCCAAGGAGGTCAAAGTTGTGTTCAAAATAAGGAACATTTTGCATCCCTCTATACCATTACACATCTATCTTTTTACGTTGTATATTACCTTGGGAAAATGTCCAATGCTCTATTTACATCATGCTCTTTTCTAGTGGCATGATATGACAACACTCAACGTGTTGTATCTGGCCTTTATTATTGTTTCAGGAATGTGAGAGCATTATTCCTTTATTAAACATCGTTATTGAATAGGACTAGTCACCATTGGCATACTGAGTATGCATAAGTATTCGCTTGAGACTGATGGCAAATTAAAACATCTGACCAGATTGTCTTTGAATGAGTTGACAATAATCCGGAGCATTCCAAGAATGAGATTGCGAATTCAAGGCATTTGATAGATATCACACGTTCTCTTGTTATGGGAAAATGAGTTTCGCAGTTCCCAGTTTTTATATTGCCACTAAATAAAAGGTACAGAGAGGAAATGTAGCTGTGGTTAACTAGATTAATGGCTGAAGTTCGCTGAAACATGGTTGTATTTTATGTTAATGATAGATATTTTGCTATTACAAGAATCGAAGGAAATAAAGCCATTTCCCATTAATTGTGATAAAACTGTTCGCATGCACATATCAAAGTCGTTGTAAACATAATGGCAATAATCTATGACCTGGATACACATCGGGTGCATTTGATTGTCAACTTTAATGTATAAAATTAGTAAACAAAATGGTATTATCGAGATAATATATCGCTTGTCTTCAGTTGCTATAGCTAGTTTTATGTCTTATATCTAGATAATTACGTCAAAACTGTCACATTAGAGAAGGAGAAATACTTTTTGTAATGTCTCAATTGTTTTCCCAACTAGGGGTTGCATCAATTTCTCAAAGAAAGCTCTGCATTTATTTCTTGTTACATGCACTTTAGTTTAAAGTTTTGCTATCAAGTGTGTGTGAAGACTCAGATGAAAGATCCAAATGGCACATGTATCTTTGGTCAATCAGTTGATCTGGCTTTACAAATAGTACGTAGCATTTTAATGTGTGGGCCTATCACTCTGACTTACATTACAACTTAAATCCGCATGGTATTAATAGTAAAACTTTCATGATTATATGAACTGATATATTAATAATTTTATAATCAGTCGACGACAGTTATAATATTTCGGTCGAGAACAGTGAATCTTGTATTCATCATGTTTCATATCTGTGTGAAGAAGTATTAACTTACCAATAGTAAAATGTTCATGTCTTAATATATTCATATTTGCTTTTTTATCAACTATCTCATAAAGTATAGTGTACATTAATTTGGAGTCTACAAATCTGAGGCAATCTCTGAAACAATCGGTGTGAGTATCTTGACAATAAGTTTGTAATATTCATTTCCAATAACTATTTGCCGTCAATCACCTATACCTTTTCGAAAATTTCCCTCTTCAAATGTGCATATGAAGGTGTCGTGAATGGCATCTGCGGGGTCGCCTTTCATCTCTGTATTTGTATCCATCATGGTATCTTTTATAACCTTGCATGGCAACAATGTCTGATTGGCACTAACAATGTTATGTGTAATAAAATCTGTAGTCAAATCCCTTTACCTGTTGCTAGTTGTAATATGAATATCGACTGTTTGATACACGTTGCGCTCTTTCCATTATAATTAATACAATTTTTTCGCATTTTGTTTGTTCATACCGTAATTGCTGTTTTGTTCACGCTCTGGAAAGGTCATCGTTTGGTTACCAGCCTCCAAGAGACAATAATTATATCGATGAGTCTACGCCGTCGTCAATGTTAGTTATTTGAAACAGCATAACATATAAGGATAGTAATTTCCTCTAGACAGATGATCTTTGGGCATCATTTGCAAGCCAACAAAACATCCATCTAATGATTGTACTTCTATTTTGAAACATTATACAAACATTGATTTCTTTTATACGTATTAAAATCTTTTGATTTCACGTTTTAACATTCAGTGGTTGAAAAGAAGCCAGATTCATACAGTGCCAATATGTACTGTTTTGAGTCTTCCTTTTCACACAAATTATCTGGCTTTTATGTATCGTTGCATTATACCTTGCAAAGCGTTTTAGATTTTGAAGTTGTGCTGTCAGTTTATGAATTGCACATTTATGTATGTGTATTTATGTTTACGTCAAATACGTATGTTAGTTTTCGTACTCCATAGTTTTGAAAATTTTACTATCAATATTAATCCCACCAATCTCAGTGTGTTAGTCGTTCAATACTACATTGTGTCGAACAAGATCGTTCTTTAAAGATTGATGTCCATCATTTTGATGGTTTAAATATGCAATCTAATGTTCATATTATTTTGAAAGTTGTCTTGCAACATATCTATCTTTGCAAATCAATATCTGCATTACGTTGAAAGTCAATCCTAACTTTGACCACATGTGCAGTACCGAAAGGACTGGTCTTATCTAGAAATCGTTGAATATCGCTATCACCTATCAAAAAGCTGTCGTGTCGATTACACATTATATTTTTCCTTTATTTATATTGTTGGTAAATTTCAAATTATCTTGTGACGAGATTTGCAGAACCAGACCTGTAACAATTTTTATTTCTACAGTGAGATTTCAGTTATTTTCTGTCTATCAGTAGGAATCAAAATGTTTCTTTATCATGGTATAGAAAATAATAGTTTTCTTTGTTTTGTGTCGTAATTGCCAGCGTTAGTGACTGTCTGCTCCGAATGACATATTTTACGGCAAGTTTGAGATGTCGTTTAGAATCTAGCTGAGTGATATCGGCAATTATGGCATTTGCATTCATCAGTCAGTTTTGTGTGACTATTTTAAACAATGTATCAAGCAGCAGATAACTTTAACTTCACCCGTGCCCGTTTTCTGTATAATTTTCACTGCATCTACACCTACTGAGAGGAATTAACCAGATTTTATCAAATGGTCCATCTGAGTGACCAGATGACATTGGATGTTTGGAGTACTAGATGTAAGCCACAGGCAACAAAGTGGTAGACATTTTTGTGGAGGACATAGTCATGTAACGTGAATACTTTCCACACCTTTAAATTTCGATAAGGGAATGCTAAAGAAAGCTGCATGTCCATGATTCAGTCCTTGGAAGAGAGTGTTTCTAAATTTGATGTGGGTGTATGCGAAAGTATGTAACAGTTAGTATATTTCTGATCTTTTCATCCTTTATTGGTTGTTGTTGTTAGTATTATTATTATTATTGTTATTATTATTATTATTGTTATTATTATTATTATTATTTATTTATTTTTATTAACGATGATCATCTATATAATATGGGCAGTGTTCCTTTTTTATATTTTGATATAACATCTAAATTTTTAAAGTTAGCTGGAAAGTTGTAACTTTACCAGCAACTACGACCATATGGTTGCAATAGTTTTATTTATATAATGAATTATACGTCTATCATAAGCCTCTGTAAAGATAACATACAAAATTCATTAAAATGATGATTTTGGCTTTGATTAAAACAAACGTGATTGCCATGAAATCAACATCAACATTCTGATCGCACCAGCTACATAATGTGATTGGAAATATCTATGAATGTTTACATAAATATTTTGTAATATTTCTGTACACAGTAATTTTCCTGTAATATACAACATTTCCAATTTTTCATATATTTCATATCAGTAACCATGTGTTCTTATGTTGTCTACTATTTCCGAACTTACATCAGTGGATCATCGTACATCCATCCGTCTTTACCTAAATCAATCTGTTTGATAAATACTTTCTCAATGAAAACATGAACTGAAACTGGTTAGATTAAGGGCTATTGAATATCCTTTGGATAGTGACTTAAACTTATTAGTGGATAGGCTATACGTACAAGACGCTTTAGAAAACCACAAAGGTACCATTGCAAATATATATATATATATATATATATATATATATATATATATATATATATATATATATATATATATATATATATATATATATATATATATATGTAGGTACGCATGATACGTGAAATTATTTTTTTTATAATGATTTATCTATATGATTGAAAGACGAGAAAGGTATTGAATATTGCATGCATGTCCCAGTGTCCCAGATGAGCTCGTAGTATAATGATGATATTAAACTGTTAACTACTACAATTATCAAAATTATTTATTATTGAGCATCTCTACATCAAGAGACATCTCAGTCTTTATCCGTAGTTTCTGCATAAAGTATCGCCATATAAATGTTTACATACATTGCGTTGGTGTATTGGCTTTTAGTTAAGCAAAGACAAAGAAATTATGATATCATATATATGATAAAGGACTATTCACTTTGTTCATAGTCACTGATCGTTCTCTTGACTGAAATGCGTGATGATTTGTTTACCTTTGAAGTCCCTATGTAGCTATGTACAAGGAAATACATTACTATAAGCCAAATATTTAAAAAACATATTCATAGTAGGTCTATAACATATTTAGTAAGAAAAGATGAAGGCAATGAGCAAAAAACACAACACAGGAGAAACCGAATACCAAACTGGAAATGTTAGCTACTACACGAGCTTGC
The DNA here is from genome assembly GCA_028554795.2 of Sinohyriopsis cumingii. NCBI lineage: Eukaryota > Metazoa > Mollusca > Bivalvia > Unionida > Unionidae > Sinohyriopsis > Sinohyriopsis cumingii. Next base: position 112,105,288 of record CM068828.1, read on the forward strand.
CAGATGTAAAATAATTATCTTGAATCACCTGAGATTTAGGACGAAGACAACACATAACATTAAGACCTATAATTGCGTTCCTGAAACATTATTTAATATGATTGAAAAATATATTTTTACAATTGGATTAGCCATTAGAGAAAGAACCTATTGTTCAGGATATTTAACAAAACACGTTGTACTCTTTCTTTTAATGTTTATTTAAGACAAAATCAAAGTTTGCACTTTCCATTACAAAAACAGACTGAAAAATGTGACTGATGAAATAAGTATGCTTTCTTTTATGTCGCCTTTATTCAAGTATTACTTTTGTCTGTGTCTTTTAAGTATCGAATGAACAAAAGGTTTCCGTCTTGAGACATTAATGTAGCTGTGTTTCATTTATATATCGATTTCAGATGATCAGAGAAGACTCTGAATTTGATTATCAAATCTAAAGCACCAGGAACCTATCAACTTTCTATACTGTATTCTTTTCTTAAGGATGCAGAATGCTCCCACTGCAATTTACTGAACAGTTTGTTTTATCTAACGCATCAACTGTAATTATTGCGTAGCTTTTACTATTTAACGGAATGGCCGCTTACATGCGCTTTCCCATTTAGACAAGGGCTAGTGAATTTTATGCGAATCTATAATTACGAAGGCGCAAAGCCACACACGTTTGGTATTCTCGATCTTCTCTGACGTCTATATCTTTGCATGCTTTTAACCCAGCCTATTTGTTTAATGGAAAAGCAAGGAGAAAGGATTATCAGTATAGCAGCGGGGGGGGGGGGGGGGCGAATCCGACATTTCGTCCAATCGTTATTTTGCTTAATTATTACTTCTGCACTCAGCGGATCCGGTGTAGTCAGCGCCTGGTAAAAAAAAAACGACGTCGGTCCATCCTACACGACGGTGACGTCATTTAGTTTAATACACTTTTCTGCGCGCCGATCCCAGTTTTGTCAGCGTCCGGTAAACACAGCGACGACCGCGTCGATGTCATTGCCCCCCCTGCTGCTAAGAAGTTATTTACAATGAAAATTAGTTACAATTTAACCGAATATTTGGTCAAGTCCGATACGATATCGTGTCCGAGGATCATGTAAATTTATCGTTACAAATCCATGTGGGGTCGACTGAGCATGACTAAAAAAGTTTCGAAAACCATTAAAGTCCATGTCACCGCCACACCAAGTTTGCCATATATTTCGTAGCGTGTGTGTATCAACGCCGTTGAATACAGCAAGAATATTACAGTTGTCTCTGATTACTTTTGGAATCTGAGTGTATCGTTGAGTGACATATATCACGTCGGTGTTTTTATGCCTGCCTCTGGAAAATATCCTAGCTGGGTTTTTTTGATTGTCTAACATAACATCATCGTACACGACTAGATTGTTAACGTCGCCATCAATATCATCAATGCCTGGTGCATCATTGATATCTGTAATAAACTCAATAACATTTTTTTCAGCGATCGCTGATGCATTCTCGTTAAAATCTTTCAACACCTCGTAGCATCGTTGATCATCTACGCTAGGGGCGATTAAATACAACTTATCCCACTTCATCCATCTCATTATTAAATTGAGTAACAATTGCGTCTTGCCGGATCCAGATGGTCCGATGATAATCATCCGGATCGAGTTTGGTAACGCTGCAACATGCTTAACTGGTTCTCTCGTTTTAGTCGCCGAAAAATCAATTATATTCATATCTCTATACATAAATTATGGATCTATATTGTGTGAAGTGTAGAGTGCGTACTGGCACAAATGATATGACAACCGTTACAACAAGAAATAACAGATCGGCGCTTACTGGTAAGTGTGTACAATGCGGTACAAAGAAATTTAGATTTATTTCTATTAGACCCGGGGATGCTTTAAAAAAAAGCGAGGAGGTGATATTGCAGCCAAGTTATCAAAACTCCCCGGAACACCGTGGGGAAAGTATCCAGGAGAAAAGCACCTCCCAGGATATAGCTACTGTGGCCCCGGAACACGATTAGATATCAGACTCGATGATCAAAATCAGCCCAAACCCGGTGAGTATCCAATAAACGCTATCGATAAGGCGTGTCATGCTCATGATGTTGCTTACTACAAAAGTAGCGATCTGCAACAGCGTCATATCGCGGATGTAAAATTAATTCACGCGTTAAATGCTATTCCTGATAAATCATTCAAAGAAAAATTGGCTTCATGGTTGGTAAAATCGGCTATGAAAGGTAAATTAATGATTGGAAGCGGAGCTTCTCGCGCTGGTAATTGAAAACGCTAGCGTTTATAATAACAACATGGAATCCATCTATTATTCTCCGAGAGGATACTGGAAGGGGAAGGCCGCAATTGGTAAACTCGCAAGCGCTGCAAAGGTAACAAAGGCCGTTGCGGCTAATTGGTTATCCAAACAGGCTATATGGCAAATTTATCTACCACCGCCTAAACAAATCAACTTTTCGCGCTTTGATGTTACCGTACCCAATGAAGTTCATCAAGCTGACATATTATTTCTGCCGCATGACAACGGTTACAAATACGCGCTAACCGTAGTTGATGTTGCGAGTCGATACAAACAAGCGGAGCCGTTAAAAACAAAGTCAGCAACTGAAGTAGCCGATGCGTTTGAGAGGATTTACCGAAGGGGTCCTCTGCGCTGGCCAAATCTATTACAAGTTGATCCTGGCAATGAATTTCGCGGTGCTGTTTTATCAACGCTGAAACATCATAGCGTCGCGATACGACGAGGTCATACTGCGCTACATCGTGATCAGGCAATTGTTGAACGATTCAATCGGACTCTTGCTGAACGGTTATTTGGATATCAATACGCGAAGGAATTCATCCAGGAAAAACGATCTCGTGAATGGGTTAAAAGGTTGCCAGGCGTAATTGCAGCGTTAAATAACGAGATTACCCGAGCAATCAACATGAAGCCCAGCGACGCGATTAAAAAAAAGTATATACCCGGAAGATCAAAAATAGATAGCGTTTCCAAGCCGATTCTCGGCGATGTCACTGTTAGATATCTGTATGAACCAGGAGAGCTTGAAGGCGGTAAAAAAAGAGCTACTGATCCTATTTGGAGTGTTACCACACATAACATATCAACGATAACACGATCAACTGGTAGACCACCGATCTATAGACTGGATTCAACTGCCCCACAGCGGGGGTTTACACGCGAGCAACTACAAGTGATACCTGACGATACTCAATTGCCCCCGCGTGGTCTTAACTAGCGCCGTTGCGTCTATTGCACTCAAGACAGGTCAACCTCACATTGTTTTTGACATGACCGAGACTGTTATCGATCCTGTCCACGGTAAATTGGCGAGCGTCTTTATCCGAATAACGCCAGCGCATTACACAATTGCAACTCGCGCAGTGATTATTCTGTTGTTGTCGTAACGCAATTATTAATTCGGCATCAATATCAAAACGCCGCTGTTTTTTTTTATCCTGTTGGCGGTAACCCGAGAGTTTTCTATCAATGACGCTAGCATCAATAATGTCATCGTTGTCACTGGCTTCGTCAATAACAATTCTTCGAAGCTGATTCATTCTCCGTACTCGGGACACTGCAAGATAGACTAGATTTGACCATTCGATGGGATTATCAACCATCCAAACAATTGTATCCGTGATAGTCAATCCCTGCGAGGAATGTATTGTCGTTGCGTATCCTAGCGTCCACGGGGATTTATCAGCACGTAGCGCGTCCTCGACGACGCTGATATCAACGAGCACAATATCATTCAGCACAAGAATTTGTTTTTTTGTCCCTGACGCTGTCGGGCCCGGGATTTCAACTTCAATGTTCTGCCGCCGTGTATCCGCGGGTCTATAACATATCGGCACTGGGCGCGTTGGAAACTTTTCCTTATGCAACGCAAACAACTTCCGCTGAAGTGTGTCTCTGACTATCTTTCTACTCGCTACAATCAAATCGTTTGGTCTCCATGTTTCCCAGAATTCATTTAACGGCGTTTCCGGAATCACCTCGCGGATTATTTCACATTGAACTCTATCCGGCTGTAATCTGATTAATTTTTTAACCTCGCGCAGTTGTTCATCAAGTGCTCGGTAATCAGTATCGGTTTCTTCATAATAGTCCACAAAACCCTTTAACCAATCATGTGGACCCTCGCCGACAAATGGTGGTGGTTGGCCATGGTCGCCACACATGATTACCGCTGTATTCGCGCGCAGCAACCACTCAAGAAACATTTGTAAAGTATCTAACGAAACAGTACATATCTCATCCCAGATGATAACCTCAGGAATAAATTTTTCCCCCATTCGATCAGGAGTCCACTCACCGCCGCTGTATCGAAAAAAGCTGTGATAAGTAACGGCGTCAACATTTCGTTGTTTTATCTCTCGCGCTAGTCTATGGGTCGGTGTAAGCACGATTATACTTGCCCGCGTTCGAAATAATTCAATTGCCCGAGTCGTCTTTCCTGACCCGCCACAGCCGCTTAAATAAACTGTTTTGTATCTACAAATTGGATCAGAACACGGTGGTGCATTAGACCATTCTGATAAATTATCACCGCGTAAGTAATTGTTTTCAGCGGTGACATCTGCTGACGGGGAATAATCGCGTCGTATTTCATTTTTAATTCTCCATATACCCCAACTCTCGTCCGGACTAGTAAACTCGGCTAAGTTTCCCTTGTACTTTACGTCTATATAAAATGAATCAACGGCTACTCTAACCGCGGTGTCGGGAAATCTATTTATCATCGAGAATAAATTGATAGCGGCGTAACCCAGCATAGACGCCCTCAAATGCGGATACGCGGGGCTGTCTCCATCGAAGTAGGTAACAACTGTACCCAACTTTGTTCCATTGGACAAGAAAGCTGTTTTGCAGTTCACGTATCTATTTTTTGCCACTGCATCCTTGATTAAGAATCATATTCTGCGTCATCTATAATCAGCCGTGAGCAATATCGTTTGTAGTCGCAGATTTTTCCACCTTGTGTGAACTTACCAATTATTCTTCTACCGAGATCTTTTGCCTCGCGGTTTCGTTGGTTGAATATCTTTTTGGACCATTCGATGATATATTCCTCGTCGGCATCAATATGTTTTCTGGATTCGTCAATTATGCTATCTAGACGCTCCGGTTCTGGTAACCAGACTTCAGTCTGCGCCCGATATGATATAATCGCGTCACTGACAATCAACGAAACTAGCATGCTACAATCAATCATATACCGTAGCAGCGCTATTGGAAGCCATCTCTTTTCAGCCATGTGTCTACCGATCCAAATATAACAACAGCGATGAAGTCCTGCCGCGAATTCAAATGATACTATGCGAGCGAATCCGGTTAAATCAAAATCAGGCAGTGGTCCATTAATAGCAACACGAGTCATTTCATGTCTGGGGTGTCCAAATCGTTTGAAATACTCAGCGGCGGATCCATACCCGAGAAAACTCGCTGAATAACAGGCAACCATATCAACCGAGATCATAGCGTCGCGGTTGTATTCAGTGTTCCATAGTCCACCGTGATAGTATTCCAAACAACTGGATTGTACATCCGGTAGAAATTCCTTGCGCGTTGGTCTCCACGCATTTTTCCTTGCTGCAACATGAGCCGCAACCGATGGAATCGTAAAACAATTTGTTAGCAGTTGTTCATCATGCTCTTCAAATTCCATGGCGGTTTTTTTCATCTTTTTGTGAAACGCTTCAGTGCGATATAATTCACCGTTTGGTCTTACAAACTGATCAAAGGTATCCATGTCGTTTTCAGCGCTGCGAAGTAACCACACTGATACAGGGTCGTTTTTACACAAGCAGGCAATAGCATCAAATAGTTTCCTCTCCGCGAGAAAACCATCCTCTCCCAGGAATTCCCCCGGGATATACTTTACTGTTCTATCCCGTGGAAATATTGTGACCGCGGGCGTCCACGCGTGTTCGTTATGATCAATAATTTTGATTGGGGCTCCATTTGATTTATACTTTGATTCATATAATACTTCACCGGTTATCGTTGTAACGGTTATTGGAAATCTCAGCGACGTTTCTAATTTCGCTATGTCGCTGATGGTTGCTCCTCGCTCGCGCACTGTCTCCTCCCATTGGTTTATTTTACTACGTCGTAAATCAGTCAATTTGTTTCCTCGACACGCATTTGTAAAATGCTCTATTACTCGTTCTGCTACACAATTTATCCCCGTTGACTGTTTCATCGGCGCTAGTTTTCCGATATCAGGTTTCTTATTTAACGAGTATATTCCATAGACAACTGCTGTTTCAGGATACGCTCGTTCATAGTATGGTCTGTCAATTCCGGTTAACAGCCCTGGCTTGGAGTCGCGGCTAACAATGACTGTTTTCTTGTCGCTGAGAACCGGTTCAAATTTATCACGTATGATCCAATTACCTGATTCCACCCGGACAATGAATTTTACTCTGAAGAAATACTTGCTGGAGCCAAGTTGTGATATTATCGTTGCCGCGCGGTTGTCGTTCATGGTAGCATCAACAACACCATCAATTCGAAATGTTGACCAACGATGAGATGCACCATCGCGCTTGAATTCATTGCTACAGTCGCGTATTTTATTCAACAGGGTTCTATCGTTTATTAACGCTTTTGGTGCGTCCTTGAGGACTCTATCGAGATTGAACTTAATATTTTTCCAGGGCTTAATTGCTGCTAATCTCTCGAACTCATCCATATAATTAAAACAAGTATTTAAATGAAAGAATATAGTATAATGAATCACTGCAAATGGTTGATGATTGGGTCGACAACCCCGTGCAATAAATCATGTAGAGGTGAATTCTGCGGGTATCATTTACAAAGCGTTCGTAATGGTTCTCTTGGCCCCCTACCGTGCTTGGTTTGCCACGTTGGTGTAAGAGGAAAATCGCAGTTGTGTATCAATTGTGGCGGAAAGCGATACAGAGAGTTAAAACGCTATTATGATAAACGAATAAAAAACGCCGTCATTGACCCAACCGCTGACTCAGTCATCAAAACTCCTCAGGACTACATTGCAAGGTTTATAATTAAACCAAATAATGAATTAGACAAGTAGTATTATTATACAAATGAACCAAGAATTTCAGCCGCATCCCGTGCTCGTTAATTACGAGGCATCTCGCGACGGCGTTGTTAGAAATTGTAAACTGAAGAAGCTGGTTGGTACCGTAAATAATCAGGGATACTTGCAATTTACTGCGGGAGGAAAAAGCTATTATGTTCACAGGATTGTATTTGAAGCATTCAACGGATTAATCGAAAATGGGCTTGTGATTGATCATATTAATAATAATAAGACTGATAATTCTCTTATAAACTTGCAAGCTATCTCGCAAAGTCAGAATACCAAAAAAGGCCAAACTGGTAAGTTTTCAAAGAAAGCAAAAAGCGGAAAGTCATTTGATACAACAACGCACGAAGAAAAAATATTTCAGTCGATGAATGAGGCAGGAAAATATTTTGACATTTGTGGAGCCTCAATACGATTTGTTGCAGAAGGAATACAGAATTCAGCGATCTCAAAAAAGACGGGTCACAGAATTCGATTTTCATATGTAACAGAAATCAGCGAGTGACAAGGTCACCGTGACGAAGTCACCGGCGCCTATGGCGCTGACGAAGTCGCCATGACAGTGCGAACGCTACAATAAATTGTCTCTTCCGGAAGAAAACGAATTATCCTACGGTTTCATCGAATGTTAACACACCTCGGGATTGATACGCGGGGTTCATTTTGTAAAATATTTTTTTTTGATATTAGAAATAAGATGTTTTATAAGAATATGAATATCGAAGACATCAATAATATATTAACCGAGATTTTAAAATTAAAAAATCAAGGAATTGAATTATCTGATAAGCTTGATAACCAAAAAATATTGTCCGATTATGAAATTATTAACGAGCAATCAAAGAAAGGTCGATATACCCTGCCACGCGAGTATTCTTTTATAAAGCGATTACAATATACGATCAACGAAAACCTGTATGGCAATGACGTAAATGCATTTATTGGACTATTTACTGCCGTTGAGACAGTACGAAAAAAACTCGGACAGGCTTTTGAACGACGTCGAGAAATCTCTAATAAAATTAAAAACATTAGAAGGATTATAGACGAAAACTCCCTGGAGCCCCTGGGACATATCCCCGCCACACTCGGCGGGAAATTAGAAATTACGGAGCAATTGCAATAATGGTAGGCGAATCACTTACTACTCGGCTAGCCAGAGAGCGGCTAGTAGCGCTTAAAAAGTTCATACCGTTACGAGACAGGGTCCGAAAACAACTTCAAACGCGGCAACAACTACAAACTGATTTTGCTGTTGGAAGCGAACAGCTCTTTGCTCCGGTAACTAAAGCGACCAAAGATGTTACGGCGGCAACTGTGCCCGTCCTCGGTGCGCTTGAAAAGATAGCGGCTCAGACCAAGCAAACAAAAAAGTCTCTGGAAACACTCCCTGCGAAAATAGCGGTTGCTACAACACGGAGGCCGCCACCACTCGCTATAACCGAACCACAAGAACCTTATGTTACAATAGCCGATGAAGAAGAACTAGGCGCCACCGCAAGAGAACCAGAAGAAGAAATACCGGAAGAAATACCGGAAGGAATACAGGAAAAAAAAAAAGAAAGAGGGGGGAATATACCCCGTAATGTGCTTAAAAAGAGCACAATAGATCAAATTAGAACCTTCGACAGCGATGAAGAATTTGTTAATTTTGCTGTTACAAATTTTGCTAAGGGCACACGAGATGAGCATATCAATAGCGGCTACGAGAAAAATATAAGGTCGTTAAAGGACTGGACAAGAATAGTGTATTTAGCAGGTAGATATAAAGATGTATTACCACATCGTGGTGATCCTAATTACGACGCATTCCACAAGGAAGTTGAAAGTAAAAAATCAAAACACGGAAAAGGATACTCTCTTGGTAAAGACGTTGCTTGTCCTGGTAGTGTTCTCAGTGATATATCACGGCTAGAAATACTAATCGGAGGAAAACGAGCCGGAAATAACTCTCCGGAAATAATCAATGAGGCCGCTGATATTTGCAGGCGGTTATTTGCCGGTGGTATCATGGACATTAATGCATATCGAACGCTCATAGACGAGTTAGTGGATGATTAAAAAAATTATAAAATTGTCGTTTTTTGTCAGTTTTTGGTCGTTTTTTGTCAGTTTTTGGTCGTTTTTGGTCAGTTTTTGGTCGTTTTTGGTCGTTTTTTTGTCGTTTTTTTGTCGTTTTTGGTTAGTTTTTACGGGTGAAAACCCCAGGAAATCATTTAGAGAAAATCGATGTTTTTTACCAAAAACCGGCAAAAACCAACCAAAAACGACAAAAAATCGACAAAAAACGACAAAAATTGACAAAAATTGACAAAAAAAAGCGGATTTTTACCGCCGATGAAAACCCCAGGAAATCATTTAGAGAAAATCGATGTTTTTGACAAAATTTATGATTCGGTGGTGGGAAGGGGGGGTGATCAACCACTAATTGGAAAACACTGGTGTTTTTTATAATAAAGATAATTATACACTACAACCATGATAAACCAGTCAGCGTCTACGTGGTAAACTCACGATTGCCCGTATACCGCGCGTGGTACGGAGACGGTCTCGGTAGCACCATTGCGGGGTTATTTACAAGAATGGCTCCAAAAGTAGCGCCGTTAGCCAAACAATTAGGAATGAAGGCTATTGATGTTATTCGTGATAAGGGTATTAGTGCTATTGGAGATGTCGCCGGAAGGGCGTTTTCTGCAGCACGAGATAAACTAATGTCGTTGGTGAGAAAAAGAAAACAGAAACCACCGGTGATGCCATCAACGACAGTGATGCCTGCAAATGTCAGTAAAGTAATAAATAACGCCGTGGAAGAAAAACTAGCGTCGTTGGTAAACAATAATCAAGATGACATCGCAAACATAATAGCGGGAAGTGGTTTAAAACGACGACGATGATTTAGATGCATCAGCGTATTATTAAATAAAATGTTTAAACGAACAGCTGACCCGGCGTTTGATATGGACGCACCAGTGCACAAGGATGATTCTGTCCGTAATTATCAATTTTATTCCTATCATGCAGTACAACCCAACATACGATCGCGAATTGAACTTCAAGTCCATGATACCAGTAAATATTTTTTACCGTGTGAAGCGTTTATTGAAATCGAAGGAGAACTTGTAACAGAGGCTGATACTCCTGCTGTACCAGCACCGTATCCAGATGGTACCAAAGTTGGCTTAGTCAATAACGGCGTAATGGCGCTATTTGAGAGCGCAAAATATCTCATTGACGGGCGAGAAATTGAATCAATAGAACGTGATGTTGATGTTGCTACAACAATAATCGGGTTAGCAAGATATTCCGACGATTATACAAGATCAGCGGGTCCATCTATGATGTTTGCAAAGGATACTAGAAACACTGCTGGAAACTCGCAATTTGTGGTAAGACGACCAAGAAATAATGCTAATAACGCTGATGCTGATGTTGAGAATATGATTATAAACAGCGATCCTAATTTTAACATCGGAGCTGCAACACGCATATCAATGTTAACAGGGCCGCGTAGATCTTTCTCATGCGCGATTCCACTGCATCATATATTTGGATTTTGTAGGAACGTGCGAAAAGTTATCTACGGAGCAAAGCATACCGTGGTGCTTGTGCGAAAAGGTGATGATAGAAATGCAATTTGGAGAATTTCAGCGGATCTTGCGAATCCAAATAATGACCCTGGTAAAGTCGTTTTAACTAAAATATTATTGTGGATGCCAGTAATGACTCCATCCATTACCACAGAGGCACGATTGCTATCCTTTATGGAGCAGGGGGGAAAATCATTACTAAGTTGCCTAACAACAACAACAGATACTAAGCAATCAAATATCAATGGTATATTCACATGGAACCTGGCATCACAACAAGGCATTTCGGCTCCGCGTCATATATTTGTTGCGTTGCAGGATATGACGAGAGTTGATAATCAACTATCCAGCCATATGATATTTGATCGATTAGGCGTTACTGACGTCTCGCTGAGAATAAACGGCCAGCAGGAACCATCTGAGGATATACAACTTAATTACGGTCAAAACCATATTGCACGCGTGTACCATCGGTTGCTGTCGTATATGAGTCGTGATCAAAACGTCGACACTGGTTTGCAAATATCACAACATGATTTCAAAGAACTATATCCGATCTATTACTTTTCGCTGGAACATCTTGATTTAACAAGACAATCCGTCGTTGATATACACTTCCGAGCTAATGTAACTCGCGGCGTTATTGCCGATTATAGAACGGTTGCTGTCATTCTCAGCGATAAATCAATGCTGTTGGAAGGTGTTGGTGGACGAATGAGAATCGTTGATGCACCAGTGGAAAACATGTAATTGAAAACATAAACGCGTTTACAATAAAAATGTCGTATAATGTTGTCGCTGTAGAGTTGACCGATGGTCAAGTCAAGAAATTACGATCAAAGTCGGCTAAACAATGTGGAACCACAATAACGTTAAAGCCGTCACAGATGGCAGGTGGTAATCATAAGATATCGTTGACGGCGCGTCAAATAAAACATTTCAATGATGCGATGAAGAATAAAAAGGGTGTTCAAATAGATTTTTCAGCCGCAGCGATTAAAAACATGGAAAAGACCGGTGGGATATTTCCGCTGTTAGCTGCGATTCCAGCGTTGATTGCCGCGGCGGCCCCAGCAGTGGCGAAGGCGGCTGCGTTAGGAGCCGTTGGTACCGCGGCGGGAATGGCATTGAAGAAGGCAACCGGGAAAGGCTATAAAAAAAACGACCAGTAGCCGGAAAGGGTCTAAGACTACCGGGAACCCCGTATTCATGGTACTCGGGGAAGGGTCTAAGACTACCGGGAACCGTTTATTAACTCAAGAGTCAATGACTCCAATGTCTAATTTTGATTTAATAGATGCCGCAAACGAGTTAGCGATAAAAAACTTCAGAGGTGTTTTTATGAGGGATCAATTACCGACAAAACCAAGGAATATTGAAACCGGTATAATTAACCTCGATAAATCCTCCGGAGCGGGAACTCATTGGGTTGCATACGCAATTGATCCGCGTGCGATCGTCTATTTTGATTCATACGGGTTAGCCCCGCCAAACGAGTTCATGCGGTATATCCGGGCGTGTTCAGCCCCGGTTTTTTATTCCACGCTGCCAACACAAAAATTAAGTGACCCACCGATATGCGGCCGTGAGGTATTGAACGTACTCGCGGAGATTTCATCATCGCGGAAACCACCTCATGTGGTTGTAAACGAATACACTAGTGGGGTCGTAGAGGCCCGGCGGGTTAATTAAAAACACCGTTTTTTTTTACAATAATAATGATTGATATCTGGGGACGACCGGTTTCGGCGCTGAAAGAATCCACGGAAACGCTCGCCACCGATGACATAAAAAAACTAATCGAGGATGAAATCGCTGATACGTTAAATTTAACCAGTGTTGACCCGGGCGAAATAGTTGTATTTCAAGACCGACAGGGTAAACTGAAATCCAGTAATGTGTCGCTGGATGACGTTTTAACAATACAGCGTGATGCCGCCGAGAACACCATCGCGTTGTATACCGATGACGGACGACTTAAATCAGGTGAATCCATCTTGACGATAAATGGAAAAATAAGTACACTTGGCAACAATTATATATCCATGTCGGATTCGTTAAAAAATTTGTATGATAAATTTAACGCGCAAGCAAATCAGTTCGAGGGGATACAAAAGTCTGTCACCGATATACAACTCACTACTGCTAGTTTTTTTGGAACCCCGACGGTAACCGAACCGAATCTTGTGGGGATAAAAAATACTATTTCGGAGTTTACAACGCTGTCGGGCCAATTTTATACGTTACGAAAAAATTTTAACAGGGCTGATAACACCATTGATAAATTCTTTGGTAAAAAAAATACCAGACCGGATGAAATTACAATAACTATAAATGATATCACTGCGTATGGACAGGAAATAGAAACAATCAAAATTGATGTTAAAACGATCAAAGCGGGTTTATACGTGAATGAACGGGAAATAGAAATAATCAAAAATGATGTTGAAGCGAACAAAAGGAGTGTAGACGCGACACAGGAAATAGAAACAATCAAAACTGATGTTGAAACGATCAAAGCGGGGTTATACGTTCATATACAGGAAATAGGAACAATCAAAACTGATGTTACAGCGATTAAAGACAGACTACCGGAGGTGACAAAAATAAAAATCCCTCATGAAAACACCATCAACACAGTATACACGATTTATCATGGATCATTCACTTGGACTCCTACACAAAATATAATATATATCACCGCAACTGTTAAGGGTATTTATCGATTTACACTGGTTTCAATGATGCAGTTTAATATATTATCGTCGAGTTCATCCGGGTTTAACAATACAATATCAACAATTATAGACAAGGACGAAACTGAACAGTTTACAATTTATGCCGTCGATAGAAATTTAACCGGGGCAAACATTACATGGTATGTGGAATTTGTAACGGATCTAAGTAATTAAAAATACTAGCTCTTTTAAAATAAAAATGACCACCAAGGTAATTGAATCAGAGGTATCACCGACGTCACATCAATATCGATTCAATACCGTAAAAGAATTCTCCGCGAATTTGAAAACGCTTTCCGAACAATACCGTATAAAAATAAAAAAATACCGCCGAAAAATAACCACCATCGACGCGGTCGTGCACTCGGTATCGGGTATAGTAGCCGGTACCGGTGTTATTTTATCCACGGTGACCATGATGGCCCCGATCGCTGTTCCAATCGCTATCTCCGCGGCGACAACAATTGCTGGAGTCGCCAACGCAATCACTAGAAAGATATCATCGTGTTCTCAGAAAAAACTCAACGAGTATACAGTAAAACATCAAATAGTATCCGACGCGTACTCGAAATTATCCGGGTTGATCTCGTTGGCGATAGATAATTCGTTTATATCCGATGTTGAATTCTCCACGATGGTCCAGTTGTATGACTCCGCGATGTCAAAAATCGAGGATTTTCAACTGGAAGCTGGAAACCACGTCGCTGAAACAACTTCAATGGGCTTAAAACATTCTCCTGAAAACAAGCAGGTTGTTAATATTCGGTGTTGAAATTAAACACTAGAAACGACGAATAATAATAATGTCGCTGAACCCCGAAGGGTTTCAATTGCTTCAACGGATCGCGGAGAACACCACTCCGGTACAAACAAATATGATATCGATAACATCAACGAAGCCAGATTTCAGTGTAAACTTCCCTTCTCCGATTCCATTGAAGGAAATAGCGCTGGCAAAATTGCGAATATATCACAGTTGGCCTAATATCCGAGCGGAAGCATTTAACGGACAACAACCTAATAACTCGCTGGTTTTTGCATGGACAAATAAACCCGATGGAACCCCAGACTGGAATGAGGTTACAATACCAACTGGGTCATACCAAGTAGAACAAATCAATAAAAAATTTCAACGCAGGATAAAATCGATCACAGGAAAAGAATCAAAAATCGATATTACGGTTCATGAACCGACGTTATCGTCGACGATTGAAATAAGCACACCGAGGTATATGGTTGATATTTATAACAATTCAATAAGAACCATACTAGGTTGGCCCGAGAATCCACCTAATGAAATCCCCGCGTATTTGCACACAAATGTGCAATCGTATCATGAGATTAATCCCAGTTATCAAGATGAATTGTCTATTATAAGAAACACGTTATTACCCAGCGGGTTTATATTTCAAGACAGGAATACCATGCAATGGTATTTTCCGTATAAGCAAACTCCTGAATCGTCCGCCACGGTCACAGTTGGTTTAAATGATATCACTGGTGCGTTTGCCGAGATTAATCGTAATTACCAATTGCAACTAGAACAACTACGGAAAACAAAAGCACGAAAACACGTTGAGGTGTTAAATCAACTTATATCAGACATGGAATATATTAATGAGCGAATCGTTAAAACAATATCCGCTAACAGCGATGATAATAAACAAAAATTCCTAACCGAGTATAATATCACAGAAGCCGATTTACCCGATTTCAAGTTTCCAGGATACAACGCGCCAGAACTAAAAAAGTCTCTTAATGATTTTCTCGGTCCATCAATTATCCTCAGACACGATAACGGAGATGGTGGTAGTCATATTGCTCCATACAACGTAAATATCGCATCGGTGATAGCAATCAATCTAGTGTGCGATGTTATCGAAGGGAGTTACCAGGTAGATACCAAGCAATCAAATCAAGCTCAACAGGGGTATATCCTTTATTCATTTTCGCCAACAGCCCCTCCCGGATTCTTAATCGTTGAGAGCCCGATTAATCCGGTCTATATGCGATGCCATAATCAATTTTTAACGAGAATTAATTCTAGACTTACCGATCAGTCAAATAACCTAATTGATCTACAAGAGGAGGAGTTAGTGGTTACTCTATTTGTGAGATCATTGTAAATAACTTCTTAGCAGCAGGGGGGGAAATGACATCGACGCGGTCGTCGCTGTGTTTACCGGACGCTGACGACGCTGGGATCGACGCGCAGAAAATGTATTAAACCAGATGACGTCACCGTCGTGTAGGATGGACCGACGTCGTTTTTTTTTTACCAGGCGCTGACTACACCGGATCCGCTGAGTGCAGAAGTAATAATTAAGCAAAATAACGATTGGACAAAATGTCGGATTCGCCCCCCCCTGCTGCTAGTATTATAATTAATTCACTTGCTGTCGGTAGAACATGTTCGACCCATTGATATATATATATATATATATATATATATATATATATATATATATATATATATATATATATATATATATATATATATATATATATATATATATATATGTGTGTGTGTGTGTGTGTGTGTGTGTGTGTGTGTGTTATGTCATCCTACACCTTTCGCTTACGTTTTATTACACCATATTTAAAATATATTTTAATGAATAATCGCCAAATAGACTATGTACTAAATAAATTAAAATTAACCGATAGTTTTTGGTTACAACTGATCTTCATCAGACATTATTTTTCTGTAGACAGAAGGATCGACATTTGGTCTGTAACGTGTAATCCATCTAAACCCTTTTATGGATTATGCTCATGTAATTTATCATCCAATATTTGGGTAAGAGGATTCCAAAGTGAA